>PVKZ01002647.1:0-202249 GCA_004027375.1 Macroglossus sobrinus | reverse complement strand
GAAAGGAAAGGAAAGGAAAGGAAAGGAAAGGAAAGGAAAGGAAAGGAAAGGAAAGGAAAGGAAAGGAAAGAACAAAGAGAGAGAGAGAAAGAAACTCAGACAGACAACAGTATAGTATTTACCAGAAGTGAAGGGAGGTGGAAGGAGGATGAAGAGGGTCAAATATGATGACACAGGAAGACCAGACTGTATTTGTGATCACACAATGCAGTACACAGATGATGTATTATAGAATTGTATACTTGAAACTTATATAATATCATTAACCAGTGTCATCCCAATAAATTTAATTTTAAAAAAAAGAAATAGAAATAGGGGCTGATCCTAGTGGTTTGAAACTGCCTCACATATCAATAAATAGACAAATATTCCACTAAAATTAAAAAAAAAAAGAAAACAAAAGAAAAAAGGAAGCAGGAAGCAGGCAGGCAGGACACCTTTAACACACAACAGTACCTGCTAGTCAAAGTAGCAGTAGAAATTACATGTGTCCACAGTTATACTGTTACATGGATTTCAGAGAAGCTTTAATCAAAATATCCCAGCACTAGAAATAACCAAAGTTGTTCATCAACAGGTGAATAAAAAAAATTGTGGTATATTTGTGAAACAGAATAGTAGTCAACAATAAAAAGGAAGGCACTATTGATATATAAAATGATACTGATGAATCTCACAGACATTATACAAAGGGAAAGAAATAAGATACAAAAGAACACATATTGTATGATTCCATTTCTATCAAATACTAGCCAGATGAAACTAGTGATATAAATCAAATCAGCATTTGCCTGGTGTGGAAAGTGGGGAGGGGAGGCAGGAGGAAGAGATTGACTGAAAAGAGAAAGACATTAAGAGAACTGGCTGTGGAGATGGAAGTGTGCCGTATCTTCACTGGGGTAGTAGTTACACGGGTCAGGAACCTGTTACACTAGCATGCATAAATTTCCTTGTATGCAAATTACTACTCAATGAAGTTGATTTTTAAAATTTCCTCATTCTTTCAATTTTGTACAATGTTCTTTCAGAAATTAAAATAAGTTCCTTAGAGGAAAGGAGGTCAACATGATTACAGTGCCATATCTGAAATCACTCCATCATCCTAGCATTTAATTAATGGCAGGTGAATGCCAATCCTCACCAGTGTCCATTCTGCCGCCCAAAACTTGAGGACATCCCCTTCTTCCCTGATGGGTGGCAGTCAGCCCTAGTGCTCATGGTGGCCATTTCTTTCAGGAGGCCTGCCAACCTCTTATTCACGTAAACCCACACTTCCACACCAGAACACCCCAAGTAGTCACTGAGACTAGAAACCCTGTGGGAAAATAGCATTAGAAGGCTGAGGCCTCTAATCTATGAATGCCACTGGTTAGTTTACACAGTAAATGTTGTTGAGGATGTTGTTCACGAGTTCTTCCTGTCCCTGGTACAAAGAAACACAAGAGAAATTCTTCTCTGGACTGAGTTCCAGGATTGACCGGGCTATAATATTTTTTATTTGTGGATTGATTTCTTTTTTGAAATAGCTGCTCAGAAGTTAAACATGTGCCCTACCTCTAGCAAGTGTGCAAAAGTTCAAGGCATACATTCTATTAACCTCATCCAGGTATTGAACTTACTTCCTTGTCATTATTTCCCTTTTACTCTAATTTCCTCCAGTACTTTATTTATAGAGAGATTTTATTTTTTTTAGAGCAGTTTTAGGTTCACAACAAAGCTGAGCAGAAAGTAGAGGATTCCTATATACTTCTCTCTCCCACACATGCAGTCTTACCCATGATCAACATCACTCACCAGACTGGTATATTCTTTATAATCTATTAACATACATCATGACACGACAATATCACTCAAAATCCAGTTTATATTAGGGTTCACTCTTGGTGTTGTATGTTCTATGGCTTTGAATACATGTATAATGACATATATCCACCACTATAGTATCATCTAGAATAGTTTCACTGACCTAAATATTACCTGTGCGCCATCTGTTCACCACTCCAACCCCCAATCCCTGCCAAGCACTGATCCTTTTACTGTCTCTAAAATTTTACCTTTTCCAGAATGTCATATGGTTGTGGACAAAGAGTATTTAGCCTTTTTAAATTGGCTTCTTTCACCTAGTAACATGTACATAAAGCCTTTGCATGGCTTGATAGCTCACCATTTTTCAGCACTGAATCCTATTCTGTTGTCTGCATGTACCAGAGTTCATTTATTCATTTTCCCTCAGTGAATATCTAGGACATCTCGGTTGCTTCCAAGTTTTGGCAATTATGAATAAAGCTACTATAAACATCTGTGTGCATGGTTTTGTGTAGACATAAGGTTCTAAGTCCTTTGGGTAAATATCAATGACTGCAATTACTGGATTGTAAGTTAAGAGTATGTTTAGTTTTAAAAAACTTTCAATGGTCTTCTAATAAGACTGTACCATTTTACATTCTCACCAGCAACAAATGAGGGCTCCTGTTGCTCTATCTTATCCAGAATTGGGTGTTGTCAGTGGTTTAAATTTTAGCCATTCTAATAAATGTTCAGTAGTATTTCCCTGTTGTTTTAATTTGAAATTCTCTAATGACATATGATGTTGAGAATTTTTCACAAACTTATTTATCATCTGTCTATCTTATTTTATTTAGTAAGGTATCTATTAGCTCTTTTGCCCATTTTTTAGTTCAGTTCTTTGTTTCTTATTTTTGAGTTTTAAGAGGGTTTTTTTCCATATATTTCTGGATAACAGTCCTTTATCAGATATGTCTTTTACATATATTTTCTCTCAGTCTGTGGCTTGTATTTTCGTTCTCAATTATTTTATAAAAATAGTTTTGTAGTGTATGTTTTTAAAAGATACCTTGATGCTTTTTGGGACAAATTAGTAATATTTATCATTTTTATATAGATTTTAAATACAAATAGAATAGTAAAGATTATATTAAGATCATTTCCTTTTGTTGTCTGCTTTACTTTGTTTTGGATTATTTATTGTCAAGGCTCAAAGAAATCCCTTCCTCTTTTCAGTTTCTTCTGTAAAACAGAGAGCTGGATGAGATGATGCTTGATGTTCCTTAAAGCTCTCAAAAGGTATGCACACGATGACACAGCCAGTGGAGGACAAAACCCCAGCTCATAGCATAGCAACAGAGAGAACTACATCATACACAACCTAAAACATGGATTTAACACACTGACATAAGGCAAGATTCCTAGTGACTCTCTCTAATCCTCACCCACATCTGTGAGGAGAGACACAAAAAAAAATGGATATTATTAGATTTACTTCTTGGAGACCTATCTGGGATGGAAACTCCCCAGTGATGAACTGCTGACTGGTAGAGTGAAAGAAACACCAGTACTTGGGGTTACAAATGAATGTAGAGAAGATTGGAAAGAAAGAGTAGTAAAAAAGTGTTATAAACCTAAACCTGAAAAACATTAGGAAAAACAGCAAGCAGAAGTAGCATGTAAAGCCCATGGAATCCTTGCACCTCCACGCACTCATAGCCATTAGCACCACTTCAATTGTGGTGAAGACGTCTTGAAGGCTCAATTTTTTTCTATGATTCCCATTCCTTACCAGGTACTATTAGCTATACTTTGGTTTTTGTTTGTTTTTTTTTTACACATAAACAAGCTGAGATTTAGAGAAATTAAATGACCCACCTCAAGCTACAAAAAAAGTGACAGAAAAATGTAAGGTTCTAAGTCTTCCAACTTCAGATCCTGGGCTCTCCACCCTCAACCCCACACTTGTCCTGCCCTGCTGTGGCCAGCTCAATTTTATCCTTTTCCTGGGCAACTCTCTCCCCAATGGTCAGTTTTATAGGGCTTTGAGGACACATTTCAGATGACCCTAAAACAGGAGAGAATATTAATATCACAGATGTTGGGATGAAGAATTAAAAACAACCCTGACAGGTAGGAATGCAGAGCAGAAGCCCATGTGATGACATTTTACAGGTTTAATATAGACACCTGAACAAGGTATACTCCAATATATACTGGGTTCTGCTTTGTATCACCATGTTTCATGCTGTTCTCCTACCTAGAATGCACTTCCACCCTAGCCAGCCTAGCCAGGATCTGCTATTCATCCCACAAAGCCTAGCTGAGTTATCATCTTCTCTCAGAAGCCTGCCCTGATACTTCTAGGCAGAATCATCAAATCTTTCTTTTGTGTCACAGCTATACCTGGAACACACTTTTAATGACACACTGACCTCACAGTATGTATGTGTATATGTCTGTCTCCTCTGTGGAAGTCAAAAGTAGATGGTCAGAAGAATCCGGTGCACATTATAGTTATTGGCTTACATGTCTGCAAGTTCCTGCAGAGCAGAATCTGGGACTTGTTCATGCCTATATCCCCAGCAAGCAGCAGACTGAAGTATAAACTTCTATGCTGGGCACTACTCTAGAGAACAAGAGGAAGTTCCCATCCTTGGTCCCTGTGTTCTAATAGAAGGAAGTAGATTATACATATCAAGACAAAACAAAAGAATAAGAACGTTTCAGATGGGCCATTAGTTGCTACAAAAAACAGAAACAGGGTTATTAGAATAAGACCAGCCAAAGGTGATCCTAGCTAGGTTAAGAAAGATCTCTAAAAGAGGTAACATTTGTGCTTAGGCTTGAGCTTTGTGCTAAGAGCGGGCCACAGAGAATCTGAGAAAGACCATTCCAATCAGAAGGACAACCACATTTAATAAATCACTGAGGCACAAGGAAGCATAGCACATTCAAGGGACAGACTCAAACTGTTAAGTTTAGAATCATACTCTATCTTCTACAGGGCAAGGTGGAGGAATAGAAGAGTATATGATTAATATTTCTTGAATGCCTCCCAGATCCCTGAAGCTCTAAATGCATCATCTTACCTAATCCTCAGAACTGCAAAGTAGATTATCCCTACTCTACAGGTAAGGAGACTGAGGCCCAGTGAGGAGGTGTGGTCAAGGCCAGATCTGGCTGACTCCCATCCTGGCTCTTCCTGTCACATCCCTCTGCCACTTTCCACCAGCTGCCTCCTGACACAGCAGAAGAAATAAAAGGAGAACATGACTTGTTCTAATGCCAGGGGAAAAGCCATAAGTACCACAGAGGTGTGTAGACCAAAAGCTGTTGGTATTTCAGGACCTGAATGAGCTGACCATCTTGGCTGCTTCTGCCCGTCTACACTGCTGCAGCACACCACAGGCACTCGGCATTGTCCTTCAAATACATTTTCTGAGTGTTATGGTAGGAATCCAGTTTAAAAAGAAAACTGACTGTGAAAGCTGAGCTGTAGATAATTCCCTAAGCTCTTTCCCCCTAATTATGGTGCACACAGACAGTCAGTGAAACAAAGACTTGGGCCCTCTGTTGATTCACCGCGGCCCCATCTGAAGTCTAGGTATTTATTTTAATTCAGGACTTGGTTCCTTTTAAAGGAAAATCAAAGAGTCCCTGAAGAGATTCTCCTGCTAAGATTTCAATCTCTATTTCCTCCGAAATGGATGTCAAAGGCAGAAACCCCAGGATCCTTGTGACAGTCCACTTTGGGTTTCTAATTTTGACAAGGAAACCATAATCTGGTGGTCTAACCCCTGATGAAGAATGCAAGAAGGAATGAAAATCAAATTGAGGAATCGATCAAAAAGAAAGAGGTCTGGGCAAAACGACATTCTAGCATTCTTGGAAATAAAATCTCCTGAGGCTCTAAGCTAATAGGAGCAGCTGGTGAAGACCACCAAAGACAAGAGAGTGAGAAAAGGCTTCCAGTGAGAGAAAGCAGTGTGGATTCTCTGGGACAATGGTGCAGAAATTAGCATTCCAATAAGCCATAACAAAGGAACCCTGGCCAAGCTAGGGAGGGAGGCCCCTTTCCTCCAGCCCCTTCTTAAAGTCCATTTGTATCTCTCCTCTGCCTCCCCACAAAATAGGTTGGCTTCCTACATATTATCTTCTTATCTATTTTTTAACAGAAGTGCGTGCTTTTCTTCATTTAACTAAAAATAACTCACCCCTCTGCCTGGTATTTGGGCAGAATATGGCCCTGACATCTAAACATACACTTGTTGTCAGAACTTTGCCATCTCCTTTTCCCTTTCTTTTAATAAAAGTTTGGATTCCACTGAGCGTTCTTCCACTCTTAAGCTCCCAACATTTCAAACAGCACAAAAGATATGACAAGATGAAAGGAAGTATCCACAAATAGACAGCTAGACAACTAGTTAGCAGCTGTCTGCTTTTCTTAAAGGTTTTTATTTTTCATTTTTTTCTGCAAGGGGGAAAAAGTTTATTTTTCATTCCTGAAGGAGGCTGACTACAGACTGTCTCTCTCCTGTGCATGTGCTCGTGCGATCTCTTTCTCTCTCATTGGCCATTTTCCAAACCTGTTTAGTGTTCAAAAGAGAAAAACGCTTACCATGCCTTGTGTAACCCTGACCTTTAGAACTCATTGTCCTTCTGGGGCAACGTGTGGAGAGCTGCAGCGTTTAAGTGGAATTGCTCATTCTCCATCTTTTATAGTCCTATGTTTGCAATTTAATGAGGTTTTGGTGTTCCATCAAATAAGGGCATTTCTTTAACAAAAAGAACCCGAAGCACAGGTTTTGATTTAAAAACCTGCCCTGACTTGCTTAAATCTATTTCAGATCCGGATCAACTGAGGTTTAATTTGAACTTATTCCTCTTCTCCCCTGACAGGCCTGGCAAGGGCATTATTCTTTAATTCTTGGTTTTAATTGCAGCTGCGTTGCAAGTTGTTCCCTGCTTTTCTCTCTCCTCATTGCCTAAGCAGACCTTAAGCTCATGAGATGAAGGTCGGTAGCATGAAGACAGAAGTTTGCAGGGCAGTGAGAACACCTCCTCAGTGCCAACTCACATCCTCTCTCAGATCTCTAGTCAATATTCTGGGAGGGGTAGAGAGGCAAGGAGAGCTTTTCTGAATAAGTTTCTTCAGGGCTGCAAATGTGCTCTGCTCACGCCCTGCTCTGAAACACTGCACCATCGTTCTTTCTTGCCTGTTAAACAGCGCCACAGGGCCCTCCAGTCTACCCGGCCAAACCAGATTCACCTTGCATGCCTGCACGCCTGCACGCCTGCCTTCTCATGAGCAGCAATGTCCTCTATTTGTCCAGGAACAGGATGTCGGGCTAGAGTTTCCCTCTTTCACTCATCATCACACCAAATCTATCTCCACTGATGTCAATTCTCCCTGCTCACCATCTCTGGAATGCATCCCTGCCCTCTCCCCAGCCTCTGATGGTGCCCAGGGGGTAAGCCTTCATCTTCTAACTGATGTTATAGCCTGAAGTGTCATTTCCCTCTAATTCATCCTCCATGCTGTAGCAGGAAAGATTTTTCAGCTCACAGTCCTGAGCTAGTCTATGTTTTAAGGCCCCTCACAATCTCACTTCTGTCTGTCTTCAAGGCCTCTTCTCCGGTCACTCATGCCCAAAGCTCAACACCAAGAGCACTGACCTATTAATGCTCAGGTTTCCATGACTTTCTTCAAACTGACCCCTCTGCTGGGATGCCCTTCCCAACTCCAGCCTGACCAACATTTCACTCCATGAAAACTTTCCCTGACTGGTTTTGGTGATGGTCCCACCTCTGTTGTCCCACAGCACTGCATGATCACCTCTACTGCTACACGTGACGGTGAGACACTTATTGGCAGGAATCCTCAATCTTCTGCATTCTAGACCAAATGGGGAACAACCACATATCTCTCTCACCACAGCCAAGCCCAGGACTAGGCATCAATAAATAAAAACTGATGGGTAGATTAATTAATTAATTAATTACCTAAAAACAGGTCAGAGGTTTCTGCAGTCATGTCAATTATATTAGGGGGGAAAAGGCCAAGAGGTCCTTTACCTGAAAGATCACCTAGGGCAGCTCGCCTATCTAGGGCTCGCTATCCATAGGATGCTGAATAATGTGTATGGTGCTATGGGTGAGGTCACATCCTGTCCCCACCCCGCAGGCACCTCCTGGGTGGGTATTCCCCAGTGACAGGGTTAGACCTTCCATATCTTGGAGAGGCAGCCTGGGGTAACAGAACAAGACTGGACTGGCATTCAAAGGCCTAGATCCTCTGCCATTGACTCACCTTGCAACTTTGTAGAAGTCAAATACCCTCTCTGAGATTTCAACTGTAAACATGAAAATACCACCCATCCTGCCTGTTTCACAGTCTGTTATGAGGATAACATAAACATCATGTAAAAGCACTTTGAAAACCAAGGATGATAAGAGCTATCATCCTTATTTTACCTTTTTAAGGGTTTATACTCTGGGCAGCTTAGCAAATAGGCCAAATTTTTTAAAAGTCTTCCTCCTAAAGATGTTCTCCCACTAAAATTTTGAAATATATTTAAAGGCAAGTAGGCTATAAGATACACTTCGAGTGGTATAAAATAATATTTTGAGGTAGTAATCAGTGTGTTTTTCCTTTGTGATTGCTCTTATGAAATTTCTTCACTGTTCTTCCAAAGATATCCACCTCTGCATACGTCCAGACACACACCATGTCTGGGCATCCCCCTCTCTTACATACACATATAATGAACCTCTCAGACTTTACATAAAAATCCAAAAACTAAACTGATAAATCAAAGACAATTTTTAGGGGAAAAAACGTGGCCTCTTAACAAATTAAACAGAATATTTACTCTGAAAAATTGACTTAGAATAATATCAAGGTCTTAACTAAAATACTTATTGTAATAAAAATTTTCTCTGAGTGCATTGCCCCTATTTAACGAAAGAGTTTGGTGCATTTTGCTGATATTAAGGAGCTTTTTTAGAGTCAGATGATCCTTGGTACAGAATGATTAAACACTGATGCCCACAAAGTTGGTGAGGGGGAGAGATTGGTTAGATCGTGTTATACAGAAAGTGTCTGAGCATCCATGTTTCTGCCCAACAAAGGACTTGCTTTTTATTCATACTCTGATCTTTCTGGCAAGAAGCAAGCCAAATTAAACCCCCCTTCACCCCTCTTCAGTGAGATCTGAGGGCAATGATGGCTGACCAAAGCCTGGAGTGTAAAGATGAGGAAAAGACAGACAGGACAGAATCCTGCAAAACCTAGATGAACAGACAGAATGCAGCAGGCTCAAAGCCATGCATGTTGGAGAATATAAATGTCACTCATGCACTCACTCATTCATTTGATAATTAATATCTAAACACCCTGTCCTCCAGAGTCCTCCAGGCATACTGTACTGTGGGAACAGAAATCAACACCATTAAGAGAGCTACTGTCCTCATGGAGAATCCTACCGACTATGAGAGAAAAAACTACCAAGGCAATTACAATACAGTAGAATAAGTGCTATGATAGAGAAAGAAAGCTGTCCTGTAGTGCCATTATGCAAGCACCTCGAAAAGGAACTGGACACATTTGAGGGTTGAGAGTAGCAGCTGAGGAAGGTTATGCAGAAGTAGCTTTTAAGCTGAGGCCCAGAGGCTGAGAAAGAGTTTTCTAGGTAAACAGAATGTAATAGGTGAATCAGGCAGTTGGAACAATCCGAGTTCTCACACAAGAGGACAAAGAGAAAAAGCAAATCCACAAATATATTATGTCAGACCCATAGAGTTGTATGGGTTTGTTACTGTAGTTCATTATTGGTCAACAATGAAGGTTTCATATTAAAATTCAGATTCCTTATTTCTCTCATAATACCCTCTTGGTACCGATTGGCTGGAATTGAGTAGTGATTGTCCCTTGAAACAGGGCTTGATTCACCCCAGTCCCCACCCTTTCTTCTTGTGTCCCTAGCAGTGATGCCTAGTTCAGTTGCCATTTATCATCAAGTTTGTGATGTTGTCTTTCTAACAGTAGAGAAATTTTTTTTTAAGGCAAAATAATTCTCACACTCATTTTTCTAACAAAAAGTAAAAAAGGTGGGTAGATCAAGGAAGCCATGTTTCACTCAGCCCTTTGCCCTCATTGGTAAGGTCAGCCCAGTGTGCCTTTGAGTGTTGAGGTCCTGGTCTATATACATACAGACCAGGGTAGAAACTATGTCTTTATCACTTGTGTGGATTCAGTATCAGGCACAGTGCCTGGCATTTAGTAGAGAAGAAATAAATGTTTTTTGAACGTGTAAAAAATATGTAAAATGACTACAATGCAAGAAAAAGCACATCTTATAAGGAAATATCATTCAACCATAAAAAGAAAAAGGAAATCCTGCCATTTGTGACAACATGAGTAGACCTTGATGGACCTAGAGGGAATTATGCTAAGTGAAATAAATCAGACAGAAAAAGACAAATACTGTATGATTTCACTTTTATGTGGAATCTTAAAAAAAATAACTCATAGAAAAAGAGAACAGATTATGTGGCTAATCAAAAAGGTGTGAAGGTGGGGGAGGGAAAGTTGGATGAAGCTGGTCAAAAGTATAAACTTCTAGTTATAATATAAATAAGTAAAATAAGTACCAGGGATATAACATACAATATAATGACTATAGTTCATATGGCTGTTTCATATACATGACAAGTTGTTAACAGAAAAATCCCAAGAGTTTTCATCATGGGAAAAGAAGTTTCTTTTCCTTTTCTGCCTTTTTGTTGTATCTATATGAAATGATGAATGTTAACTAAACACTATGGTAATCATTTCATGGGGTGTGTGTGTGTGTGTGTGTGTGTGTGTGTGTGTTTGTGTGTGAAATCATTATACTGTATACCTCACACTTATATAGTCAGTTATAGCCACACTTATATGTCAATTTTATCGCAGTACAACTGAGGGAGAAAGAGCACTTCTCATCCAGAGAACGAGGGGAAAGTAGGATGAATGTTAAGGAGTAAGGAGGAGCCTGACATAAGGGTAGAGAGGAGGGCAGAGGCCATATCAGGAAGGTCTGGCCAGATTTTCTAGAGTTTAGGCTTTATCCTCGAGGCAATGGAACCTTTTGAAGGGTTTTAAGCAGGCGGAGTGGTCTGGACTAGATTTAGGTTTAGAAAGAGCTCTCAGCAGCAGCATGGAATATGGGTTGGAGAACTTCTTAGAGTCTGGTCTAAGGAGGCATCTCCATGGTCAAGGTGATCAACAATAAAGGCCTGAATGGACAGTGGTAGTGGGATGGTGGGTGAAGAGTTTTTAGGTGACCAAATCACCAGGTTTGGGTGACAGTTCAAGAATCAAGTGAGGGGGCAGTGGGTTAGACTGAGGTCCTGGGAGTGGAACCATCCAGCCCTAGAAAGAGCAGGGTTCTCACAAAACACCTGAGGAGTCCATCTTCCCTGGTCTCCTTTCGATTTCAATCCCTTGCCTTTCTGAACTATTTCAGTAGTATTTGCTAGAGAAAATACAGGACTCCCAGCTACACCTGAATTTCAGATAAACAACAGATTTTTTTAAAAAATGAAGTATGCCCCATAAAACATTTGGACATCCTGTTTTTCTACTTGCCAAATCTGGCCACCCTAGTTACAGCCCACTCCTTCATCCAGGGCTTCCCATCGTTTCACCCCAGGGCCCAGAAGCAGGGATCCAAGGAGGTGTCATCTCTGATCTGCAAGCACTGTTCTAGAGAACTCCTCTTGCCAAATACATGGAGTTGTTTTTCTGCAATATATTCCCGTGGCTCATCAAGTCTTGCTGTAAAGAAACGACTGATGTACTCCACCAGAGCAGTTCCTGAAGGAACCAAGGGATTAGCCATAGGCAGAGGCAATGAATCAAAATCAGAGACACAAACGAAATGTGAGGAGAGGGAAGACGACGGAGGAACAAAGAAAACCACCTCTATTCTGGGTCAGGCAGAAGACTCTGAGGTCCTCAGGGAGTCTTAACATGCACACATGTTGGTGATGAAATTTGTGGCTATTTTATTCCTTAATCTTCGTACTTTTCTCTATTTCCAAAAGTGCCCCCATTGACTATGTGCTACTTATACATCATATTTTTAGAAATCAGTGAATGTTATTTTAAAAAAGAAAAGTAGGTAAGCTATTTCAAATTTTTCCTGCAAAACTTTTCGGATTTATGTTCAGACCTTTGATAGCAGTTAGCACCATTTGACTTTACAGGGTAGATGCATTCGTCACAAAATTGGTGGAGGAAACAGCGCTTTCAGGTGGCTCTGCATACACGGTCATAACCCCAAGCACTTGCATTTAGGGCTGGCACTTATTAATGAAGAAGCTTCTCATATAAAAATGTCTAAAACCTTAGAAAAACCCTACCAATGTACCAGATCTTTTCAGTAGAATCCTTCATAATCTGATGTCACCAGGCACCCCAAAGTGCCTATCCAGAAAAAGAAAGATAAAATGATGTTTTCTGTGTTACAATGTCAATTTTTTTTTTTTTAACTTACACATGAATCCCAATGGGTGCAAGCTAATCTCTCTGGGGTGTGGCGGTGGGGGGGGAGGGAGAGGTAATCATGACAAATTATCCTTCTTCCAAGTTATCATCATCTTGTTCTGTCTCTGTTAAATTGTTCTTCAAACACAGCAGTCTGCAGCCCTGCTTACCCTCCCCCTCGCATGCTATTTATACCTTTTGGATCAAACCAGCACTTTTGCATATCTCAGCCTTTCCAGAGCTGCCATGGTAAGCTGCACTGATCTCAGTCCTTCCCATCAGAGTTGCTTGTGGTCACGTCCCTGACTATCCTTAAGAACAATGCATCCCACAATCACTTCAATCTAAGTCTGTCGATAATTATGACAGAGGGGGATAGGCTAAGTTTCATCCAGGAAGCAATGGTTCATTTTTCAAGCCTACATGTTGCTTCCACATTATCTATAAGCAGTAACACAACCTTGATCTGCAACTTTGCAAAGAAGTGGATGTGAGCTTCCCTTTTTTTTTTATTCCCTCAGGAAACTAATCACTATTTCTCCTAAGAAAAGACAATGCTTTTTCTCCTTAAGCAATTTTCTTTCTTTCACAGCTGTGTGTTAGGTCTCAGTTTTTTAATTCCAGTGAGTACTCATAGAAAAGAAAGAATATCCAAGGTGATAGAAGACTAAAGAGAAAGAGTAAAAGAATGGAAGAAAAGGAAAAAGTGCTACAAAGAAGGGAGAGGGGAGTTGGATGGAAAGTATGAAGTGAAAGAGATGATGTTTTGTCTTGGAACAATCAGCTTAGCAGAACATTGCAGCTGTTTCTTTCCAACTATTTTTTCTGGATGGAAAGTAAGTTAGAGTGGCTGCAGAATTTTTACGCTTCCTCATGATGGTTTACAAGCTTTCCTTACCACTGTCTCATTTCTCCCACTGAGTTCCCTCCCACCCCATTCCCGTTTCTTTCTTTTAGTCAGCATCTTAGGAGTTTATATCTAAAGTGTTTAAAATTACTAGATGTGGTTATAGTCAAAACAAATTATTGATGCTACAAAATCATGGGGTTTAAAAACAAAAAAAAATGATACTTTTATAAAATTTAAAGTGAGTATGGGGTGAGGGGTAGAGGACAGGAAGAAATTTTTTAAGAACTGTAAGTCATAAAAAAAAATAACACACTAAGTCTACTTTTTCAAACCCACCAGGAGTCCACAAAATTCAAGGAAACTTATGTTATTTACTGGAAACTTGTTGGATTCTAGACAAAAAGTTAGGCTATGTTTCACCCATCTTCCCACTTGGGTTTAGGAAAATGTATATAGGAAGAAGCTTCATGCTGGCCAGCGTTTCCCTGAACTCTCAGATGAGGAACACAGTGAGTAGCCAGCTTGGACCTCCATGACCTCAAAGGAAAAATCAGCTTTTCCACTTAATTCCTACCCGATGTGGGAGAGCAGAAAGAGTACAGGATGTGTAATCAGGGGACTTGGATTGAGCCTTGCTTCATTGTGGATATGTATTAAGTCTCAGTCTTCCCACCCTTAAGATCAAAATGACTCATAATCTACGAGCATTTAATGACATATGAATGAAAAAAGTACCAGGTGACTGAAAGGCTCACGGAATGCTGGTTGTTGCAATTGTCCTGGCTCTGGGGGAGGAGCAATCCCCACACCTTTCTCACCACTTTACTGTCGCGTTTGCTTCCAAAATACTAGCCTCAGAGATTTCTGTTTCCCCTGAGTATGTTCAAACACTTCAAAAGGGCAACATGAAAGTTAAAAATATGACCCTTTCCTCCATGATCAAAATATGTCTCTAAACTGATATGCTCATATCTAAAACAAAATTTGAAGTATTTTCTACATATTTCTTACAATGGGACCATGGTAATTTAAAAAGCAGAAAGGAAAGCAGGACAGGAACAAATTAATTTGCTCTAATAATAATAATAGCAAACTTATAAACAGCCTTCTCCATATTAGGAAGCCCTATGAAGTATGTACTTTTAGAATCTCATTGTACAAATGAGGAAACTGAGGCAGAAGGCATGTGAGTAACATAAGCCCAAGGTCTCATAGCTACTAAATGACAGTCTGACTGGATTCTGAGCATATGATAAATTTGAGCATATAATCTAGAGTCAATGATGATATAGGGCTGACAGTGAAAGTGACAGACAAATCTTCCAGTGATTCCACTTTACCTTCAGGATAAAGTTCAAACCCTTTAGCAACAGCCACAAGGTCTTCCAGGGTCTGGCTTTGGAGGACCCTTCCCACTTCACATCCTGCCACATCCTCACAAACTCCAGCCACACCCACCTCTGCAGTTCCTGTAGGTGTCATGCCTTGCTCTTCACTCTTTCCTAATCCACATATATACTTCCCACCTCCATTCTCTCTGTCTGCCTGGCTGCAGTTTTACTCATCTGGGAAATCCTAAAATAGTAGATGCCAATAGATGAGATGTTGTTGACTGAACAACCAGGAACAAAAGCGTGCAGAAATAATAATTTAATCATGATACAATACCCCACCATAGTGTCTTTTTAGCATTTTAAAAACATTTTCATAGATTTTGCTTGTTTCATCCTCACAAGGTATTATAGAAGTCAATGCTTCGTCTTGAAAACACGTATCTGCAAAGAATTCTCCCACCCCAAATCAACAAAATTTTGGTGTACATTTGTACAAATTCTCCACTTTAAAATGTTTTCCCTGACTCTTCTTTCTTCCTCTTACTCTTAATAAGCTTCATTTGGATCACATTTTTACACATTTATAGGTTTTTCTGATGTCTTAGAGAGTCTATATCCTCTAGTTATGGTTCTTTGTTTTTCTTCTCCCCCGTTCTTTCCAATAAAAATCCACAAACTCTCTCTTTGTAACAATAGTTAGTTTCTCTTTTTTCTTTTTGCTCCATAAGCAGTCCTCTGTCTCTAAAGCCTTTAGCTATGGAGCATGAAGAAACCAAGAACTTTTTTCCACCAGAAGTCTGTCAGACATAATATTCTAGTAACTACCTTTTGTTTCTATTCTGTTCCTTTCTGCACCCTCTCACAGTAAACTCCTTAGTGTCTATTCGCTTATTCTTCAAACTGTGCTGAGGTTCAGTGAGGACTCCTGAGAACTCCTGAAGGAGCCATGGAGAGGGCAGCAGGAGAGGCATCCCATCCCCAACTTCCAACCAAAACAACAGCATCTGGCATTTATTGGGTTTCAGCTAAACTACCATGTAAAGAAAGGATCTAAGTCTCACACTTCAGTAAGTATGAAAATCACTGCTCTACCCATTGCATGTTGTAGAAGTTTTTTTTTTTTTTGCTATTTCTTTTTAAAATACAACCATTGCCTGCTTTTTCTTTGGGGTTCTCAATCTTCCTTTCCCCAGCATTCTCAAAATAACATGTAACCCCTAAACTTTGGAGTTAGCCTTGACCCCACCCTCTTTCTCATCCTAAATCACCAAGAACTCCTGGTTCTATCTCTGAAACATTCCTAAAATCTGTCTCCTCTTCACTCTTCCCACCACCTCATTTTGGTCCAGAGCTTATCATCTCTTAAACAGACTTTTACACCTTATACTCCTTGACTTCCCCGCTCCCATCTCTGGTTCTCATGCTGAGGTGAGAACAATCTTCCTAACACATAGTAATTCAGAGTCCTTTGTCCCTTCATCTCCAGCTGCTCAATTCCATATATGTTATCTCTCTTTTCACCCCGTGTCAACCCAAAGCAGGACTAAACTCTCTTCAGTATCATTCTAAAGATGATCAATGAGCAAGGTCAAATTACTGAAGATCTGTGGAGAAAATGTAGTTCCCACAGCAAACTACCTAAGGATTCAGATTATACACTTGTCTCTACCAGTGTCTCTTCTGAATTTTCCCTGAATTTTCCCCTTACCAGTGCCTCGTGCCTCTGATTGCAGATGACCCTTATTCTTCTCCTTTCTCCTACAAGTATAGACCTTAAGCATGAGGCCCGACTGTGAGAAGAGGCAGGAAAGGAGATGAGTTTGGGGTCAGGTAGTTCTGATTAGAATCCCAATTCTAAGGTCACTTGTTCTGTGGCCTTAGATAAGTTACTTTATCTTCCTCCCTATTGGGATCTCAAGTTAGAAATGTATAATGTAAACAAAGATATAGATTCACAAAAACCAATCTTTATTTTCCCATTGCCATCTCCAAGTCAGTCTCACTGAACTCAGCTGGACAAGTAGATGAGTCTTATAACTATATAGCTGCCCCAAATGTTAAAGGCAGAAGGTGTTCTTTGGTGGAGAGCATCAGAGTGGCAGCGATAATAGTTGAGAAGTTCCAGAGGAAGGTGAATCTTAGGGGAAAAGGCTGAGATTTCTTGATTTGCTCTGCCCTTTCAAGGAATTCTATTTACAGTGCCAACTTGGATGTTTCTGGGTTTTATTGTTATTAGAAATGAGAAAATAAATATATATATATAAATGCTTATCGGATCCTGTGGCTTCTTAGTGAATTTCTTCCTGTTATCCTCACCCTGGGCAACACTGATTTACAGAACCATAAAAGCATATGGAATAGCTGAAACAAGAGATGAAGAATCAAGTGCTTAGAACATGACATTGACATAAAGCTAAATCAAACACAAATTTTAGCCCAACAGAACAAGATACCGTTTCATCCTAGTTATTCTCAGACATCATCCAAGGCAGAGTCCAAGCAGGTGACAGCGCTCTTCAGACTGGTGCTGGGACAAGTTCAAACTCTTTAACATCATCTGAGCCCTCAATGTGCCTTAATTAACATTACTCTTACTTGTTTGGGGCCAGTTCCCTGTCCATCCTTTTCAGTGACTGCTCCAAACCTCACCACTGGCCTCAAGTCCCCTATGTCTTCCCTGCATCCCTCTCCCTCAGATGATCTCCCAGAAAATTATTTCACAAATCAAACAAGTAACCCAGCCTGGATTGCTTTATCTTCTGTCCTCTACATCAACAACCGTCCTACACTCACAACATCCTGACCTTCTCTATCCAGTATCCAAGATGTTCCTCCTTCTGCTCCAGATGCATTTCTCCTTATTGTTCTGTCTTATTCTTTTACATCAATTATCCCTCAATTATCCCTCCTAAATGCTCTCACCAAGAATACCTGTGAGCTCCACATTGTACAACCCAATATTCATCCTCTCCCCTATAACCCAGGACTCTTGCCCCCACCACCACCAGCAGCTCAGCTGTCAAGGAAATGCCTATTCGTATGTCAGGCATCGTTTGAGTAGCCTCTGTGAGTTTTTCCAGGCCTTTCTGGCCATGGGTGACTCTTCCCTCTTGGAGCCCATGCAGCACTTTACACATCCTTCTATTACATTTCCTTTTACATTGTTTTGCATTTAACTCTTTACATTTATCTCTCCTCTCCTGACCTGTAACGCTCCTCTCCTGATCTGTACTGTGTTTTCAGTACCTGGCATGTAGATCTCCAACAAATGTTTTCTTGTTTTGTTTTTTTTTTAATTTAACTGAATTCATTCTCAGCTGCTATTAAGGAGCAAATTGAAGCAAAGTTTATTTAAGAAAACCATGTGAACTAATTTAGAAGCAAGCCTCTTACCTAAAGATATTAAACAAAAAGAAAATTCAAGCATGAAAATATTCTCCAAATTAAAAACCTCACGTGTTTTGATTCAAGTTCATAGCAGCAACACTTTCAGGTGTGTCACCTGCACTGCAGTTAGACACTAATATCAATGGTAAGACAAGAGGAGTCTGCCTGAAAAGGTAAGATGGTGCAGCTGAAACAATCCTAGACCAGGAAGAAAGACATTTGGGTTCTATCCTGTGCTGTACTATTTACTCACTTGACCAAGTCCCTTCCCAGGTCACCTAATCTGAATAGTGAGGGGTTAGAATTAGCTAATCTCTAAGGGTATGTCCTGCACTGAATGGCTAAAATTCTTTTTTCTGAGGCTCAAAAATATTTCTGTGGAATATAGATGAAGGATCACAGATTTCAAGAAGCTGAGGAACTGTGAAACGAATGTATAGCAAGGATACCGAAGCTCCAAAGAAAAGCAACCATGGATAGAAATCAAGGAAAGACTGTGATTCAGGTTAAAATGATCACTGAAGATGGGAGCGCAACATGGACGCAGCAGATTTCCAGGCTGAATCCAGTGGAGGGTAGTGGGAACACAGTCATTGATCATAAAAGATCCTGGCAAAAACTGTGAAGGGTGATAAGAGAGCAACAGAGGAGAGCAAGGACTATACTGAATTCACTCAACTCCACGGAACCACCAGGAAACAGGCAGAGCAATCTTCACTGGAGAGAGTTGCAAGCAAAGACTTACTGTCCGAGAGCATCCAGTGTTCAGGTAAGGTGAAGAGTTTTTATTTATTGTACACACAACAAATATTCATGGATTTCCTACTGAGCACAGATACTGTGCTAGGCACTGAAGATGTGGTATGAATACAACAAATGTGGTTCCAGCCATTTGAGATATTTTCTGTAATAGAATAAACTATAGTCAAAATGATGCTAAGTGTGCCTTGAGTACAGCAGGGACATAACTTCAGTAGAGTAAAGCAGTCAAAGTTTATTCCTCTGATGACAATTTTCTATATCCTGGAAAGATAAAGGGAGTTTAACTTTGTGCCTCAGGTTGATAAGACTAAAAAGGGCATGAGCTGGCTGCAAATTACCAAGGAAATTTGCTTCCTTTTTAGTGATTTTACAAGCTTGCCTCCATACCATGATAACTTGGCTGAACATCCTTTTACAAGTGGACTTTTACCCCAAGGCTCTTCTCATGTTTGAGAAGATTTGGTTCCATGTCCCAGCCCCTACCCTTTATTGCCTCATTTCACTCAGAGATCTCTTTGCCTACTAAATCGACTTTCACTATCCAACATTTTGTTCTCTCTTCCCAGGGCCAGTGGACCAGAGCTTCACGTTTTCATCATTCTTAGCAACACACACATTTACTAAAAATTTGCATATTATAAGCTTTGTACTTAGGGCAGATAATGCCAGTGATTTGCTTAGTCCTGGATCACACCAGATATTGATTTGAGTATCAAAAGGCTCAAAAAGAATGGAGTTGGACCCATCAAAGTCTGAGAACCAAATTAGCTCCTAAGAAAAAATAGATTGGTTTATGAGTCAGCTTTTGCTGCCAACAACAAAAGTCCACCCAAATCTTAGGAGTTTATAACAACATACATGTAGTTCTTGCCCTCATTGCATGAGGGCTGAGGGTTCATTCCGATGGGCTTGCCTGGGCTCCAGTATGTCCCACTGGGTTCCACTGAACTTCACAGGTTTTCTCCTTCTGGGACCCAGGCACAAGGAGCAATCAAATTAGGGCCATGCTATTCTTATGGCAAACTGCAGACATTTAAGTTGTAGGGCCAAGCCATGCAAGTTCATCTATAAGTTCTGTTTAGACATGGTTTATAACAGATCTGCTCACAAATCATTGTTTAAAGCAAGTTACATGTCAAGTTCACAGTTAATAGGCACAAAAGTACATTCCATCGACATGAAAGTATGGCAGGGGAACTGGGGCAGGGAATGGAAAACAAATTGTGTTCGTAAATATTACAACCAAACACAGGTGGTATAATAAGAAGAAAAGGGAATTTGGAATCAGAACTTTGCAACTCAGATTGCTACTAAAATTATTTACTATATGAGCTTAGACACTATTTTACATTATTCTGAATAGCAGTCTCTTCGTCTGTAAAATGGGAATAATGATGGTTACTGAGAGGTAAGTGAAAATGCAATATAAGCTATCAAGCACTTTTAACAGGTTTTTATTTTTGTATTAAATTATTAATAATAGTAGCCAGCTACAGGATAGGAACTATGCTAGAAATCTACCCAGAACTTAAACATATAAATAAACAAGTCATCTTAGTTAAGAGGAGGTTCTCTTGTATTCACCTATAAAAGATACCAGATCTAAAATCTGTAAGAGGCATCGAGATTCACAATAATCATTCAGAAGGACCATTTTATTAAGGTTACATTGACATTTCAAACATATCCAAATTTTGTTAATAATAACAATAATAGTATTCATGATGCACTTTAGAGTTTATGAAACACTTCTGTTTTACTCATGATGACACTGAGTCTCAGAAAGGTTAAGTAATTTGCCTAATGCTCCACAGCCCAATAAGACAGGGGTGCTGAAGTCAAATTAAAGTAAACCAGGTTTCCTAGTTTTCTATGGAACTAGTAAGAAAATTTCTAACACACACACACACACACACAGATGAATATGATAAATAAAACTAAAACTCCCCATGCTACAAAGCTCATGAAAAGGATTAGTGTATGCACATAAAATTGAATGGGAAACCTGAAATAAAGGCCAAAGAAATGTAGCTCTAATCACACAGCAATATCTGAAACCTCACCAAGTCCAACTTTGCAATCAGGAAGTTTGCTCCTAGGCAGATCGAAAACAAGGTTTCATTTTCCAAGGTGACAGTGGGCAAGTGGTCACAGGGAGAACAGGGGACATACACCCGCACACACGCACATACACACAGATGAAACCCCTCAAGCCCCCTGGCCTAGTTGTACAAACCCACAGGCAAAGTATTCACAAATCACCTGCCTGGAGATATTTTCTGTGCTACGTGGTCTGCCTTTTATTTCTCCAATACAGAACTTTGTAAAATTATAGCATTTATAAGATTCCTAACTCTATGTGAGTCCAAAAATTTATGAAACTTCTTCATTGCCACTTTTTATACACTGGTGGGGTTCAGGGCTGCAAGGTGGCAGATTGGATGCTAAAGCTAAGAAGAAATTTCAAAGGAATCTTCTCCCTGATTGTCCCCCGGATCAGCAGGTATATTTGAGAGGATTGGCACTGGGATAGTGCATCCACTGTGTCCTTTAATCAAGAACCTCACTTATTTTTATTTCCTAAACCACTGTAGTAACATTCGTACTGGAATCTGAGCCCTTAACCTCAATCCCCTTACATCCATCTCTTAAATGATGAATAGAAGGAAGGAAGGAAAGAGGCAAGGAAAGAAAGAAAAAGGAGAGAGGGAGGGAAGGAGGAAGGACCACTAATAAATTACAGCTGCCTACAGGATAAAGGCTAAATCCCACAATGCTGAATCTGAAGCTCCTCATCCTTTGGCTCCATTCTTTGTCTCACCCTCAACCCTACAATTCAGCCATGCCAGGTTAATTTCAGGAGATAGTCCCATAGGTACCATATTCTCTCATGCCCCATGCCTTCATTCAAGCTGGACTTTTTACTTGAAATGCCCTTTCCCTTTGTCCATTAGGCAAACTCTTAAAATGCTTCAAAGCTTCAGCTCAAATGTCACCTGGTCTAGATGTCACCACTCCACCCTCATCCCCAAGGAAACTAGTTGCTGTGTCTGCAAAGTGCTCTTACAGCCCCATGCTGACCTTTCTCCCAGCACTGTCCTTGATGCATTACAATTGTCTCTTTTCTTCTACATCAACCAAACTAACCTGTAATGGCAGGGATCATATCTTAAACACCTGTACATCCCCAGTTTGGGGAGGGTGACACAAAATAGATTTTTGACGAAGGTTTATTGAAAAAAGGCCCATGGAGCATTTATGAAACTTCATATGCACCTTGTAAACTATAGTGGGAAATGCATGTATATTGGGTTCTCTTTCTAACTATGTCAAATTGCAGGGGAACATATCGCTAGAGTAGTAAAGTAATCTCATTTATTTGCTTCCAAACATTGGCCCATGGACCACATCCAAACACTGATAAAGTTTTTACTAAGTTATAATAAGAACAAAGTATTATAGAGAGATCTTTCTACAATTATTCCCTTCCTCCTTTCTCTGGCATTAGGAGATCTTTGTTTTAAGGAGATAAATGGAGCAATAGTAAACAGCAATTTTATTTGGATTTTGCTTATTTGTTTATGCCTTTACTTCGCAACCTAAACATAAGCAAGTCAATACTGGTCTTTGCAACAGTTAAGGTCTCAGTGGAAAATAGAATTTATTCCAGATGGTTCAAATAAAGAGATTTTAATGGAGGAACAACTCACAGAGCTGGGAGAGTTGGGAGAATAAACAAAGAAGCGAGTTACCCAGAAGGGTCAAGGGGAGGAAACGACGTCACGGGAACCTGGTGGGAGTTGGAGCAGAAGCCATAGTTTTGGATGGACAGCACTACTCCTGACAGGCAACACCGAAGCAACACTTCGTCCCCTCAGTCTCCTGCCAGGGATGCCCTTGGCCCCACCCAAATGGAAGCCAGCCAGCCAGCCAGGGTATCCAAATGGTACATTCCATGGGGGGGGGGGGGGTAAGCCTCCTGAACACAGAGGAGGTCAGAGATGGGCACAGAATGAATGAGGGCAAATGGAGAAGTGGGTCAAAAGTCTTTGGGTTCCGTTGCATATTGTCATTAGAAACCTACTTTCATCCTAAAGATGCAGGAACCCCAAGCAGCCAATAGGGTAGCAGAAAGAAAACAGGTATTGAAGCCAGTGAAACTGGAATTTAAATCCCAGCTTCCCCACTTACTAGTTGTGTGACTTTGAGCAAGTTATTTAATGTGTATGAGCCTCAATAAAGTAGCAAAATATTACCTGCCTTAGAGTACTGTTATAAAAATAAACGAGACAATAATATATATATATAAAGCACTTGGTCCAGTGCCTAGCATATAGTAGGTGCTCACTAAATAAGTATGATGCTAATAATGATAAGAACAGCCAATGATGTCTCTAACCAGTGGGGTGGCTGTGGATGAAGACATCTAAAGGGGATGAATATAAGACTTGACTTTGTGTTCAGACAGGAATAATCAATGTTTATCAGTGCTCCTCAGCCGTAGCAGAGAGCTAGCTACTGTTTGTCTGCTGAAGACTCCTCCCTTGTTCTAGAAACAACACTCCCCTTTTCAATGAGGACAGTACCTCCTCTTTCTCCAACTGTCTGTTCTAATGATGTTGGACAATCATACTACCCCACCCCAATCCTTAGGTCTCCCCAGGCCACAGGAGGCACCATATGATCTAGCCAGACTAATCAAAGTCCTTTCCAGGATTTTCCAAATTGAAATTAAGAGAGTCTGTTCGCCCCTGGAGTTAAAGTTAAAAGGACATGGCCTAATAACTGCCTGTGCCCGGCAGTAAGATCATTTAGACCTGCATAGGACCTGCATGGAAATTTAACCTCTGTAACAAGCATTTAAAAGTGTTTGGTGTCCTAGGTGCACCAAACAACTCCATGTTTCCTAGTCTCTCTCTTCCAGTAGCTCCTCAAAATTGTAGATCTGGTTTTATCTACATTGACCATACATTAAGTACTCAATATTTGCTGAAAAAAAAAAAACTAAATAAACATCTGGAACAAAAGAAAACTATAAAACATTTAATAAAAAACTCATATACTCTTCACAGACAAAGAATGATTTGATTTACCATTAACCCCATTTAATTGAGTATAAAATATGTGGAAATCACACTATTTACCCACAAAATAGATACACTATGGCCTCCAAAAAAGAGCTTAATGAGTTTATAAGTCCATCAAAAAAAAGGCATTTTTATTTTCCCCCCTCTCCTTTGTAAAAGTGGTGCCTCGCTTAGAAAGGAGAAGGAAGATAAACAGCAGACTCTGAGTGCTTTTGAAGCTGGGCTATCAACAAAGGATCTTCTAAATCAATTCACCACCAGAAAGGGAATGCAGGCAGTTCTCAGAAATGTCTCACAAAGAAGCACAGAGAACAGCTCCTTGAGGGCGGAAGCAGGAGATGTTTCCATCCTGAAGATAGAAACTGAGGACAGCATAAGGCCCGCACCCACGGGGTCAGCAGCGCCTTGCAGCTCCATGCCATTTCAGTTCAGGCGATTCAAAAAAGGTCAAAACACTTTCTCCAGCTACATGGGTGAGTTTTCATTCCAGGCATGAACATCAAATTTCCCAGCTCCCCTCCCCCTGGGCTCCCATCCCTTCTGCCTGCACCAAGCCTACCGTGCAGTGGCCGCCAGCAAAGAACAAGAAGCATTGAGGAGGACCAAGTTGAGCATCTGCCAGCACCATCTGCAAATTCCACAGACTGAGGAGACAGAGGCGGCCTCAAACTCCATTGAATCCAAAGAACAGGGATGTCAGAAGGAGACTGACGACATCAGCTGGACCTCCCCAGGGGGCCAGCGCCTAAGGGGGCTCAGTGAATCCACTTAGCTTTTCAGTTCCAAAAATTCAATTTTGCCCGTGTACCTACCCTGAGGTGGCCAAATTCTTAAGAATTTATGTTCCAACTGATCCTATAGAAACTGGTATAAAAAACAAAATGGATTTTTAAAAATAAAATAGACTTTATTTTTCAGAGCAGTTTTAGGTTCACAGCAAAACTGAGTGGAATAAAATGGCCATCTTTAAATTTATAATTGGGATCAATAAACATGCTTTGAACTTCTGCTATGGGCTATGTGCTAGATGGAAATGTAGCAAGATTGCACTTTTCTAACACTAAGTTGTTCATAGTGGGTGAAAGAGCAAAGTAAACAGATGATTATAAGATAAGGTAATAATCATTAGGACAAAGGTGAGCACAGAATGTTATAGTAACACAGAAGAGAGGCCCCTGATTCATGCTGAGGGGTCAGGGAAGTCACTTGGGAGATGTAATGCCTATGCTGGGTTTTGAAGAATGCATAGAAGTTTCCAAGTACATGAGGGGCCTACAGGACACTCCAGTCCAGGAAAAATTGATGTCTTTATGATCACTCCTTGCCCAAACCCAAAGCCAAAGAAGCCATAACAAAGAGTCCTTGAGATTTCCTTCTCTGAATCCAGGAAGTTTCCTACGTCCATCTCCAAAATTCTGCCCTAATTTTTCACTTTCTTCCTTCTTGTTCTCATGTTTCCACTATAAATTTAATAGAATTTTAGCCTTTTCATGTACATGATCCATTGGATGGTTTCCAAATTTTTATTTCAGTTACTACCACAGCTGCTACCTCTCTTGTCACCCCTCCCTGCCTTACCCACTAGAACATTTGGATGTTTCATTTCTCTGGGAATTATGCCTGAACCCAGGGCTGACTGGCTTGGTAGGGAGTAGGGAGATTGGACCATTGCAGGCAGTGGGAGCAGAAATACAGTCAAAATCACCTCTATCAAGAGTCCTCTGCCCCATCAATATCTCCAAACCAGGTATAAGTAGGTGTCTAGAGGACTCCAGCTATAAACCCAGAGAAATTAAGATCCTAATTTAGAGAAAGTCTTCTAGGTCATAGCCAAAATCTCATGAAGTACATCGTCCCAAATAGGAAAGTGATAGAAGAATGAATTCTCAACACACCTAAGAACACACTGATCTTAACTCATTATGGACATGCCTAATATTCATTAAGTGAATAGATCTAAGGACCATCCCTCAAGTTGTTGTCTTAAAAAGAGAGCCACGCTCAGCCATTCTGCACTGATGTGTATAACTGTTATAACTGTTCCTCTCAGAAGGAGGCCTTTTACAAATTTTGAGGATCTTCTACCATCAGCCCCTATATCTCGCTCCAACCCCTCCAATTAAAATGAGGCATTTCACTAACATTCTCCATAGGCTCCTTCCCATTCCTTCTCATTTTCTTCTAGAGTGAAATACTTTCTTAAAGTCAGCCAAGGCCTCGGCCCACCCTCATGCCCATCTGTCAACACAAACTGAGTTGTTCCATGAATCAGGGTTTCTTCTCCCCATCTGGATTGTGAGCTCCAAGAAGGCAGGAGCCACATCTTCAATTGTGTGTGTGTGTGTGTGTGTGTGTGTGTGTGTGCATGCGCATGCACATGCGCGCACTGATCACAGACATCGTGCTTTGCAGCGTGGGCCAAGTCACTTAGCCTCTCCATAAAACTGGGGAAAATAATAGAATCAACCTCAGAGAGTCACTGGGAGCATTACACAGAATGATACACGAGAAATCCCCAGCATGGCATATAACAAGTATTCAAAACCTGTTTGCTCTTATTAATATAATTAATTATCTCTGACCCCTTCGTCAATTAAATATTGGGTCACAGTAAGTAAATGATGCATATAAGAAAACAGCCTGGTGCCTGACACACAGTAGGCTCTTTATAAATAAAGGCAATTAATACTAATGCACTGAGTAATTGCTTATTTAAACTCCAAAGGGAATGAGTCTATACTTTGAAGTTCAATATCTGAAACAAATCATCAGTATTTTATTTCATGAAAATTCACTCCAGAGTGTAGCTGCTGAGGGGCAAAGGGGAAGATGGAAAGTAATGCCCCATGAGTTGAATCTTCATTCAGTCTTTCTTTCTTTGATTCACCAGACATTACTGAGCACCTAATGAGTGTCAATGTATAACTTGGTGATATGATGTACTTCTTTGTAACAACTTGAAATATCAAACTCCCTTTTTTTTTTCTCCATAGATTATCTCTCACCTGGATTACCAAAAGCAAGATCCAGTAAAAACTTTGCATGTGGGATAGATATGAATAAGAATATCAGAAAAAGTGGCATCCTAAGATAACAGCAAGTGCCATGGGGGGAGAAAACAGAAGGGAGTTATATTAGTTTCCCAGTGCTGCCATAACAAATTACTACAAAGTGGGTGACTTAAAACAACAGAATGCATTTTCTCACAGTTCTGGAGGCTAGAAGACCAAAATCCAGGTGTCAAAAGGGCTGTGAACCTGCTAAAGGCACTAGGTGAGAATCCTTCCTTTTCAATTCCTAGCTTTTGATGGCTCCCAGCCACCCTTGCCATTCCTCAGCTTATAATTTCTGCCTCAGTCTCCATTCTGCCTTCTTTCCTGTGTGTGTGTACCCCTCCTCTTCCCATAAAGACAGAGTCATTGGATCTAGGACCCTTCCTAATCCATTATAGCCTCACCTTAACTCATTACAAGTGCAAAGAAAAAACCCTATTTCCAAACAAAGTCACATTCACAGGCACCAGGGTTAGGAATTGAATAGATCTTTGAGGAGACACAATTCAATCCATTGTGTAGTGTATTTTCAGAGGAAAAGCAGAGTCTGGTGATTTGGGAGATCACACTTTGGCACTAATCTCTCCTCCTCTCATCTTTGCCCATAGAGAGGGTGCTTGACCTCATCTCTCTGGATCTGGGTGTTGCCAAGAGGCTTGAGGGCATGTGTACCTTTGATTCATGAGGTGGGATACTCCTCTCCTTGGAATTTCTGGGGACTCTCTGAGCTTCTCTGTCCCATGCTGCCACACAGGGCAATGGTAGCACTTACTTAGGTACACAAAGACATCAGCAACCTGCCCCAGGAGGGCTGTGTGTCTGAGCAGAAGGACACACCCCAAAGGGAGAATGGTGCCTCCATGAATGAGGTCTACAGAGAGATGCCACAGCTCACTTCCCCGGGTTTTGAGAATTTTAAAGTTGGAGCAAAGAGAACACTGCTGAAGAGCCTTCTAGAAAGTCATTGATTCACTTGTTCATCTATCTATCCATACATCCATCCATCCATCCATCCATCCATCATTTATTTGCTTACAGTGTAGACTCTCTGGAGACAGTCTTCCTGAATTGAACCCTGACTCCATGACTTATTGGATATGTGGCTTGAAAAAAGGACTTAAAATTCTTTAATTTCAATTTGCCCCTTCTGTAAAATGGGAATAATCATTCCCATTGATTGATTACCTCAAAGGCTTATGGGAGTGGAAATCCCTGCAGATAGTATCTGGCACAGAGTAAACATGCATGTTTACTATAGTGATATAGATGGCAATGATAACGGTGAAGATGGTGATATGCTGTAGGAAACCTGCACAAAGCTGGAGGGTAGAGATGCATAAACTGAACTGCAAACAGAGAACAGAGTGCTTACAGGCAATGCCAGCCCTGAACAGTTCAGGAAAAGGCTACTGCTTTTGCTATGGGCCTGTTTTAAGATCTCCTGGGTTTTCAAAGGGACGAAGATATGCTGCCACATCCCTTCCCATTCTCAGTTTACATGAGTCAGTTGCACACCTGCAATTATACCTTGAAGGAATTTGGGGAGGTGTACATTTTTAGCAGCCTCTTTTTTTTTTATCATCCTTTCCCAGGTTTGTTCTCTCGGTTGCTTGTCAATGTGTCACTTCCCTCAACCTTCCCTCTAATGCAGTTGCTAAAAAACAATTTCCAAACTCTCCTTGTTACCAGGAGAGACGCTGAGAAAGAAAGTAGAGGGAGAGAACTAGAAAAGCTATAGATTCTCTTCGATGAGTCAAAGATTCTAGCAGTTCTCTTCTTGACACACTGCCTTCAGCTGACATTGGGGCCTGTTTATAAATCTTTAACATGAGCCACTGATCCTTTTCCAAAACCTCAAACTGCAGACCAGAATCAACCTTTGAATTGGTAACAGTGGATTTATTTTGGCTGCACATTCTTGGGAAGTTTAATGAACAACCTTTCAAAGGCTGCCAGTGGAAAGAATGGATGGCATGAGAGGAAGGATATGAGGGAATGAGGGCTTCCCAGACCCTCATACTCAGTCCCACTCCCAAGCTTGGATTACTGTCTTCTCACTACTGACTTATGGAGCTACCAGTTCACTTTCTTCTCCATCCTCTGCCCTGTTCAAGTACTGTTTCTGCTCATCCCAAGTGACAGTCTAATTGAGAACATTAAGAAGGGCAGTGGGAATCAAGATAGGCCTACAATCCTCAAGTGGGTTTCAAAAAATGTCTTTCAAAATTATCAGAACATCAAGACACTATGTGCCTGGAAAAAATAAAGAAAAGCAAATTATTTTTATAAATGATACACATTTGGTGTATACGCATCTGAATGCATTTTGTGTCACACTGGAAACCACTGAAGACATGAGATACTAAATTATTAAAATAACAAAAATTCAAGGTGGCCAAAGCCCCTCACAATGCCCAACAACAAATAACTGTATCTCTAATAAGAAGCAACCTCAGGCACCAGGCCTTGAGAATGCTGAGTTCTCAGCAGATCATCCTGAGCAGCCAGGTTTTTGTAGCTTAAAGGTGACAGAGTCTACAACTACCAGGGCAGGGTCACCTCCGGTGGCCACCCTGGCCCCTTCAATCAGCTGAGCTCAGGTCTGGCCTCTTTTCATGGAGACAAGAAACAATAAGAATCTTTCTACTTGGTCACACTCAGGGGATGGAGCCTGCAACACAACTGTGCTCAGAGACATGCCAGCCAGACAAATTAACGAACAGGCATAGAGAGCAAAGGCCAGGGCCACCTGTGCAGGCAACCTGCGATTAGGCAGACTCCTGACACATCAGAGCAGAGGAACCACGGTCCAAGGAGCAAGATATTGTGCCCTGTTGAGCCTGAATTTGCTCTGTCAGCCTGTAGCCTAGTCAAGGCCTCTGCTCCTACCAGCTTAAGTGAAGCTGGAGGGCTTGTAGCCACCTTCACCACTGCTGGGAGTAATTGAGCAATAGCCTCCCAGCAGGCTGAATCGTGATGTGTTCCTTGGGAAATTATATACTTTTAACCTCTAAAACAATATAATTTGAAGGTGAATGTATTTTTTCTCAATAGTTACAGGGCCTCTTATTTTCTCTAAAATCTGAGGTGGGAGGTTATCTTGCTGCCCCTACATATATATTTAAAGAGATACCTACAATGAATTCACCTCCAAGTATAAGTTTTGGTAGAGGAGTATTTAAAATGCTTCTGAAAGGAACATTTCTGTAGAGGATTTCATTTCCAATTAACACAGTTTTGCAACTGAAGTATATATGCCCAGTTTGATCCCCCTATACTATTTTTTTTTATGACAATAGATTCCTCCCAGGTACCAAGACTGGAATAAAATTATCCTTGTCTTTGACTCACCACCTCCTTCATTCCTTATATTCTCTCATGCAATCATTCCCTCACCAAGCCAGTCAAACATCCTTATCAGTCAGGTACCCCAGAGAAACAGAACCAACAGGATATATCACACACACACACACACACACACACACACACACACACACACACACACACGTGTGATTATGGAAGCTGAAGAAAACCCACAATCTGCCATCTGCAAGCTGGACACCAACCCAGGAAACCTGATGGTAGATATTCCAGTCTGAGCTCAAAGGTCTGAGAATCAGGAGTTTTGATGGTATAAGTCCCAGTCTGAGTACAGAAGACCTTACTGAGTACTGAAGACCGATGTCTCAGTTCAATAGCTCAGGCAAAGAGAGAATTCTCCCTCCATCTGCTTCCTGTTCTTTTCAGGCCCTCAACAGATGGGATGATGCCCATCCACAATGGGGAGAGCAATCTAATTTGAGTCCACAGATTCAAATGCTAATCTTTTCTGTAAACACCCTTATAGATACATCCAGAAATAATATTTAACTGCATATTTGGGCATCCCATGACCCAATTAAGTTGACACACAAAATTGACCATCACACATTTAATCTGGCCTAGTTCCCATGAAAGGGCTCTTGTGTCTGTTCCTATTCAGTTCCAATGTCCCTACAGTAAGCAAGACTCTTCCATCCTCATGTGGGATCACTGTGTCAGTTCCAATTAAGCCTCCTGGATTCACCAGCTCTTCCATATCATGCATTCCTGTGCACAGCAGCCAAGATCATCCTCTTTCAATGCCACTCTTGCCAGAGCACTCCTCTGCTCAAAAATCTTTCATGTCCATTATCCTACCACAACATTCAGAGCCAACATTCTCTGTGTCACCTTCAGGACTATTCTATAAGCAAGTCTCACCCTGCCTATACTAGTGCAATTTTGATATTCCCCAGCCTGTACTCACCTTTCTAACCAAACCTTGCCCTCTGGCCTATTAACACAACACACGCATTCATATCTTAGACCTCCATACCTTTGCTCATCCTGTTCCCATCATTTGGAATTCTCTTTCATCTTCTCACTTTGTGACTCAATTCTAACCATCCTCCAAAGTTCACCTCTTTAATGAAGATTTTTCTTAATTACATCATGCTCTTCAACTCTCACAAAAGTGCATATGGTCTACATCCAAAAAAAAAAAGTGCTGCATTATACACTATTCATTAACAGGTCATTGTTTCATGTTCTTTCACAAAGTGTCCCAATTTATCAAAATGTAAGAATTTGGATGTCACAAGTCATCTGTATCATTCTGAGGCAAATTCTAGAAGAGATTAGCAAATAGGCAGCTTATGCAGACTTGGAAAGAAATGAAAAGATGCCATGATGCCAACTTGAGCTCAGCAAGAACAAGTCACACCAGACTAGCTTAATTCTTTTTTGTTCAGGGATTTTACAAAAGTAAAATGGGAAAATGGAATCAATGCAATGCTCCTGCATTTCATCAGAGTATGTAACAAAGTCTCCCCTTATCACAAATTTAAGATAGTAAATAGTAAGTTTGATGAACCTTGTAGATAATAGATTAACCACACCTAAAGGACGCCAATCACTGCAGAGCTGTCAATTAGCAAGAATAACTCTGGTGGTGTACTCACAGGTCCATCCTAAGAGAACTTTTGTCAACAGCAGAATGGTAATAATTGTGGCACTCAGAAAAAATATACAACTCAGAGAAAAAAAATAATATCGGATAACTAAATAAAGTTATGAAATTTTCTGAACTAGTTGGGAAAAGAGCCAGCACCAGCAATAAGGCCTTCAATAGGAACAAATTTAAAGTATTTCACCCAGGTCCATTCATTCAACATGACAGGTAGAAATTTCTGACACTGAAGCTTTTCTGATAGCTGTTTTTTCATTCTTAAGATATTATACAGAATATTCAGTATTCTAAGAGAGGGTTCAACTATATGTCAAAAAGAAACCCTCTCAACTTTGACACTGTAATATTTTATGATTTCATAAATCTCTATCCTGCACCCCAATTAGGTTATAAATCTATTAACATGGACATCATGGCATAATGATAAGAATATGGAATTTGGAATCAGATACACATGGGTTCGAATAATAGTTCTTCCACTTAATAGGTAGAAATGTCTAAGACCATTTCTTTATCTGCAAACTAGATATTGAATAAGATTAAGAGTTGACTCAGATAATAAGTGCCTGGCACATAGTAGGTGCTGAATAGATGTTAATTATAAATCTTTCTCTGTATCCTACACAGCCAATAGCATATTAGGAATACAGCAATAGCTCAGTAAAAATTATTTAGTTCTTTGACTTTGAGGGATAGCTTGAAGAGGGTACTTCCTCATTAGAAAAGCTTTGGGAGATGAAAAATAAATAAATAACTAAAAGCATGCCAGGCAGAGGAATTCAGGAGGAAAGCCATAGAGGTGAAAATGAGCAGGACATTATGATGAGAGTGGTTAGGACTCTGACCCACTAGGATTGGAAGCTGGAGATAAAGTTAGATTAATAGGATGGGCCAGATGGCATAGAATTTGAAATACCACTCAGCCGAATCATAAGAAACAGATGTCTTGTGATGCTAATATGATAACCCAGCCTTTAGACTCTCTTCTTCGCATATCTTAAGAACATTAAACAATGATGGAACCAAGAATTTTTCTCATTGTCTGAGAGCAATGGCATGCCAAAGATAGTTTACAAAAGATGCCTCTTCTAGCAGCAACCAAATAATTTCATTCTCATTTTTCTGATTTTTTTTTCAGTAGCCAAGTATTACTAACTTGAAACTAGGTACCCTGCTGTATGCATGCAGCATCTCTAGCTGGCACAGGGTTTTGAAGACCTATTTCACCAGTTCTGTTCTTCCTTTTCTAACACTAACATATTTGACAGGAATATGGGTAGGAGGAAAACAATGTTTCCAATTGAAGTTCACCCTCAAGCTTCCAGTAGAGTCATTTTAGAGATTAAAGAAAGTTTCACTTGGACATGTGAATTTGAATATAATTTATAGATTACTTCCAGAGACTTTACAGTTGCTTCTCTCTCAGACAGCTATGAGAATAGACAGAAGTCACACAGGAAGTAGGCAGTCCATAGAAAGGGAAAAAAATTAAATCTTAAAGTATTTGATGCAGCAATTAATATTTCAGCCTTCCTTGTGCAAGGAAGAAGAGTAAGATTTCAGAGACGTTAGATACCCATTAATATGTGATATTATGATATCAGACTTGTGGAGGAATGAGGGAATAAGGAAGGGAGAGAATGAAGCCTAAACTCCTCTGGCACTAATGGTCTATTTTTAAATATATATATCTATATCTATCTATATCTATCTATCTATCTATCTATATATATATATATATATATATATATATGTATAGATATAGATAGATATATATATGTATAGATATAGATAGATAGATATAGATAGATATAGATATAGATTAGATAGATAGATATAGATATAGATATAGATAGATATAGATATAGATATATAGATATAGATATAGATATAGATATAGATATAGATATAGATAAAAACAGTGCAACTGAAAAATTTAGTCGTTTTCAAGATTTTAGTAGCCCAATCCTAGCACATTTCTAAGTTATAGAAGAGAAACAGTGCATGGTCAAGCTTCTTATAAAAATCTCTTTTTTTAATTTATCAGTAAGTGTTCAGTAATTATGCTCTGTGAGGCCAGCAGACCACACTCTTTCATCCACTAAACCCCACCCTCTGAATCAGCACACACACACAAAGAAAGATACAGGGTCCAGTCCTGAGGGGCTTTACCATCCCTTTAGGGGCAGAAACAAACAGGCAAAAGCTTTACAAATGTCTTATGCATTCACCTCTCTGGCTCTGATTTGAGGTGTTTCTGGTGTTCCAGAAACAAACATTCTACGTGAGCTGGAGAAGTTGAAGGAAGCTTCAGAGAGAAAATGCTAGTTAGGGCATCCAGCCTTTTGAGGTAGCTGGCAAAGGAGAACAAGTCTACAGAAAAATAAATAAGTTGTGTGTTTGGCCAAAGAAAAAAAGTAATTTAAGTAAACCACAGGACACCCTACCACCCTGATACATACTTTCTCAGATATTCTATTCTGCCTACAATATCTAGCTGATTGACTAATTCCATGTGTCACCACCCCATCTACTAAGGTCATCTTGATATATTGATATGATAGAAAAAATTATTTTCTTGATCAAACCAAATAGAAGAAAGAGAGCCAGCTGTCATCAGAAATGTTGAGGAAATCCTGAAAAATAGAGAGCTGCTAGGATAAAATCAATAATGAATAAGAGTTTGGAAAACTACAGCCCAAAAGATAAATAAGTAGTCCTTCCCAAGGGTGCAACAGAGCCTCAGTGGGCAGAGGGTCCATTATCAGGGTAATAAACAATGAAACTGTAATAGGAATCACAGTGTTCATCAGACTTTTGCTCTATCCCCAGGCGTACAGAGCTCATGAGACTGGCAGCAGCATGTTATGCCCCCAGGATGAAGCAGGACAACTTCTCTCTAGAAACAATGAGGATGTGACTAGAGAAGGGCATTAGTATAGGAAATAGGGCCTGAAAGGGTTTGAGTAAATGACCTTAGATCTATATTAGACTAGTTGGAGCAGACGTATAGAAGGAGTTAGCTCCATCGAGGCATAAAATAAAAAAGCTGTAATTCTGGAATACAGTTATATTACTTTGGATAGGGGTGGGTTCTTCACCCTACATGTCTCCTCCTCGTTCACAGAACCAATAAAAATCTGCCCACCTACCCACTTTCATTGGAGCTCTAAATAAGACTTCCCAATCAAGGGAGAAGCCTATTGAGGAAATTTTTAAAACTTTTAAAAACTGCAGAGAAAACCCCATATAAGCTACTTCTATGAATCAAACCACTCTTTCATTTATAGTTCAGGATCACAAGACACCCGAGAAAATCAATTTTTTATAAAAAAGATTAACCCAATATAATATAAAAAGAAATAGAAATAACTAAAGAGAGTAAAATTAATTTTTAAGTGTTCTAATATGTGTATTTAGAGATATTTGAGTGAGCATTGAATATACATCAAAATTAATTAATGAATAAATTGTAATTGTTGCTATGAAATAAGAATAATCATAATACAAGAAAAAATCCTGAAAATTAAAAATATGATTACTAAATTTTTAAAAAGTCATTGTGTAGAATAGAACATTATAATGAATAGGTTGAAGACTGGATATATGGAGAGAATTTCCCATTAAAAAAAATAAAAGAGAAAACATAAGAGTATGAAAGACAGAACCAGGAAGTCAACATATATTTGAGTCCTAGAAGAAAAATTAGAAACAATAGAAAGGAGAAAATAATCAAATAAATAATGGGGCATAGAAATCCTAGAAGTAAATTAAGACACAATTTTTTTTTTTATGGTGACATTGCTTAACAAAATCCAGTAAGTTTCAGCTGTACATTTTAAAGTAAGACATAATTTTTTATAATGAATAGATCTACCAAGTTAAAAAAAGATTAGAAATAGCAAACAAATTTTGGTGAAATTTCAGAACACCGAGGGTAAAAATCAAATCCTAAAACTTATTATAAAGGAGAGAGGTTACCTACAAAGTAAAAAGATCAGAATGACAGCATACTTCTCAACAATTATTTGAAAGTTCTGAAGAAAATGTTTAAAATTATAAATCCATACCCAGCCATACTATTGGTCAAATGTAAAATCAAAATAAAGACATTTTCAAACATATAAAAATTTTTTAATGTTATCCCTTTAAACTCTCTATGAAAAAAAAAAGTCCAATGAAGACCCCCAGTAAAACAAAAATGTAATATAAAAAGAAAAAAAGAAAAACGAGATAAGATAAATATATACGAAGAAAAATAAGAGTTGAACATGACCCAGAAGGAAAGATAGTGCTAAAGAAATCAAGAGAGAATCTTTGCCCCTGTGGTTTAGGATCTCTTTTGAGTAACAGGATTACATTTTCTTCTCTTTGGATCCAGTTACCTCACTAGGCTGAGTTCTGTAAATACTATTATTCTTTGGTTAATATTTAAACTCAATCTGTGAATAATGGACTACTAAAGACAATTATGATGACAGAATAGAATGTAAATATTGTAAAACTTGACAACATAAAAATACAACAAAAATCAAGAGCAGAGGAAAGATGTTGAAATAAATCTAAGTGTACAGTATAGTGAGAATTCCATAGATAATGTCTAAATGTAAGTCAACAGAAAATTTGTAAAAGCACTAAGGTAACTATTAGAATTTATCTCAGGAGATAGAGAATGGAGGAAACGTGGACAATACTGAAAATGACAAAATACCTGAGATTTCCAAAATATACTCTCAAATGTTGATATATCGAAAACAAAGTTCTGTTATATAGAATTTCCAAGTAGCCACCAAACTAAAAGTAGAAATTTTCAGAGGAATAAAATTGAGGTATTGAGGGGTAACAGGCAAGACAGATGTTTGCTTTATATTTTAGACTTGTGTAGTTTAAATGATTTTGTTTGTCTTATGTAGGTTTTACTTTTGTTTGTAACTTAGTCTTTAAATGTTTAAAGAAAAAAAATGTTATATTCTCCCAGTTTATCAACCAAGTGGTGCCCCCAAGGTCATTCTGGGTATTCGAAATTTAATATGACAGCTGAGGCTCAGATCTAGGACTAGGTATCCAAGATTTGATGTTCAAAAATTCTAGATATAAAATACACAATAAGGTCAGACCAAGACAAAAACAAACACAGAAAACCAATTCCCTCATGCATTTATTCCTTCCCTCCTTTCCCATTTATTCCCTCTGACTCTTTTACCCATTTGTAAACCATTCGATCTCTTATCCATTCATTCATTTATTCATTCATTCAGTAGTTACTCAGAAAATATACAGTAGGCTCTCTGCTTTCAAGGAGTTTAAAATCTACCTGGAAGCAAAGCAATAACCTAATACATTACCCCCTAAAAGTATAGAATAATTTTGAGGAAAGAGCCACATGAGTTAATGACTCATGAATGGGGTAACAAATGTACTGGGTTTTGAAGAATGAATAAGCTTCAACTTAGAAAAAGGAACTTGTTCTTACTTCATCTTACATTTTCATACTTTAAAGTTTCATGCCACACCTTGAGATACTGAAGGGAGAGATAGTAAGTAAACCTTCTTCAAATCAGAGTTAGGAATCCATAGATCCAAAGTAGAGCAGGCAATTAGTCCAAACAAAAACAAGACTTCCTTCGACTGTGTAAAAAGTTCCATTACCCACTGGGGTACTTGTTTAAGCTGGGTCTGGGTCCTCTTGAGGGGCACGAATTGCTCTGAGTATGATGACCAACCATCCCAGTTTTCCCAGTACTGTCCTCGTTTAGCACTGAAAGTCCTGTGCCCAAAGCAACCCTTCACTCTCAGACAAACTGGGACAGCTGGTACTCAGTACTCAGTTTCCAACATATTCACAGACTTACTTCATTTGATTTATACAACAAACTTTGCTGAAATTCAGAATGTTAGTATCTCCACTTTCCAGATGGCAAAACTGAGGCACCAGGAGGTCCAATGTTTGCAGATCACAAACACAAAGAGAGTGGCAGAGCCAGGATTCAATCCCAGATCTGTTTGCTTTTATACGAGGCCACCTCCCACAACCACATTCTATGCCATATGTTTCTCTGCATAGAAGAACATGACAGACAGCAGAGGCAGTGGGACAGGAATATGGAGGATTCTCTGTGTACAGAGGGACTGAGAAGGGAACAAAAGACCTTGAGTTCACTGGTGCCCTGCTCCAACCCAGTAAGCCAAGCAGCCCAGTTATCAGGAGAAAGATGAAGCAACATCTACATGGGATATTCATGATTTCACAAAATTGTCTGCAGGTTCTGATGAAATTTCCATTTACTTAGCTAGGTTCTCAATTGTTTTTCTCTAAATTATGACAATTATTATGGTTTCTTATTTTCTACAGCACATATAGCATGTCATTCCTGGACGATAATAGTAATAACAATAATGCACTACTTAAGTAGGTTACTGTAGGTTTTGTAACAAAATCTTTGTCGTGCCTTGTCAAGGATGTTAAAGATTATTTACATATCCAATACAAAGGGAGAACTTCTGAGGCCCCTGCCAATCCTGGAAGGTGACATTTTTTAGACTTAGAAGAAATTTACCCACATCACTAGAAAAATCTTTGCCTATATGTCTCCTGCTAGGGTTTTTGTTTGTTTTTGTTTTTGTTGTGTGGGTTTTTTTTTTTAGTATTAATTCTATAAAAGAAGGAAAGAGAAGAGAGCTGGGAGAAAATGAGGCAAGAGGGAAAGTAGGGAGTGACAGATATAATGAAAGAGGTAGATAAAGGAATGAAAGAAAGGCAAGAAAGAGAAAGATCTTTGGTGAGAAACTAGAATAGATAAATGAGAAACGGCAGCACGGAAAGTCAGAGAGAGCTCAATTAATTAGTTATTGTCCATTTCCTTGAGAGACCTCTAACAAATCTGTCCTTGTCAGTGACAGGAAATCTTTTTGAATTCTTTGTAAAAAGATATTAATGGCAGTGGTAAGCTTCAGCACCCCTACCCAGTGACTCGAGGAGGTGGTGGGAGTTCCTGTAGGTCATACCAGGAGCCAGCCTTGGTACACAAACAACCCCTCTCCACTGCACACAAAGAACACTTCTCCAGCCCACAGATTGTCAGCCCTCTATCCTTGACTGGTACATCAGGAGGCTGACATTTAATACTCTAAGGATATAGATGTTTGAAAGCTGGTTATTGTAACAAAAGAAGCCATCCAAACTCTGCAAGACCAAATGGATCAGATAAAGCTGACACAGAGATAAATCTGTTTTACATCCATTCTTGCACAAGTTTTGCTAATCTATGTAGTTATAGCTTTCCCACTGAAGGAGAAAAAATAACCCACCACATGTCGGCAAGTCCACATCGCATTCCTATTTTTAATCTCCGAGGTATAACATTCTAGGCAAAGACCATTTTTATGCTGACTTTTGCATGAACTCCATTAACGTAGAATGACACAGGAAGAAAATGAGAAAGGAGGATAAGAGAGAGTAGGGAGGGGTAAAAAGAGAGAAAGGGGGAGGATTTCTTCTTGAATGGCTGTATAAATGCAGATTTTTTTTAAATGAATGAATGCTGCTCCATCATTGACACAGGATCGCATCTCTCCCAGTCAGTCAGACACCTACTCTTCATTAGCCCGTATTTATGCTGCCAGATTGGACTTTCATATGGGAGCCTGAAGCACGAATGGTACAGATGGCAGGAGAGCTCTCATGAGATTGATAACGATGAAGAAAGATGCCACATTAAGTCAGAAGGTGCCACTGTTAACATCCCAGCTCAGAGGAGAATATTTCTAGCTAACACTCCCCATCAAGGGCTGTTTTTCTTCTGGCTTCAAGGAAAATGTATTCCCCTCCCCAAAAGCTCTCTACCCCACCCTCTTGCTAGCAAGTGAGTGATACATTTGCTTTAGTCTCTTTTGTGTGTCAACTGATTTTGCCTCAGATACTTAACCTTTACTTTCCAAAGGTGGTTGAGATCCTAGCAGTGAAGGGGAACTGGGGTTAGGAGGGAGGGAGGGAGAAGTCATTTTAGTCCATGTTTCCTTCAACAAAGGCACCACTATAAGAAGTTTGTGCAGGAAACCTGAATGGTATTTATTGTTTCCATTCAGGCCCCCATTGCATCTGCTGCCTTTCAGAGACAGACACTGTGTTCATAAAACCAGGGCCCTGTCTCAAAAACCTTGGAGAAAGGGCAATCTCCAGGATGTAGGATTGAGAGTTTAATGGGAAAGTCAACACCAGTGGAAGACTGGCAGGATGAGGGCTTTGCTGCTGGGATGGACGAGGAGAGCCTTCTAACTCCCCACCCATTCTCAAAGGAGGACCTTGACTCATCTGTACCTGTAGCTGCTGCCTAAGCCAGTTAGTTCCTCATTCAAGTTTGAGCTTTTCCACTGTGAAAGAATAAAAACATCCACTAGATTTCAGCAAAAAAGGGCACCATCTTGTCCCAATTTTTCGTCTTCATGGCCCTGGTCCCTGATTTTATCTTTGGCATCTAAGCAGGGAATGAGTTCTCTCATTCCTCCTGACATCCCAGACTCCTGGGATGGCAATTTGACACCAGACCAGGAAATGAGAGTAGGAGAAGTTCTCCAGCCCTCAGTGCAGTCAGACAGGGAAAGTGCTTCCCTTGTTCGGGAAGGGTCACCCAGAAACCAAAGCGACTGACAAAATGTGGCATAATGGGACTTGCAAACTTAGCAAGTTTGGAAAATCTGGCAGCTCTCACCCAACCTGAGTGATATATTATCAGAGTCTGTTCTAGAAAATGCAGGCTGGGAAACAAAAGGAGGCCACATCAAGGGCCCCTGTGCAGCAATCACAAATTCATGTCCATGTGCGAGCATTTAATTAGCTTCCTGGGTTTACAGGAACTCCAGTCAATTTAAGACACTCTAGGCAGCTCCTCCCGGGCTGCACCAACCCTCTTATAAGCTTGTACCTAGAATGCCTACCCACTGGGAAGAGTATTTGGAGAGTCTTAATTGAAGGGAATTCCTATTTTTATGTCTATATGATGTATCATCAGCATTTCCTCCCCCACAAAAATACACAGAGGGGCAACTAGTCCAAATAACTGGTTTAAATCTGTAAATTACAGCACTGCTTCAAGGAACTTTTAAGGTCGTTTTGTGTCTATGGAAAAGTTAGATGGCATCATAAAATTTTTAGAGCTAATGTAATCTTTTTACAGTGGATCCATCTCAACTGATGAGATGTTTCTGAGGCACTACCCTCTCTCTCTTTCTTTTGACTGCCCTTAAGTCCTGAGAGAGAATTACTTCTCTTGTAGCATTCATGCCATGACTCCACAAAAATATCAAACCTCCCTCCAGGATTCGAGGTCTCAGAAGCTAGGTCTTCATTTCACTCCCCGTCACGGAGAGAAGGGGTTGCTTTTAAATATGGTTCATTTCCCAAGTTGGTTGCATTTCTGCTGTGGAGTCTAATCCTCTCCTACATCTCCTGTGTGTATTTCTTCTCAGAGCTTCAGTCCTTAGCGACCTTCTCATACCATTTCATTAAATGCCCTCTGCCTCGGTCTATTACAGTACTTTGAAGCCTTGGAGTTTAGCATATAAAAAAGCAAGAGCCTCTGTATACTGCCCTGGGATAAGGTGTGATGAAAATCCCATACAAGCTGAACTGTACTTCCTAATCAAATGGGTGTAACAGATGGCTGCTGGAGCAAACCATCACAATGGAAATATCTGCAGTTCTCATGGTAACGGAATCTGCCAGGTCTGAGGGATTTGCTGTTTTTCAGGACATCTGAGCTGCAATCTCTTTCGAGCTGTCTAGCAGTCTCCGTCTCACTCTCTCAGCATGATGGAGATAGAGTTGAAAGGTGGAGCCCGATTTTGCATTCCAGCTGTGATTAAAGACACAGGCACACATCCTGGGAGATAATGTGCTGCATATTCATTATGCTATCTAGAACCTCTTTAGCTACTGGGACAGGACTGTCATACAATTACAATATGCCTTCTTCAGGAGTAAAGGGGGGTTGGGATGAAGAAGATCAGAGAAAAACAGAGAGGGAGGATATGAGGAATTAAGATGCATGAGACGTACCTTGTAATAAAGATATGGAGCGATATTAAAACTAGCAGTTGTTTCCATTTCATGGCAACATGTCAAGATGACTTACCATAGCAGGGTAAAACATCTGGCCTGGGGGGAAAATACATGATGTCGAATTTCCAAATCATAACATAGACTATGTGGAAGAAAAACAACAGATAAGCAACAGTGTACCTTCCCAATAAGTGAAAGCATGTGGAAGGTTTCCTTATACTCTGCAATCAGCATGGAGATCCATCTCATAAGGTGGAGGTTAGTATATAGACACTGAGCTTTCATTATAAATCCAAGGTTTGGGTTTAAACCCAGAGGACTACATTAGAAAAGGGTTTTTTATTATTTTTTCCTCATGCTATTCATAACCTTCTGATTTTATAGCAGTGCTCAGAAAAGGAGAAAATAATCAGTCACAATTCTATTTTATTAAAGTCTTTTCCTCCAAATCCCTATCAATTTAAAGAAATAAGGAAAAGTATACTGTCTTCTTTGCTATAGTACCTGCTAGCAAACACATACACACACACACACACACACACACGGTTGATTCACAGCTGCCTGGTCCCTTGGGTATTTGAGCTTGAAGATCAGACAACATATAAGAATTCAGCCATGACTCAAAATGGAAACAAAGAAGACCATTCTTAGCAAACCCAGCAATGTGAAATGAAAAACCACAGGCTGTAGGCTAGAGCCCCCTAGCACGCTTACCCACACCATTGTCCTTGAGGGCACTACTGTTAAATACATATGACAGCCAAAGAGATGAGGAGAATAGTTTCCAGAAAGCAATGATTGGATCTCCCTTTTCATGGGGTAGAATAGGCAGGACTATGTAAGCCTCTAAGTAGCACTTGAGAACAGGTCCTGTAAGGCAGCATTGTCTCCCTCATATGGCGCCTGAAGAACATATTATATTATATAACCTTTCTCCAGGTATGCCCTGCTCTGACTGAGACCCTCTTCCTTTAGAAGCCTGCTAATAACAACTTGTGGATGACAATCTTCGTCTTAACAAGCTGGATTAGTTAGTTTAAAGCAATGAACTGAGGCCATTTGTGCAGATGCTAATCAAAAAAGAAAAAGGAAAAGAATTATAAAAGACCCGCGTGCCTCCATCTCTTGTAAGCACAGTATAGATAAAGAGGAGAGTGTACCAGGACCACATCTGTGAGCTGACCTCTAGGGTGCACGAAGGTCTTCGTGGCTGCGAGGTTATAAAGGGAGGGGAGAGGGTCTGTATCAGGCCAGTAGCAGACAACAGTGGCTCTCGGAAAGGCCAATTATCAGGAAACTGTCTGGAGCTTTTTTCTTGGAAATTGTTCTTTAGTTGATTCCCGTGAGGTCTTTGCTTTTTCACAGACACATCCCAGTTCCTAACCCGGAGCCTGGCACATCATAGAGGTACACATTCAGAGTTTGAAGGACGAAGGGATGGCTGCTAGAGGAACAGATATACAATGATAGATTTTAAAATGTCAAAAACAAATCTCAACAATATTTAATCGTCCTCTCCTCTACACACCAAGAACATACAATTGAATTAAATGTAATAGTCAGCACCTTTAGAAATATACTCTGTATCTTCAGAGATCAATGGCCAGATTGATTATTAACATTCAACCATGACTAGCACTTGAAAAGCTACTCAGCTGATGATTCAGACTTAAAATATTGTGGAAAATTTAAACCCATTTAAAAAAATAATCTGTCATTTCATCAACTTTTCTGACAGGTCACTTTTTTCTATGCCACAACTAGGGAACTGGCTCATAAAGGATGTTTAGTTTCCTTTAAAATATTCTGAGAATAAGATAATATACTCTATTTCATATGGATCTTAGTGAGTAATCAATGTGAGAGAGAAAAACAAATTGTGACAGAGAACACTAGCTCTCACATTCCAGAGAGTGCAATACACATGCAGCACATGCGCGTGCACACACACACATACACACCCTCACATGTGGCTGTTTTAGGAATGCTCTAAGCTAAATGTTTGCTGAAATACTAACCTCCTAAGAAGCTCAGGACATTCTGCCAAAATCACTCAGAAGACATTCAACTGTCCTCCATGTTAGAGAAGGAGAAGTTTGAGAATTGGAATTTTTCTTTTAGAGCAAGCATAAACATTGCCTCTCTGGGCAACCTTCACCCCTAACACTCATCACAAAGAATGTTTTTTTTTATAAGAAGATTGTAGTCAACCTCAAAAAGATACAGCTATAACTCTAAAACGTTCTTCCTATAATTTATTGATATTTCAAATCAAAAAGATTAAGCTCTTATACATATTCAGCCCATATTGCCTCTCAGCCACAGAATTTTTTTTTTTTTTTTGGTTTACTGCCAATGATTGTCTCATTTTCTCATGTTTCTGTCACCTAGAGCTGAGGAATGAGACTTTCTGGTGTTGCTACTCCCAGTAAATTTTAGAATAGCATTCATTTCAGACCTCGCCTAACTCCCTGGCATGCTCCAAGCCCAGGCAGGACAGTCAGACCCTCTCTTTCACAGGAGTGTTATTATTGCCAATCTCTTCTAAAATGGACTCTCAAAAATTGACTGGAATATATTGTTGTGATCAAGTTCAATGGGCCTACAGAGAAAACCTACAGCACACAACACACTTTGCAAGGCACTGGGGGACTACGAAAATGAGTCAGCATCTCTTGTCCATAAGGAGTTTATAATCAAGCTGGGACAATTAAGAGGAGAGAGACTACTACTAATAGTTATAAGGCAGTACAACACAATGCCACAAAAGAAGTACAATGGAAGTACTATGCATAGTCAGAGGAGGGTTCATAAAAGGCTTTATGTAAAATTAAACCTTGATGAGCCTCGAAGAGTTATATGTAAGATTTAGACAAACTGGGACATGAACAAGGATATTCCAAATTTGGGGAATGGTGTGAACACTGATGCAGAAAAGTGTTAAGGACCAGTTTGGGCACACTGAAGATCTGTTTGTCTAAAAAGGGAGAAAGTAGAGGAAAATTTAGATGGGGGTCATATCAAAGGAGGTAGTATTTGGTCTCAGGAGCATTTGAGAGCTGCTCACCATTTCTGAGCAGAGTAGCAAGACAACTGGAAACTGCAGCCTCCCTAGGCTCACAAAACACCTTGCTTTCTGAGATTTCCAAAGACACTCCAAGCAACAGTCTCAAGGGTCTATTAACAACTGGAATTGGGGGGCACCCAATTTGCATGAAGCACCCGAATTTGCAGGAAGCATACTTTCTGAAAGTATAAACTTCAAGAGCCAAAACAGCAAATTGTAAAACCCATCCTATTTTGTATGTCTTTAGAAACAAACATTTCTATTTCAATATTTGGCATTATGACAAGACCTAAGAGGAACTAGAGAGATAATTAATAAGGGCATGAGGGGAAAGTGCAATTAAAAATGGAAAAGACTACTCCATAAATAAGTGCTTCATACTGAGAAAGATTATTACTGCGATCTCCAGCTTCAAACCTGAAATCAAGTCACACTGAATGGATAATTTGAGTATTATTAGAGGGAAAAAAAGCCGTCATGGTTCCTAGCCTCTAAATTACAGGAGAAACAAGATTTTTTTCTGACCTCACCTTTCTGTCAGTTTAAATCAACAAAATAATCACAGCTTAGTCCCAGTTGGCATAACTCTCCATAACCTCAAGTTTTAATGTTGTCCTTCACTTCTTTAACCAGAAGAGGAAGTTAGATTGAGAATGCCTCAAGAAGAGTCTTTTCCAGAGCACTTTTTAAAAAAAGTTTCCTAGGAAACAAGAAAGACAAACTCCCTTTATCTGAATAAAGGCCTTTGTCAAAAATAAAAACTAGCTAGAGCAAATCTGAAAGCTCCAGCCCACCAGGGCTAGAGATTTCTGGACCTCTGGCCTACTTTACAGAGCCTGCTAAAAGATGTTTTCCATCTAAAAAGCAGTCCACGTGTTTGTCACTCATAGGAGAACTTTTGGCTTCTGCCTTTTTGAATAGATGATTCAAAACTGAATCATTTCCTGCCATTTAATTTCATATCTCAATGCAAAGTATAAAAAGATAAGGTCACAGGCACACGGATCTATCTCCAGAAAGTGATCGTACTCCCTGGGCTACCATAAGTGGAGATTTAATTGGATACAGTAGGTTTTGCTATTGTTGCAATATGGAAATAAATTATTTTAAAAATGTCCAATGCCCACAGCCAGCTCAGCAGGCACAGTGCTCAGGAAAAAAAAAAATTGACTTCCAATTATTGCTCAAGGTAAAAATGATGGCTTATACTAATTTCAAATGGTCAGAAATAGCTTCACTATTTTAGAATCATCATCATCACAGCCATCATAATCATCATTACCCTGCCTTATATTTGTCCAGTAATCTTAAAATGGGACAATGACCATAGAGGAAAACTATTGTCCATGCTCTCTTTTCCTTTGGTTAAGGAGGTCCACTGAAATAAAAATGGGATGAGCAGCCCATTCTTGCTCAAAATATTTGAATCACCTTCAAGTTAGGGGTTAGCAAATTATACCCACAGTCCAAATCTAGCTTGCTGCCTGTGTTTATAAATAAAGCTTTATTGGAACAGAGCCATGCTTATTCATTCATGTACTGTCTATGGCTGCTTTTGCACTATAATGACAGAGTTCAGTAGTTAATGACAGACTTTTGGCCTGCAAAGCTTAAATTATTTACTAGCTAGCCCCTAACTTTATCAATCCCTGCTTAAAGTCATCATCATCATCCCTTTTATTTGCAGAAGGTGTTGGGTGTCAGAGGGTTTTAACACACATTATGTGATAACACCTTTCTGATACATAAAAATTGAAGTAACTGCAGTGTCCAGAGACATCTCAAATCAGTGTCACTTCTCCATAGGAGATTCGGACTTGGCACTGCCCTCATTGTGGGACATCTGGGGTAAGGATATCACTTTGTGTATGTAGAGTGAGGGCTAGTGCTCCTGGTTTTCATCAAGAACGAGAGGCATTGGGTTTCACCCATTGAACGGGGTGATTCATCAGGAAATGATGGGAGGGTTGTTAAACTTGGAAATTGCTTATTAAACCACTGTGTGTTAATACATTTATAACTGTACATATTCCCATCCATCTGGAGTGGAAATATGTAAATGAGAAACAAAAGTTAAGAACATTTTGGAATGTTAGAAACTGCAGTAGCAGGATAAATACATTGGAAATAGTTTAGAGTTTAAACTCAAACCTGAGTTCAAATCCAGACACCCATCAGCTATCTATCTTCAGGCAAATTTTTTCCTTCTCTAAATTTTAATTTCTTTATCTGCAAAATGGAAATGCTAATAGGTAACACTTACTTTTCAGGGTTATCATAAGAAATAAATGAGATAATTCCTAAATAATGCCTGAATTGTGCAGTAAATGCTCAAAAAATGACAAAAATAATGACCATTATTGTTTCTGGCTTCAAATAAGAAGGCAGCAGAGTTCCTTCCTAAGGAAAGCTGTTTTAGTAACAGGGCTCATACTCTCAAAATGATTTAATTCTGTATTCCACTTCTTTTAATAATTTGCTTAAAATATTACATTGTATGTTAACATTGTTTCTACTCTCAAAACTTTTTCAAATATACTCAACATCTCTGTGTGTAAAGTGTGATATAAGTGTCAGATATTTTCCCATTTTAGAGATGAGGCAAGTAAAGTTATACTTAGATTCCTACAGTGAATGAAACTGAGACCCTGTCTCTCTTCTTCATGGTCCAGAGCACTTAGTACCACCTGGGAGTTTACATAATAGTCTTAAAAGTCAACCCCAACATCTGGGGAAGGCAGAGATCTCAATTAGAAAGCTACAGTGGAAGCAATGAGAGCAAGGACAGAAGACACTGGGAAAGAAAGCAAGACACTCATAAAAGCAAGACTCTAACAGAAGGATGATGCTTCTGAATTCAGATAAATCCAGTATGCCTTTATAAAAGACCATGTCTACACTTCTATATTGCTTACTATCCAAAGCTAAGCCAGAGGGATGTACATGGTGAGATCTTTGTCTCATTTCAGGAAGGATACAGGATAAAGATTCTGTGCCAGTAATCTTCCTTGGATTAACGGTTTCTCTTTTATCTGCTGTATTTTTGCTCAGATGTCTTTTCTCTGAATGAGTCAGAGGAATGCAAATGCTGGGTGCAGTCCACCTGAAATATTTAAATCTAGTTTTGCAATGTTTTCAGGTTTGGAGGGGAAAATTATAGATACACGTACACACACACAAACACACACGATGGAGAAATGGCCGATGAGAATTACAGATATATCAGCCAGCAATACAAAAAACATGGTATTTCAATTTGACAAAAAACTCATTTTTCTTTTTCCATTTCTTTGTTTCTCCAAATCAACATTTAGATGCTTGATGTGAGTGGAAGGAATCTGCAACATTCTTTTGTGAGACTCGGAATCTCATCAAGAATGTATCTGAATACATGGAAAACTGATTTTATTTTGGCTCCTAAATGACAAGCCTTCATTATGCAATGAGCATACCTCTGGAGAAAGCATTCTCTACACACTGATAGAGATAGTGGGATAGGTTGGGCAGCTGGGCATGATTTCTGTACATTTTCCTGATCCTTCCTTTTATTGATTTATTCTGGACCCTTTATTTTCATATTCAGTCATAGACTTGCAGGCAGTGTCTCACTATTGTAGCTAAGAGGGCTTACTCTTAAAGAAAATCTGAATGACATTAATATTCAAATCCTCTGGCTTGGTCTGCAGTGGCCTGATGGAGCTTGCAGAGAGCTCCTATGCTGCGAGGCAACAAATCTTGGGAAATGCAGCTGAGTAAATTGGGATTTAGCTTCCGTCCCTATGTGCAGTCCTTAACACGAAACCCTTATATTGAAAGGTTTCTTCCAAAGGCTTTTATTTCTGCAAGAAAGAGTTCTTACCATTTGAACCCAAGGACAGAGGGAGGCTTTCTTATTTTCCTTTCCACCTCATGTGAAAGAATAATCTCATGCCTTGAGGACAAAGGCTTCTTTAAAAACAAAGTGAAATGCTTTCAACATCCATGAACATCTCCCAATGTCAATGAGATTGCTAGTCACAGATGAAACAGGGAGAAAAAAATGTTGGGCACGAACAATTGGTCAATAAGGCACTACCCTTAAAAACCAGAAAGCCAGAATTTGAAATGTGAAACATCTCCTATTCCTATTAAATTAGGATTGATGAGTTCCCAGAGATGTGCAACTTCCTTTGACTATACTTAAATGATTTATAACTCTTCTCCATGTCATGGTTTCCAAATTTTCTCCAAGCATGCCCCTGAACTAAAGGCTTTGGAAGGCTTAACACAGAGCACAAAATCATACTTCTTTTTCTCAAAGTATTTCCATAAATTGTTCTATGAAATTCAATTCAGCATTCACTAAGTACTTAGACTGTGCCAGGCACTGTGCCTGGAAGCGGGGCACAAAGATTAAATGAGACAAGGTCCCTAACCTAAAAAAACTCATGTCTAGTAGAGACAGAGTAACCAACACCTGACATGTAATACAACAAATGCTAGCGCAAAGATAAGTAAAGAGGAGACCCCAACCCAAAGGTTATCAATTTAAAAAAAAATTTTTAAAGTTTCAGAATAAAAGGTACTTGAGTTGAGGCTTAAAGATATTAACCATCGGAGAGATGAACAAAAGAAAAAGAGACCTTTAAAGCGAGGTCACAATCTCTAGACAAGCAAATAAATACACCTTGAAATGCAACTCCCTCTACCTCCAGGAACAGAAAAACATGTTGCCTTTGCCAAGTGAGATTTGTTGGGTTTCTATTATCCATGCTCCTTCTTGATCAAGAATTGATTTATGTCACCCAAGGGCCTAGCTCAGAAAGTTATATGTTATGAGAAAGATCAGATTTCAGTCTCTCCAAGTGAGATTTTAGTAAACCCAGCCTCTGCCCGGCAGTCAATGCTCCAACTCATTCCCTCTCCAGAAAACCACTGAAAGGATAAAATTCTCTGAGGTCTCTCACAGCTGGAGCCATGACTGGAAGTCCTCTCTGGACCCCATTCAGTCTGTCAATAGACTATCATTGTAGTTATCATGAGTTTCTTATCAAATTAAAATACCACAGTTTTGCATTGCTGATTGATATATCTGTAAGTCTCATCTGCCGTTCCATCATGTGTGCATGCATGTGAGTATGCATGCATGCAGGTGTGTGTGTATGATTTTTCCCTCCAAATCTACAAAGAAGCAGGACAGGAAACTCGAGTCTCAGGTAGGGGAAGCCCTTTCTCAAAGAGGTCCAACTAACATTTCTGCCTAGTGTGGGATACATCCTGGCTAGTACGAGAATACAAATCATACTGTGGAATAAGTAGCCATCTATATTCCCTTGCATGAACTCCAAGTGCTCCTGTCATTCTCTGTGTGTTCTCTAGAACTGAATGATGATCAAGAGCTCCTGAATATATATTAGAATATATAGAATATTCTCTATATATTAGAATCGCAGTTTCAGTAAGCTACAACTTACCCACTGAGTCCTCTTAGTGATGATCACATTTGGTTCACCAAAATGCCTTGCTTTTTTGACACCTAAATTCAAACCATCATCTACAGGACAAAGAGAGAGATTTTACATCTATAGACATATCCCAGTAGACCGAATTACCTTTCTCTAGCCAGAGGAGCATATTGCTGAGGCGGGATTTTAGAATGCTCATTTAAATGAGATGGAAGTTAATTTACTCTCTTAAATGATATTGAGGATCTGGATGGCATAGTGTGAAAAATGACTAAGTCCACTCATGCATCAGACAGGATAATTCTGGCCAAGTTGGTGCTGACAGCATTAAAAAACAGTGATGGAAGAGTCTGGCCTTGTTGTTGTCATTTTAATTGTCACAGCGAGTGACGAAAAATGCATTTCTTTCTCCGGCATACTTATCTCTCAGCTTTGTAATACCTTAACTGGGCCCGTGTCACTTGAGCGTGTGATAAAAAATAAATAAAGTGTGTGTGAACATGTGAGAGAAAGAATGAGTGGGAAGAGGAAGAGAGGAAGAGAAAGGGATGAGAAGGAGAGAGACAAAGAAAGACACAAAAAGAGACAGGTGATAGAATCAGAGAAAGACAATGAAACAAAGCAGAGAGAGAAAATGATAGACAAACAAGGATTATTTTGGATGGCTTTCCCTGAATATCAAAGAGTGCTGTTAGTAATCACATGGAAGAGGCTAGTTTTTGCAAATCAAAAAACCTGCAATGTTTCCAAGATCCACTCTGAGTTTTCAGGCAAGACAGCCCAGAATTTCTTGTTAAAAGCTTAAGGGCTCAATTTATGCTAAGCATTCAAGGAAATGTCTCATCCAAACAGGATATCGTTTTTCATTTTAAAGAAGCAAACCGATCTCAGAGCATAAATGTTATTATTCACAGTCGCAAAGGAAAATGGCATTTACTTTCTCTTCCTCCATAGGGAGGGAAGGAGGGAGGCTCTCCCTTTTGGGAGGCCGGAAGACAGCTCAGAAATCCTGTTTCTACTCCTTGAAAGAAATACATTTATTTCTCTCGACCCCAGTAGGTGAGTCCACGTCTCCTCCATGGCATCCTTTGCTTTCATGGGTCAGTGTGCAGCATGAGCATGTTGCTTTTCAACATATGTTTGGGGGAAAGAATCAAAGTTAATTTCAGTGTGTGAAAAGCTAGCAGATTCCATTAGTGATTGCGACTTCACTTCAAAGTGATAAGGCTGCTGGATGGAGGTTCTCAGAACCAAATGTCCAAAAGAGAATTTATGATGTAGAACTTCAGTTCTATCAACCATAGGCTTCAACACCTGTACAAAAGAAGAAATACATATTTTTCTTCTAGCTGAAATTTTAAAGTTAACCCAGTGAACCAGTGTGCATTCTTCTCTCATCCCTGCCGCCATTACTTTCCCTCTTCAAAATATGTTAGAGCAGGGGAAAGGGTCGTTGGGATCATCGTTTCTGGTTTGCACACTAAGGGATCTGAAAGAATGCACATGGCATGAACTCACACTGCTTCTTCTACAGATGGCTGCAGCAAAATCCCAGAAGCAATTCAAATGGGACTAGACTACAGGCCAATTCTCTTTGTCCTTATAACATCTATATCTGGTAGCATTCTTAATTATCTTGATCCCAAACCCTATGGAGTCATCTCACATCTTTATGGAAAGCAAGCCCAACTAGCACTTTGAAAAGGATATGGTCGATAATACTTAATCTTTGCCACTCCATTCCATTCCATAAATGTATATAGACTATTCATATGTCCAAAGAAAAAATTCTAGCACACTTTACTAGGAAGTTTGTTGTAAAACATTTGGTATTTCCACCTATAAACCGGGGTGGTCTCCATTTAATAATATGTAATTTTCTTTACAAGATTTACATTACTAAGTATATGAAGAGTTAATAGCTAGGCCCACCAGTTTCATTTTTTTTAAAAAAAAAAAAAAGAAAAGAAACAAGTCAGGATTTGTGCCAGTTTAACATGATCTCAGGCAGAATAATAATATTCTTCCCTGCTCTGGGTCCAGGAAAAGGAAAATAGAGCCACTGAGAATGATACTGGAACCACTCCTTGTTTGATTTGGCCACAAGCTCCTCTGCAGCTATTGTTTGCTATGTGTTCAGGCACAAGTTGCTATGGCCAGTGGAAGAAAATACAAAGACACATAGTGAACCAAAAGATAGTAAATGTATACTGAATGCCTACTATGTGTCAGGTATAACTATTATCTCTTTCAAGCCTCATAATTACCTTATGAGACAGGTATTCTAATACCCATTTTATAGACAATGAAACTGAGTTTCTAAGATTTACCCATGATCTGATAGCCGAGAGGCGATGGAACTGAGAATGAACTCAGACCCATCCTATCTTAGTCCAAAGCCCTTGTTCCAGAAGAGCGATGGTTTTCAAATTGTGTTCCAGTGTTTTAGAAGTTCCTCAAATGTTTGATTACAATTTTTAAATATATTTTAAAATATTTTAAAACTATAATATAAAAAAATAGGTACATTCAAATGTTATATACTCAATGTTAACCTTTTGGAGACTACTGATATTAGCTAGTTTTCTGTGGCTGACTTTATGATAGAACATGTTTATATGATTTAACATTTAAAATACACATATATGCTACTAAAATTCTGTTTTTATCAATTTCACATATTGAATTTTGCATAGAATTTGCATAAGTTAAAAAACAGATTTGAAAATCACTGCTCTAGGGCATGCATTCTCAACAAGGATGGGGGCATTTGGGGACCTGGGGAGCAGGGAGGATATAACTCCCAAGGAAATGAAATTTGGTTCTTGAGGGTTAAAAAAAATCTTAGATATTACAATGGTTTGTCCCACACTCCAAAGATCACAGTGCATAAACAGGTATCCAGTATTTACGTGATATTAAAATATTATAGGGAGAGGGGGATTAGGGAAAATTTTCTGAAAAGGCTTTTTATGGAGAAGATAATGAAAAAAAGAGATTGAGATACACTGCTCTAGGGTAACAAGGATTTCAGAGAGTCTGAAATGGAGAATAGGGATAGCTTGGTCCTCATTCAGCCTGAGAAGCCCACCTAACATGAACTGCAACCCTGTGGGGAGTTCTCCTTAGAGAATAAGCCTGGCTTGTGTACAACCTGAGGATTTTCTGTCTGCAAAAGGTTCGTAGAAGCTCCAATCCCTTTGCTTCTGAAAGAAGACTTAGCAATCTGAGCCATCAGCCTCATTTTACAGAAGGAAAATCTGCTGACTAGAGTAGCAAAGGGTTTGCACAAGGACACAGAACTGTTTGTGGCAGTCAGAACTTAAACGCAGAAGAGCAACCTGCACAGGGGAGGTGCTCAAAACGTGTTTTGTCAAATGAATGACTGAAGGAACGAATGACTTTAAATTAATCAAGAGATTTCACTGAAAAGATGAGATACAAATATTTTTAAACCAACTGTACACAGACTGCCTATTCCATGTCACCAATTGACAGCGGGAAAGAACAAAAGAAAGCCACAACCTAAATATCCCCAGTAGTCGGAGACCACTAAGAGTCACTTTCTACCTCCCAGCCCCAGCTAAAATGGAACCATGTCCAGAGACAATGCAACTGAGTTCTTCCTCTAGCTGACCCTACTGCATATCTTTCTTTTGTTTGTTTTTCTTTCTTTAAAGCTCTTACAATACTCCTTGTGTAGTACCATCAGCTGAAGCAGGATGAACAGGTAGCTTTAAAATGATGATAGCTCTGGGAAATGATAATCACTAGGTCATAGAAAGCTGCACTGCAGTGTATAAATAAGATAAGTAAAAGTGCTGAGGACTGCATGTTTGCTTTAATAAAATGTGTTTTCCCTTTTTGTGGTGAATGCCTTTCTCAAATGCCTGGGGAGAGAAGTTGAACTATAGACCAGAAACAGGCAGACGGTTCCAGAAACTGGCAATGAGGGTGGGATCAGAGGAGAGAGGGATGAAATATTACTTACTGAGACACAAAAGAAAAAGAGCTGGACCAGAGCCTTTGCGTGGAATTGCTGAAGCAATGGAATGAGATCAGAACTTCCAGGTCCAATTCCAAAGCTCCCTTTGGTAGAGGCAATATGCTGCAGTGAAAAGAGCAGGGCTAGGGTTACAGCCTGATCTATCCTCCACATGATCCCTTCCACTATGTGACCTTGGGAAACTCAATCTCTCTGAATTTTGATTATCTCAGATGTGAAAAGGGGATAATATCTTGCAGGAATATCATAAGGTTTAAATTAGAGTATGTATGTAGAGCACCAACCGTAATTCCTGGCCTATCTTTGATGTGCAATAAATAGTAGTAACAATAATGAGGATGCAGATACTCAAGATAATGATAGTGGTGATGGTGATGATCCACAGGCCTTTTCCAGAAAGTAGCTACATGTACGCACTGAGTGCTGAAAATCCTAAGCAGCTTAGAAGCTACCCTGTGCAACATGCCATTGGAAATTAGAATTCATAGAGCAAGAATCTCCTTTGCAAAATATTTCAATGAGCAAGGACCAAGTCTTAAAAACATAGGCAGCTTCTAAATTTGTACAACTATATCATCTTACTTGGGCTTCCTGCAAATACAAAGCATTTTCACTGACATTGTCTCACTTTGTTCCCTACCAGCAATGTAAGGTTGCCAAGGCAGTTATAAGATGCCTATTTGACAGATGAGAAAAGCTGAGGTCTCAACTTTTAGTCATTTCATTACTAGCCCAGTGTTGCAGAGAATTGTTACCCAGAGCAAAAGCCTAGCTGTTTACTCCCAACTCAACGGTACACCATGCTGACTACTTAAAAATTCCCACCTGGAAAGAAACATGGAACTCATGCCGGTCAGATACAATTGTGCCCTCTCTGCATCCTGATCTATCCTCCACATGATCCCTTCCATTTGAGTCAGCACAGTGTTCTCTTTAGTCATCTACTTACCTCTGCATTCTCCACTCCTGACCCAAAGTAGAAAATCCAGGAGAGACTAATGAAAGAATCCTTCCTTTTGAGAATCAATAAAGTGAGATGTCGGATACATAAACGGCATCATCTGACCATTGTACTATTGCCAGGGGAGCAAGACTGAGAAAGCTCTGGTGGGCTTTGCTGTACCCCAGTGGACAGAACAAGAGCTAACTTCAGTCTGCAAGATGTCAACCCAGCTGGGGATGCTCTTTTTCCAACCTCACTCACCACTCTGAGCATATGAATGATGTATCCCCCTCCAAGCAAGCCTATGAGGAAAATGGTTCAGCATCCTTTCTTCAATTAGGAAAACTAAAGAATCACAAAGCGGGTACTTATTAGTTGGAAAGCCAGGTCATAAACATAGATTTACTCACTCCAGTCCCATCTTCTTTGAACTATACCAGATTTCTGCCTGTATCAATTAGAAATCTTTTGGTGGCAAATGGCAAAAAATCCAATTCGAATCTCCTGTTAAAAGGGTGTGTGTGTGTCTGTCTGTCTGTCTCTCTCTCTCTCTCTCTCTCTCTCCCTCTCTCTCTCCCTCTCTCTCTCCCTCTCTCCCTCCCTCCCTCCACATACACACACACACACACTCAATCAATCGTTCAGGGATAAATCTTGATTCAGATCTTAGATTACAGTCTAAGTTAGCTCCCTCCATCTGGTCCCTTAACAACTACAGGTTCTAATCTGATCGTAGCGGTAGTTTCATTCCTCATATCCTCATAGTGCCATCTTTCATGAGGAAGAGAGCATTCATGTTTCTGTAGTTCCACTGCAGGTGATACTTTGGTTAGTTTGGGTTAATCACAGCCCTCCACTAGAGTCAGTGAGATCAATCCCATTCAGTCCACAAGAATGACTATGGTGGAGAGGTACTTTCTCAAAGGAAATTTAAGGTGCTGTTATCAGAAAGCAGAGGAAGTGAAAACTCAACAGGAACTCCACAATGGCATGCCATTTTTTATTCTACAGATATTCTTTAAATTTCTATTGTGTGCCAATTGCACTGCCAGGCAAGAGATAAATTTTTAAAAAGGAAAGACCAATGTTTCTCCTAGCAGAACTCAGTCTAGTGTATGTGGACCCAATAATGGTAGAGAGCAGGTGTATTCGCTGCTGACAGTATCTTCAACCACTTCCCCACTATAGCCTCTAACTCACCCAAATTGCTCTTCTGTCCAGATATAGTCTGAGCCAGGCTGATAAGAGACATAGCAGTGTGGTGAGTTCAAATTGCTTTCCATGTATAAGTTAACCAGAATCCTAGAATTGTGTCTCATTTAGTAAGAGGGGTGATACAACATAGTGGTTAAGTCATGGGCTCTAGAGTCTGACTACTTGAGTCTAAATCTTGGGTCAGCCACTCCCTAGCTGTGTGACCTTGTGCGAGTAGTTTGAACTATCTGTGCTTCAGATTCCTTACCTATAAAAAGGGAATAATCATAGATACCTAAGGCTATTTTAAGGTCCAATTACTTTTTTTCTATAAGGAGTCAGATAGTAAATATTTTAGGCATTGTGGGCCATGCAGTAGTCTCTGTGGCAACTACTCCACTCTTTTAGTGTGAAAGCAGCCATGGATGATACATGACCAAATGTGCTTGACTGTGTTCCAATATAACTTCATTTATAAAAACAAGTAGCAGGCTAAATTTGCCTGGCACCTAATAAGAGCTCAATATAGTAGCTATTGTTATAAATTCACAGCAAATAGCTTTTCATTTTATTTATCCTTTCACATAGTATCCTCTAGCAATGGATTCTACCCATCCTTCCTTAACTATGCTGATTATAGATTTATTATTTCACATATATACACATTAGCTGTTTGTCTTTATTTATTGATTTAGTGACATAGAAAATCAAGGAAACTCCCCACTTCTCTAATTGGATTACCCTTCAGATGTTTAAACTGTCTTGTCCATATGACTTAAAGAGGAAACACTCAGCAAAAACCTTGGCATGTTGTACATGACCCAATGCTGGGGTGATTCATCATAAGTAAAGAATAATAACTTATTATTTGCTATAAATAAGCTTTCAGACTCATTAGTGAATGTTCACTTGCAGTCATTTGCTCCCATGAAAACCATTTCCTTATGCTACAAGCCACTCCTCAAGTGGTCTCTTCTACAACCATGCTCCAGGTCCAGAAATCACTGCTCAGATTTCATGGTGCTCAGTCATGCTGAGATGTCTCAAGAGACACAAAAACAACACTGGAGTTAAAAGTTAATTCTTCCTGCTGGGTTAATAATTAGGTAAAACCAGTTTGAAGCAAGGAGAAATCAGTATATCTGGAGTTTAGAATGAATTAGTGAAGGAGGAGGCAAAATAAGGAGTTACAGTGTTGAAATATAACTGTCAAAAACTCCACCTTTGTTAGGTGGGAAAGGGGAAACAAAAAAGAAACCCATTCAGGAACTTTAACTACTAATCAGCAAGAAATTCCCAAATTCAGAATCAAATCCCTGTCTGTGAGGAGGCTTTTTAGCTAATCCAAATAAATAACACTGCTGTTTATGGTAACAGAGATAGAGACTTAAAACAATAAAATCTCCCACTCAGCACTTCTGCTGGCAGCCTAACTTACTTTAACTTTATTTTGTACCAAGGCATCTTCTCCTTAATTCAGCATCTTCCTCCAAATTTCTATGACAAAAGAGAAACTCTACATCTTATTTGTTCATTTTGTTAGGATGGCTGCAACCCCTAATCAATATGTACCAATCAATATACACATTACTCAGAATGCCAAATGACAACCCTAGGAAAAATAAGAAGGAAAAGAAAAGCTGACAACTTCTCTGATTACTGGCACAAAAACATAATGCCAGACTTGTCTTTCAATATAGAAGTATGTGAGCCCATTCGAGGCCCATGATTTCGTTATTAGGGAAGGAATCAGTGGATATTGGAATAGTCTATGTACTTGGGCAAAACTGTATCAATATCACTCAGAATAAAGATGTTCCTATCCATTGTACTGCCCTGTAACGATCTAGACATATACCCAAAGGCACTTAGTATAGTTAGTCCCGAATATACCACAGCCAAAATTAAGTCTGTAAAGAATAAAATGCTACACAGTCATTGGTCATGCTTCTGGTACCACCTGCAGTCTGTTAACCTGGGAGATAGGCACTCAACTAGCTAAACAAACCTTAGCGGTTTTCTAACTTTTTCTCCAAGGACAACTCCTGTCATCATCCAAACACACACAGAATCTCTCATTCATCCCTTTTCCCAGGACCAGGGTTGAGAATTTTTGTGTGTGGAGCTAAGAAAACACAAAAGTCCCAGTAGCATAGAGAAAAATGTGTGGGCTTTGAAGTCAGAGTCAGGTTAGACTTTCAATGCTTCCCTCACTAAGTGTAGGACTCTGGACAAGTTCCACTCTGTTTCCTCATCTGTAAAATAGTAATAATGATTATGACCTCCTGGTATTGCTGTAAGAATTAGGGAAATCCATGTTAAATGTTTAATATATATTAAAGACTCAACAAATAAGCTGTTTTCTCCACAAATAGAATTTGCATGGGCCTGAAGTCTCTCCAGCCTTACTCTCTGATCCTTTTTATGTTGGTACATCTTTTGGTCAACTCAGGGACCACAGGAAAGGCCCAGATCCAGAATATATAAGAAGAAGGATAGAAGGAACAAGTAGAATGAGAAGAGAGAGATGACCAATAGCAGAAGCTAATATGCATAGTGCTTACAGAGTACCAGGCATTGTTCTAAATTGTCCATGTATATTAACTCATTTAGTATTCATAGCAAACCCAAAGATTTTTCTTATCTTTACAGATAAGAAAAGTGAGGCACAGAGAGGGGAGTTTGTGATTTGCCCAAGGTTACACAGCTGGTAATCTCCAGAGCCAAGAGGCAGAGTGTGCATTAGTGACTGCTATAGGACCCAAAGAAGCAACTAGAACTTACTTAAAGACATCAAAGAGCTTTAAGGAGCAGGCACATCTCTTCTTCCTAGAAGCACTAGATCATAAGTTTAAATATCAAACAGGTAACCTATGGGCTTGAAGATGCTCTCCTGCCATGAAGAATGCAGAAAAGACTGTGCCAGTTTATCAATTAACAAGTAAGTGTGTGCCCACTACAGAGTGTATCCTCAGACCAACCAATTCCAAATCACTGGAGAATCAGAAGAAATTGAGTAGCATGTTGGTTTCTGCCTTCCCTCCTGTGTCCTCTTTGGTCTTTAGCATCAGTTAGGCATATGTGTTCTTGCTGCTTGAGTGGTACCTTTGAATAATGAAGATGTATGAAAGAGACATGTCAAAGCATAATAATTGCTAATCTTTGAGGGTGGAAATATAGACAGACATCCTGGTCAAAAATAAAGAGGAAGACTTGGTTCAGATATCAAGTACTCCAGGTTCCCTCACAGAGAGGATTTATTATTATTGTTATTACAGGTGTAGGATGTTAAAAGGAAGCATATTTCCATTGTTCAGCAATCCCCCAATCTGAAAAGACCCATAGAATTTAAATAAGCTCTAAGGTTCACAAGTTACAACCAAAATGCTAACTTCTGTACTAAGTCAAATGGTACAAATAATATGGATCCAAAAAATACAAACGATTGAGAATAGGAAATTCCATAGGTGACACAAAAGAAATGTCCTACTACTACAAGCTGCCAGGGGAGTCTTATAGCAGTGGACCATTAAAGTCCAACTCTTCCTTTTCAGGAATGAGAATAGAATAAATAAAAAGGTGTTTTTTTATGGTATAAGGAAAAGCTATGATACAGGTCTTCTTATGCAGCATTAGTGGGAATTACTCAGGGAAAAATTGAGGGGAGGGGATTCTGTTAAATGCAAAGAAGGACTAAAATCTGGCCATTTTTTTTCCTCTTCAGCTCTCATCCTTCTGTGACCTCTGAGGTCTTCAACAGTTTTAAAATGGACTCTCAGAATCACTGAATCAAAGCCTGACACTTGGGATTCATGTATATCTCCAAATTCTTCTCAATACTATAAGATTGCCCCCAAGTTAAAGGTTTAGGTAGTCGTGCTGAGGTATCTCAACAGCTTCAATATGACCAAGAGCTATGAAAGCCACCTAGAAGCTTAGATTCTATGAAATTCAAATCCAATTGCTAAGAGCAGCAAAAAAAAAGAGGTTTATTTACATGAATTAAGTACTACCCACCCGCCCCCTGCTCTCTCTCACCCCATCTATCTCTCTATCTCTCACTTGCTCTGGAGAGAAGCCATGTTGTGAGCAGCTCTATAGAGAGGCCCACGTGGCAAGGAATGGAAGCCTCTTGCCAAAAGCCTCCTGCCAACAGTGAGTGAGCTTAGAAATAAGTTTTCCAGTCTCAGTCAAATCGTTAGCATTGCAGCCTTGTATGACAGCTTGACTGCAACCTCAAGAAAGACTCAGCCAGAACCATCTATCCAAGTAGCTCCCAAATTCCTGACTCTAAAAATTTGTGAGAGATAATAAATGTTTCTGGTTTTAAATTACTAAGTAGTTTTGGTAATTTGTTATTCGACAATAGATAACTAACACAAATACTTGCTAAGTCATATAGCTGAAATATAGTGGTCTGTCTGCTTTCCCAAACCTATGTCCTTGCCATTGCACCACTCTGCCAAGTCTATAGTAGTTCTGCACTCCGTGACTAATGGCTTCTGTTATGGTTTTTGAAAGAAACAGAAATCCAATCAAGCTAGCTCAAGTAAAGTGGGGATTAATGAAGGAAACACTAAGCAAAATCATAGACCTCCAAGGATAGGAAACAAATTACAGAGTTTGGCTTTTAACAAGAAGGAATGAGTGTCTAACGACTTACCCTCCAATAAATAACATCCATAAGTGCTAGAAGTAAAAACATAAACCCTTGAGAGCTCCAGGAACTTCGAAAAAAAAAAAAGCAGGCATATTTTGGAGGGCAGTCAAAAATTGTAGCACAGTGTAAATTACAGTTTTTTCAGGTATGCCCTGAAGGCAGCCAGAATCGTGGCCAAGGTTGCATGGCTGAAATTTCAAGAAAATTCTGCTACTATTCTGGTTGGAGGTACCAGGTCAAAAAGAGGCCAAGAAAGCTACATAACCAGAGCGTGAGGGGCAGATGTGAGCCTGGGGTAAAGGAGGAGAGACGGGGGGCATGAAACACTAAATCCTGTGCCTAAACTCAGCCCAAGTTTCTACCTGATCTCTGAACCATGTAAGAGTGGGTCACACAGAAAACAGCTACTAGTCAAGGTTTAAAGAACTGAACTTAGGTCTGAAATTCCACTCATCATAGACATTACATTTTTCAAAACAAGTTGGTTGCCTGCTAAAACAAATCATCAACACTATTTAAAGCAATATAACGAAATCCAGAGGCCCTGCAATAGAGCACATGCAATGTCCATGATAGAATGTAAAATTACTCAACATATGAAAAAATGTATCTCAATCTCAAAGAGAAGTGAAAACAATTGATGCCTTTTTCAAGATGGTCCATATGTTGAAATTATGAGGAAAGGATTTTAAAATAGCTATTATAAGTATACTCAGTGGGGTCAAAAAAAAGACACTCATAATGAACAATGGATACTTCAGCAGAAAAATGCAAATTATAAAAATGAAACAAAAATTTCAGAAAAAATTAATGAATGGGCCTAATGGTAAAATAAAGATAAAATAGTTAAGTTGAAGATGAATCAATAGAAATCATCCAATTTGAATAAGAGAGATAAAAAAGAGAGAACAGAACCTTGGCAACCTGTGAAACAACATAAATAACATCAAAATGCCTCACTAAGAGAGAGAATAGGGTAGGGGAAAATAAATGGAGGAAAAAAAATACCAAGAACCATGACAAATTTTTGAAAGATAGAAATTTATAGATTAAGGAAGCTCAAAAAACCTCAAACATGATTAATTTGAAGAAATATATGCCTCAGCACATTAGTCAAAGCAGTCAGAAAAAAACCTCACTTTATTGTAGAACAATGAAAGAAATTAACAAAGGCTTTTCACCAGAAACCATGAAGACTAGGAGACAGTAGAACACTTTTAAAGTATTGAAAGAAAATAACTGCCCTATGGCCATGCCACCCTGAACAAGCCTGATCCCATCTGATCTTGGAAACTAAGAAGGGTCGGGCCTGGTTAGTACTTGGATGGGAGACCACCGAGGAAGACCAGGTACTATAGGCATAAAAAAAGAGTCCTTGCAATCGGTGAGGTCAACCAAGGGTTGCCTCACCTAAAAGAAGAGAAGAAAAGAGAACCGAAATGAACCGAACCCAGAATTCCAAATTCAGCAAAATATCCTTCATGAATAAAAGTGAAATAAAGACATTTTTAGAAAGATATTTCTAGATAATGGGGAAAAAAAGGGAATTTGTCACCACAAGATCTCCACTAAAACTATGTGAGAATAAACAAACTAATAAATAAATAAAGTACATCACATTGGAAATGATACCAGAGTCTTGGATTTTCAGAATTAAACAAAGAGTATCATATATAAATAAGTATATGATAAATATGACTTTTTGTTTTAATGACTGTTCACAACAAAAAGTATGTTGTCTTGTGGGATTTATAATATATGTATGGTAATACCTCTGACAACTATAACTTAAAGTATGGTAGGATATAAAGTAAACAGACCAATGTATTACAATATTACCTCTCTCTATTATTTAAAATTACATAGCCTGTGTAAAGTTAAGAATGTACAATGCAAACATTTTTTAAAATGCAAAGTTTAACTTTAAGATATGTGCAAAAATGGAAATGAAAATGTTAAAATAATCTAAAAGACAGCAGCATAAAGGAGAGAGGAAAAGAAATGAGCAGGGTTAAAAAATATACACAAAGAATAAAATGGTAGACCTAAATCCAATCATATCAATAATTATATTAAATGTTAATGGGCTAAACATTTAAAGGCACATATGATCAGAATGGATTTTTAAAAATCAAGACACAATTAAATACTATCCATAAGAAACATATCTTAATTATAAATTAAAAGTTTGAAAGTAAATGAACAGAAAAAGACATACCACCTAAGGAGTGAGCATAGTAAAGCTGAAATGGCTATAATAATATCAGAAAAAATAGATCTCAAGAGTATTACTAAAAATAATAAAGAGCATTTCATAATAATAAAAGGGTTGATTAATCAAGAAGGCATAGCCATCGTAAATATGCCTAATAACAGAGCCTTAAAAAACATGAGTTAAAAATTAACAGGATGAAAGGAAGAAACAGATGATGCTGTTTCAGTCACAGTAGGAGAATTTAACACCTCTCTTTAGCAAATGATAGAAAAACTAAAAAACTAGGAGATAACATAAGATAGAATAACTGGATATACCATTCATCTTCACCTAATTTGTATATATAGTACTTTAAACTCAATAATTTCACAATACACATTATTTTCAAGTGTACATGGTAAATTCACCAAGATAGACCAAATGTTAGACCACAATACAAGTTTCAATACTTTCAAAGGACTGAAGTCATACAAAGTATATACTTTGACCACTAAAGAGGAAATTAAAAAGCAATAACAATATAGATAAGATAATCACAAATGTTTAAAAATTGGACAACAGGCTTCTCAATAATCTGTAGGTCAAAGAAGAAATCACAAAAAGGTTGGAAAATATTGAAACTGAAAGCTAATGAAAGTACAACATATAAATATTAATAGGATACAGCTATAGCAGTGCTTAGAAAAAATATGGTTTTAAATACAGTAGAGAAAGAAAAAGAAAATATCTACAATTAATGACATCAAGAATCTTAAAAAAGAGCAAAATAAACCCAAAGCAGGTAGAAGAAATGAAATAAAATTAAGAAAAAAATGATAAAATAGAAAACAAGCAATAAATAGAATTAATAAAGTCAAAAAACTTTTTTCTCCAATAAAAATCAACAAAATTCTTAAACCTCTAGCTAGACTTGGAAGTGAACATAGAGTGGGGAGGAAGACACAAATGACCAGTATCTGGTCAGATACTACAGATATTTTTAAAATAAGAAATATTATAAATTGTTCTCTATCAAAAAACTTGACAACTTAAATAAAATATCTTCTTTGAAAGTTAACAAATCGCAATCAAGAAAAAAAGTAGACATCTATTAATAACCTAATAGGCAGCTACCAAAATGAAATTCCTTGTTAAAAATCCTATTTAATTTTTTTAAAAAAGAAGAAAAAGGGCGGGGAAGGAAAGGAGGGAGGGAAGAAGGGAGGGAAGGAGAGAGGGAAGGAGGGAGGGAAGGAGGGAGGGAGAGAAGGAGAGAGGGAGAGAAGGAGAGAGGGAGAGAAGGAGAGAGGGAGAGGAGAGAGGGAGAAAGAGAGAGAGAGAGAGAAAAGAAAAAAGGAAAAAGGAAAAAGGAAAAAGGAAAAAGGAAAAAGGAAAGGAAAGGAAAGGAAAGGAAAGGAAAGGAAAGGAAAGGAAAGGAAAGGAAAGGAAAGGAAAGGAAAAGAAAGGAAAAGAAAGAAAAGAAAGGAAAGAAAAGAAACAAACAAACAAACAAACAAACAGACCTACCTCTAGGCCCAGATGTCTCTGCTGGTGAATTCTACCAAACAAAAGGGGGAAAAAATTTGACAAAATTCCTCCAGAAAATAGAAGAGAAGAGCAATATTATCCTAATTCCAATCCCTACTGAGATATGAAAGAAAACTACAGATCCATATCCTTCATGAACATAGATGCAAAAACTCTTAATGTTTAGCAAATCAAATCTAGCAATATAATCATAATCAGAATAATCATGAATACATCATGACCAAGTGGGGTGTATATGCCTGTAAAGCAAGGCTGCTTTAATATTTAAAAAGAAATCAATACAGTTCACCATATTAATAATAAAGGAGAAAAATCATATGCTACAAAAAAGCACTTGACAAAATTCTACACCCATCCATGATAAAAACTCTGAGACAAACTATGAATAGAAAGGTACTTCCTCTATGTGGTAAAGAATATCTATGAAAAAAAACTTACAGCTAATATCATTATGAAAAATAATGTTCTCCCCTTAAGATCAGGAAGCATACAAGGATGTCTACTCTCACCAGTTCTATTCAACACTGGTGAAGGTAGCAATTACAATAAATTAAGAAAAATAAAAAGTCATAAAGATCAGAAAGGAAAGAGTAAAACTGTCTCTATTTGCAGATGACATTTACATAGAAATTCCTTAGGACTTTCTACTAGAAAACAACTACTAGAACTAAGAGTGCTGCATGTGGTAAGATCTCAAAATAAGAAATTAAAAATTTTTAAATCAAGCTTAAAAATCAAAATTAATTGAATTGTTATATACCAGTAGCAAACAACTGAAACAATTTTTTTAATTTTACCTGTAATAGCACCAAATTACCATATTGTTAGGAATACATTTAACAAAATCTACACAAGACTCTTACACCAAAAAGCATAGCAAACTGCTGAAAAATTAAAGATCTATAAATGAAGAGATATGTCATGTTCATAGATTAGATAACTCAATATAATAAAGATATATCTCTCCAAATTTATGTATGGTTTTAACATAATACCAATAAAAATATCAGGACTTTTTTATAGAAATTACAGGTTGATTACAAAATTTGTATATACATGGAAATCAAAATAAGTTAAAATATAAAAAGCATTTTTGAAAAAATAACGAACTTAGCATACATAAACCATACTATCTGATTTCAAGACTTACTCTAAAGATACAGTAATCAAGAAATTAATGGCAAAATAAACATACAAATCATTTTGTACAGAATAGGAAATCAGGAATAAGACTCATACATATATGGTCAATTAATTTTCAACAAATATCCTGAGGTAATTTAATGGAGAAAAAAATCTTTACACCAAATTGTGCTGAAACAACTAGATATGCATAAGTGAAAAAATAAACACTGATCTTAACCATAAACAAAAATTAATCAAAATTGTCCATAGATCTAAATGTGATGCAAACAAAAAATAAAACCAAGAAAATCTTTGCACACCTAGAGTAGGGAATAATCTTTTGGATGGGACATAAAAACCACAAACAATTAAAAGAAACTGGCAAATTGGATCTCATCAAAATTTTTAGCTTTTGCTCAGCAAAATGTTGCTTTAAGAATATAAAAAGATAAGCCATGTAATGGGAGAAAATATCTGCAATCTGACAAAGGACTAGTACTCAAAATACGTAAAGAACTGAAACAACTCAATAATAAAAAGATAACAAAATTAAATTGTAGACAAAAGACTTGAAAAGACGCTTCACACAAAAATAATCAATGGCCAATACACATATGAGAAAAAAATATTCAAGTCACAAATAATCCAAAAAATCTAAATTAAAATCAGTACTGTCCAGTTTCTAGATTCAGTCATGACAGAAGTGGAAGCTGTGGCACCAGTGCTTGGTACAGACAGTAGTGAATGCTCGCTGACCAGTTTTGCATTGTGATTTTGACAAGACTCTAGCAATGTCACTTCCAGATCCAGTTCTCTAGCATACATCCTCCATCCCAGCAAACTAGCCAATATCTTTCCAATAAATTATTTTTCTACTTAAATCAGCCAAAGTTAATTTTTTTATACTGAACTAAGAAGCCTGGCTGATTCAAACGGTTGCTTTCTGAAAAATATATAGAAAACTAAAGAAATATCAAAAGCATCAATTTGTTTTCCATTAAAATCAAGTAAATAAGGACACCATTAAGCAAATAAAAGTTGAGAGTATCAGGTGTCAAATGCAGCAAAAAGACAGGTGAACAAAATACAGGCAGAGGCATAAAGATAAGCTTGCTAAGTAAACTAAAAATGAAATAACAGAACCAGAATCTACATTAGAAGCTGAAAATACAATGATAAGCACTGTAGAAAAATCAAATTCATGCCATAAAAACATTTTTGAAAAGTCCTTCAAGAATGCAAAAGACAGAAGAGAATAAAGAAGATAGATATAGAGAGTAGGGAAATAAATCAAATCTGTAGATAATTGATATTTCTAAAAATGAGACCAAAACAAATAAAAGAAAAGCAAAAATATCAAAGACATAAGGGGAAAAAAATCTTACAATAAAGAATTTATTATCAGATGACACTGAAAAGACCAATAGCCAGAAAAGAACAATTGTCAAATAGCCAATATAGTGTAAAATTTTGATAAAATTCCACTCAATAGCTTAAATTTCTATTGAAATTTGTCAAAATAACTCTAAAGTTCTTCCAAAACATAAAACTGGAAAAAATAACTAAAAATTTTGAAGAAAAAAAGTGATGAGGTAGCACCTGCCAAAAGTAAATCTACCATAGTAAAATATACCATGGAGTTACGATAATCAAAACAGTATGATAGTTTTAAAAATCAGTGAACTATAACAAATTCCAGAAGCAAAACTCTAGTATGTAAAAAAAATTGCAAATGATAAAAATAGTATCATAAATAAATAAGAAAACAAAGAATTAGTCAAAAAACTGACTAGATTTGTGAAAAAAATCAGTTAGAACTTTATTTACAGCATGGCTTATAAAGAGATCAAATTCAGATGGATAAAAGAGCTAAAGGAAAAAATGAACTTAAAAAAATATTTGTAATAAATATATATTAGAATATATGTTTGCCTTGGAGTTGAAGAAAACTTTTATGTTTTTCTCATAAAAGCAATGAAGTCTGCAGAGGAAGTGGGATAAAATGCCCATGTGATAATTAAAATCGTGCATAAATATGTTTTTAAAATGGAAATAAGATTAGAAGGCAAATATAAAATTAAAGGAAAGATTTAATACCCTTAATAAATCAGAACTATTATAAGTCAATATAAAAGTATTTGCCCAACAGCTACAAGGCACAGTTAACAAAAGGAGAAAACTGTCATCAACAAATAAAACATTTACTATCACAAGAAATCAAAGAAATATAATTCAAAACAATGAAACATCACATTTTTTAATCATCAGTTTGGCCTTATAAATTCCTTCCTAACACTCATTGCAATCTATGATTACTTGTTTATTTATCATCTGTCTCAGCCTACTAAACAGTAATCTATGTTAGGGCATTGTCTGTCTTTTTACAACTGTGTTCTTAGCAATGAACCCAATACCTGGCACATAGTGGTCCTCAGTAAATGAGTATTTTATAAGTAAATTAGCAGGTTTATTTTTTCTCATTATTTACATATTAACAAACACTTTTATAACACCAAATGCCTGGCATAGTTCTACGTGCTAAATTAATATCAACATGTCATTCTCAGAGCAACTTACCAAAGTTTGTTTTTAACAACAATTTATAGACTGAAAAACTAAGGCACAGATTCATGAGATGACTAATCTAAGGTCTTTCAGCTGATAAAGAACAGAATCAGGGTTTAAGCCAAGGCATTCTGATTCTAATCTCTATGCCTTTCAAGCACCATACTTTCAGTCAACATAATATATCATATGTTATGATCCTTTTCAACAATCACAGCTGTGATCTCTGGTTATTTCAAGAAAACCTTAGAGACCATAAATAAGTCATGTTATGAGGTACAGACCAGTAATTTTAGTAAATTTTTAAAATGTATTTATAGCTATCTATTCACTTCATTATTTGTGTTTGTGGGTATGCTGTATTCATTTTTTAGTATTTAACATACTTATCTTAGAATAGCTTTAAACATTCAGAAAAATGTGAAGATACAGCACACACCATTAGTATGGCAAATCTAATCCAATTGATTAATATTAATACGTTATTATTAACTAAAGTTCATATTTCATTCACATTTCCTTAGTTTTACCTAACAGCCTTTTTCTTTTCTAGGATCCCCTCCAAGATACATTACATTTACTCATCATGTCTCCTTAGACTCCTCTTGGCCATGATGGTTTCTCAGGCTTTCCTTGTTTTTGATGACTTTCACAGTTTTGAGAAGTACTGATCAGGTATTTTGTAAAACGTCCTATTGGGATTTGCCTGACGAATGATTATACTGAGTTTGTGGGTTTAGAATAACATTTATTTTTAATGACTACACTCAAGATTGACAATGGTGCATTAAGATAAGCATTCTCCTATATTGTGAGAGTATGAATCACTACACCTTCCCTAGAAATAATTTTAGTAGTATGATGATCTTTAATACAACCAAGGGATCTCGTTTCTAAAACTCCTAAAAAAATTATCAAAGATGAGGGCAAGAACTGAACTGGCCATCACACTCTGATCCACAGATACAAAGAATTGGATGAATACATCGATATAAGACAATAACTAGGAAAAAAAATCCAAAGGATTTTTAAAACTACTTTCTAGATAATTTAAAATTCCTATAGTGAACTTATATCATTAGAGAAAACAATATAACTTTTTTTATTTAAGTCACATAAGTACATACTTTAGCTCTGACTACCCTCTGCAGGCCAGGGCTCATGATGATGCTAAGTTAATGCACTACCATCTCCTGCATTCAGGATGCTCAAACTCTCTGCCACAGGTTGGTCCACAGATCTGGACTTAAACCCTCTCCCTAGCACACAGGCCAAGGGTCTTTCTACCAGAGTTCTTATTAACAACTGACACCAGGTCTGTGACCTGGCTCATGGAATCTTTATGTTGTTATCTCTGTGGTTCTTTCTTCATCTCCAATAGAATCAAGCCCAAGATTTTCATTCTGACAATTTTCCCAATAGTTGGTTGACCAGTACTGCCCCAACCTCAGATTCCTCTCCTTTCCTTATGGTTCTTTATATTTATCTATTCGGTGTCTTGAGGACCAAGTCATATCTAATTCATTTTTGTTTTCACCTTCTCCACTTAATAAGTCCTCATTAATTTATGTTGAATTAAAATTTTTAAGTAATTGTCCAATATAATCAGACTAATTTTTTTTCCATCACTGCCCTGAACACACTTTACTCACTTCTGCCTCTGTGCCTAGCCCTATACCACTCCCCCGGCCTGGCCAAGCTCTCTGGCCTTCCCTTCCCATTCACAGCTTTGCCAGTCCTTCAGGTGCAGCTAATTCTGTGTTCTTCCACTGATTCTCCTTTACCAATCTGGCCTCTGCTTGTTTCTGCTTCTTCGGATTTCCTAAGACTCTACTTGTATATTGTTACACACTATCTTACAATGTCTCCTACTAACATCACGTCTACTTGAGCCTGAATAGCATCAGTCAAAGTCTCCAGAATTTAATATGAGACCTAGAATTGCAAATCAGTGCTGTTACTACCACCTGGGATATCACAGTCAAGTTATTTATGCCCTATTTATCATCTGTAAAATGAAGATAACAGCACAAGAGGACTATGCAAAGATTTTTTTAAAACATATAAAAAAGAAGGCAAAAAATTATCATGATTGTTATCATTATTAAATACTTTCTCTCCCCAAAGAGATCATAGTTTCTTGACACCACAGCACTCCTATGCATCTTCCAAAGTGTCTCCCCCAATATTTCCCACACAGCACACTGACATGAAAGTCAGAAGACTGACTTATTACTAGATGACCTTGAACAAGTCACCTGACCTGAGTTTCCCTGTCAGTCAATTAAGTCAAGTTATCATATCTCCCCTACTTATCTCACACCATTGTTAGAGGCAACAAATAGATGATGATGTACAAATACTTCATGACCAACAGAACACCTATAACCTGTAAAATGTGACTGTTAGTTTTAGTTATCATCAAATATACTCAATAAACAGGTATTGACTTGGATTACCCTTACTCAGCCACTCTTCAAATTTTGCTTAGTCTACTTCACCCCACCCTAAGCTATACCCAGCATCAGCCTCTAGCTTCTTTCTTTCTTATAGGCATTATGATTCACACAACTGATCGAATTCTCTGTACTTTGCTTACCAGAGCTCAGATCCAAACATGTAACCTTGAGCAACTGTACAGGACCTCTGAGTATGCATTCTTATACTAATACGCTCCTGGCTTCATCTTTTTCTACTGTGATTTTCCCTATATCTTCAATTTTCTTTTTCACCTAACCACATGGACTCTAAAAGCCACCCCTAATTCCTTCTGAAATGAGAAAGGACAAAAATCTGCAATCGAAGCTCCATTTATTTGCTGAAGAGAATGCCCTGTTTTCTTATTGCAGGGTGCAATAATTCCATAGCAACTGTGACAATCTATGTGGTTATCATTCAGCTTCTCAATGCCAACTGAGGAATGGCTGTGGTAGTCCATCACAAAAACTGACACAGTGGTTTCCTTCCCTGCATGAATGCTCCTTTGCCATGTGACTTTGCTACAAATCTCACTAAAAGGTGGAATTTGTTTCACTGCCCCTTGAATCTCAGATCTTGTGACTTGAGTATATAGAATGCAGCAGAAGTAATTTTATGAAACATCTGAGACTCAAGAGAACTTAAGAAGTTCCCCTCTCTTGGAACCCCAATCAGCCTTTGAGTGAACAAGTCCAGGTTATCCTGCTGGGTGATGGAAGACATGTGACCCAGTTGTCCTCATCTCCCCAGCCAATAGCCAGCCAACTCCCCAAAAGCAGAGCTACCTAGCATACTGGAAGTTGATGCTAGTCTGAGGCCATCCAAGAACAAAAGAATCACTCAGCTCAGCCTCGCCCTAGCTTCTAATCCACAGAATCATAATCTAAACATGTTTGTTGTTTTAAATCACTATATTTGGGGAAAGTTAATAAGCAGCAAGTCAACTGACACAGTGGCTGAGGACATTCATGAGCCTGGAAAATAATAATTCAGCCAAAGGAAAATAATCATTTCAGAGCTCTGAATACTACATAGATAAGAAATATAATTGGAATTATTTTAGGACCATCCTCTTGGAATCCAGGACTCCATCATGGGTAGGAGCAAATCAAAGCAATTTATTCTCAAGGAAAATGCAGTGTACTTGAAGGAACTGAAAAGCAATCACTGTCATCAACCAAAATACTTCCAGTCCTAGCTGAATGCAAGGAGCTAAACACAACCTCTGAGGTTCCCATTCTCTAGACCCTTCCATATTTCTGTGTACTACAGACAAGCCTTCCCTTCACCATTCACACAGCTTGGATTTCAGACACCACAGACAAATATCAAGCAGAAACCAACTGCTAAAGGATGGTTCCCAGGACTGGAAACTCTAAAGCTCTCTGTATTTAACAAGACTCAGAGATGAGAGGCAGGAGACAGAAACAGAACAAAGACATAATGTGGCCCTAAGAAAACGTCCCTTGGACTCAGACCTGAATCTCAGTTCCTTTATAAGGTTTCTTACTGGGCTCAGAGTTAGAAAACCTGGATTTCCACTTATTTACTGGACCTAATTTTCATCACTTGCCAAATGAGGAGCTTTGTTTTCTGCAGTTTTGAAACAAGAGGTTTATTAAGGCACATTCTTTTTTTTTTTTTTTTGAGCAAGTTACTTAACCTGTCTGACCTTCAATATCTTAACCTTTAAACAGGTTTAATAAAACCTACTCCACAGTGTTGTATTATATGTAAAGCATAAAGACAGTGCTGCCATATAGTAGACACTTAATAAACAGCAGACAGTTGGGAAAATGTTGAACTGCTGTTCAGACCTTATTTTTTTTTCTGCTAGAAACCTACTGACAGCTTATTATTGAAAATTCTTGAATTTTCTACAACTCTAATGAATCTTTTCTACTGAGTACCCGAAAGTCAGTTTTCTCTTTTTTCTATCATATGTAAGACACAGAACTTAAAAATAAAAAGCATAGAATGAAAAAAACGTACCTTAGCAAACTTCTAGTCTCAAAATTACTAATTTACAAGAACAAAGCACCTTGTTTTGTAAATGATGGAAAAGAGGCTCAGTGGGAAACTCCAGAAGTAACCTAGGTTTCCAAACTCCAAGTCCAATTCTCCTTCCACTGTTCAGAATATATATATATATATGTGTGTGTGTGTATAGGTGTGTATGTGTGTATATATCCTAGAGGAAACATTCCCAAGTCATTTCTCATCCATCCTTCTGGCCAGAAATCCGGATTAGGTTTTGTCACTGCCATATCATCAGGCCGACTTCACTCAAGACCCACTTATTGTCTGCAAATGTTGCTATAATTAAATCCAAGTGGCCGCTGTGAGTTATCATCACATACCTCTCCAGCCATTAGTCAGATTTCCAGGGCTGCAGTTCTTTCTAAAGAGGTCACTCACTCTTCTCTTTCCCCTTGGCTACCCCAGCAGGTTTTTTCTTTCCATTTCTTGGGCAAGGAACTTTTAAGCCAAGCTCATTTTCAGGCAATGGGCCAAGCTTCCCATTTATCCCAGTGATCTAACAACAGCCAGAGTTTCTCTCATCACTGCTGAGCTTGGGGAGCGGGGAAGGGGTGAACAAGGAGAACTGTGAAGCAGTGCCTCTGAGAGCAGCAGACTGGGGCTGTTTCTAATAGGGTGCAGGACTGCCGTCAATGTCACCTTCGACATCAGAATCAGAAACCACCTGTGTTTGTGTAGCACCTTACCATACTTCTCTCTGGATGTTTACAATAACCTTTCCGTCTAAGGCAAAGAAAACTGTAGAATCTCTGAGCTGGATGGGATCATCAGAATCACCTGGTCTAAACTCCTCACCTTACAGACAAGGAATTTGAAACTCCATGAGAGAAAGCGACTAGCCTACAATCATTTAGTGAGTGAATGATGGAATGCTTCTACATTCAGGTCTCCCACCTGAATCTCAGTCCAAGAAGCATCTCATTCTTTGCTCCTAGTTTCCCAGAAGACTTAAAAACAACTGTAATGGAGTATGTCTTGAGGCTGACCTCTGAGAAGCCACCTGGCCACCATTTCCAGTCAGTGCGATTTGCCTGGGGTTGACATTGTTTCTCAGTTCCAGGGATAAGCACATGGCCCAACCCTGGGTAATTAGAACACACCCTTTTCTGGCCACAGTTATTGGGTTTAAGGATAACTATATGACCTAAAAAAGGTCAAGGAGAATCAGCCCCAGGATTTTTGCTAGAGCTTTTAGAAAAGAATCTACTCTGTGTTCTGAGATTATACATTGTAAGGACTACTATAAAAGCCTTGAACTGCTCGAGGCCACCTTTGCCACTAGTTCTAAAAAGCCTTCATTAGAATGACTCCAACAAAGCAACATTATGTGAGAACCTGAATTCAACCATGTCTGAAGACCTAGACTTTTCGATTACATGTGTCAATGAATTTTAGCTTTTAAGATTGTCTGAGTTGTGTTGTCATCTGTAACCAATTTTTCTTAATTACTTGCAATCATGAAGAAACTTTAAGACTCCCTTGGTACAACACAGCTTTTAACATGATCACTACCAATAGGAGCACCCATTCCCCTACCCACTTACACACCTATACCCCATGGACCCCCTAAATGGAATTGCTCCCTGAGTGTTCCGTAGTACTAATCACATTAATAAATTATTATTAGGCACTACTTTTTGCATTATCTCTGCCTATAGCACCATTAAATTCTTTAAAATCTCCATCAGGAAAAATAAACATATATAAATGAAACAAGAGGGCTTTTTAGGTGTCTGGTCTACCTAATGAAAAATGGCCCAAATGTGAGAAAGTAAGCATCCAGTCCATCATCCCATTTCTTTGGTACACACCCATCTCCCAGCCAAAGGGTAGTATTAATGATGCACATTCAATAGGACAGCCCATTTAAAACAAAGCCTGCTAAAACATCCTGACAGCATTTTTCATTCACTGTAAAGAATTGCTCTGAAGAAAATAAAATATTATTATGAAAACCACCTCAGCAGTCACACCATCTTGGTCCATTGCAAGAGATAATGATGAAAAGGATTCTCAGAGAAGTTAATAAAGATGCTTCAAGAATCACCGAATGTTTACCATATGCTGTGGTATAGAAGGTGAAATCACAATAAGTATTAAAATATAATTAGAATTGCTGCCACAGATATAAAATTGTGTATTGAAAAGACAAAGCATCCAGTGTCAACATTCTCCTTTTTAACAAAATCCTTACTAATAGTTGCAATGTATAAACACTAAGAAATCAGAACCCTGGCTATCGAAGCAAGTCAAAGAAGCCATCCTTCCTATGACAAACATACCTGTTTCTCTGAGCAAAGTAAGGTATCAAATGCTATAAACTCATGGATTATTTTTCAAGTTTTGCATCAGAGCCAATTTATGCTAGATGCATAGGATGGATGGATGGATGGATACTGCTTCTTAATTCAATTCAGACCCAGATGTTGCTCATGCTTTTGCTATCACCTCTATGAAAAAATTGGCATGTGATGAGTTCCAGAAATATATATATATATATATATATATATATATATATATATATATATATATATATATCCATCCCTAACTTAAGACAAATAATATCCTTAGCTTCAAAATGCATGGCATGCAAGCAAGAAGAGTTTTAATATCAGGATGCAGATACCTGTTGAAGTAAAGCCAAGGGTTAAAAAAGGGAGTACACAAATAATTCAAGAGTCTGAGTAGAGTATCCATACCTATGTTTTTGGCTAATTCTGCTCTCTGTTCAACTTCAGTCTGGGAACTTTCATTTATTCTTTAAATTAATATTTATTAAGTTTCTACTGTGTCCTATTCCTGGGCTAAATGTTTGAGTACACAGTGTGATCAGGCCAGGCATGGTTCCTGTTGTCTTTATGATGTTTGCAATCTAAAGGAAAAAATAAATATTAATAAATAAGTAAACATTAACGAGCACTGATCCAGTTGTCTGCTACTGCAAAACAAACTACTCCAAACAGTAATGGCTTAAGACATCAAACACTGCATTACACCTCATAAAACTGAGGGTCAGGAATTCAGGCAGAACTCAGCTAAGCAGTTCTATTCCACAGGGTGTTGGTGGAGGTCACATGACAGTATTCAATGGGCAAATCTGATATAACCTGAAGGGTCCAAAGCAGTGCAGTAACATGTTATATGCCTTGGCAGGGGCAGTTGGAAGACTGGGCTCAGCTAGGACAGTTGACCAAGTGCCTCTCAGGGACTCTGACATGGCAGTGTCAGAGTAATCAGGTTTCTTGCTTAATGGCTTGGGGCACACAGAAAGTACTCCAGAGGACAGGAAGCAGAAGCCACCAGTTTATTAAGGTCTGAGCCTGGAAACCTTCATATCACAATTTCTGCCACATCCTATTGGCCCAGCAGTCACAGAGCCTACCCAGATTCAATGGGAGGGCACACAAATCCCAATTCTTCCTGGTAGAAGAAGAAAAGAATCTGTAGCCATATTTAATCTTCCACAAATATATACTTCACAATTGTGAAAAATACTGTGAAGAATGAGAAGAGGGTGTCATGAGGGGAACTGAGTGGGGTAGAGGGGATCCAATTTAGATTGAGTAAGCAAGTAGCCATGGGCTCTCTAGCTCTGAAGGGTAACCATAGCCTTAAAGTGTAACCCACTGTCACTATGAGCATACCCCATCTTCAAAATTATCTTTTCCCAAAAAAAAGAAATCTGTCTTTATTAGTAGAAAAACATTTCAGTAGGTGTTTTGTGTTTTTCTAACTCCCTGGAAGACAGGCACATGCTTCAAAACTACAAATTTCTTCTGTTCTCTGAAGAGCGAAATAAATTACATCCCTGAGAATTTATCTAATGATATGGAACAGCAAATTCCACTCTAAAATCAAATACAAAATCTGTAATAGGACAAAAAATAATAAGCAATCAAGTAAAAATCAAGAAAACTTTATAACTAAATAAAAATATTTGGAAAGAACAACTTGTCATCTTAACATACAGAGCATTAGATGCTTCAAAATTGCCATAATTTGCATTCACTTTCTGTAATGAAAGTAAATATTTTAACTTAAAATTTCCAGGTATATGTGTTTATCATAAAAATTACATAGCTGGTATATGTGAGTGTGCATCTATATGTAAATTTCTAACTATATGTGTAATACAATCTGTCTGTATATTCCACTTCCATTTACACAGTAAGTGTCTACTCTGTGCCAGGTCCTTTCATTACGCTATCTTAACATAAAGATTGTGCAAAGAGAATTCCTTACTTTGTTGAGTCTGTCCTCTTCTCTCCTTTCCTACACTGTCATTGCCCTAGTTCAAGGCTGCTTCGTTCTCACCTGGACTATTAAAACAACTTTCCTCTAGTTTGTTCTTCCAGTACATTCTCAAATGGCTCCCCAGAGGGATCTTTCTAAAACAGTCACCACAGGATAACTTCTGAGCTCCAAAGTCTAATGCATAAGGCCCTCCATAGTCAGGTTATAATCGATTTCTCCAGCCCCTTTCTTTACTGCCTGAGATACTCTGCATGTCCTGTGGTTCTGTAGTGTGGCTCAGACGATTCTTTCCAACTTTTGCTCGCTTATTCTTCAAGCCTCATCTCCAAATTGGCCCTTTCTAGGAGAATTTCCTTCTCCTGTTCCCACAGGCTCCTGTTCCCAATTCTATTGCAGCTTGAATCATGGTGTATTAAAGTGTCCATTAACTTGTCTGACCTTTACCTCCAGCCTCACTCAGCCTGACCTCTACAAGGGCTAGGGCTGTATCTTCATCTTTTGATTTCCAGTGACCAGCAGGATCTGACCCAACATTGCCATTTCACAAACAGTGCTGAATATCTCCTTTCTCAGGCCCCAGATAACCTTCTAGAAGGTCCATTTGCTGGCTTGGGAAAATGTTAGCTTTCTTGAAACACCCAAAAGCCATAATGCCAATAAAAATGTGAAGAAAAATATACTTTTTTTAAACCCAATTTATTTATTTTTCCTATTAAACAGAGGATTCTTCTCCATAGTCATTTATTTGTTCTATGTTGACTTCAAATGCAATTTGCCTAATTTCATTTTTTAAGTTATAGAGCTTGGTTGCTAGAAATTTGTTTGACAACAAATAATTTGCTAAAACTAACCCCAGCACACTTGATCCTCCACATTGGTTTTCAAACAGTCCCTGAGAATGGCTCATCTGTGGAGTTCAGGACTCCCTGTGACACCAGAAACTGACAGATGAGATGAGTAACTATCAAAAAAAATGAGCACTCTAGCACTTTGCCACTTTCTAACACTGGGACTTCAAGCAAGTCACTTAATTTCTCTATATACCCCAGCTTCCCCATCTGGAAAATGGAGATAGTTTGAAAAATGTACCTGCCTCACCATCTTTGGTGAAGCGATCGATGTAGAGCACTTAGCACAGCAAATAGCACCTGCTTTGTTCTCTTCTCCCATCTCCAGATAAACACTGCAGGAGGAAGCAGATTCTCACGAGCAGGAGGCACAGGACCGGCAGGCAACGGGGCCCTGCCGTCCTGTCCAGACCAGTCCACATGCAAGAACTTGCTTCCTCGGGTCTCCAGTCACCTTTGCAAGTGAGGATTCCAGGTGAGGAACTCTGCTCCTGGGGTGATGAAGATAAGGAGCCATAGACACTGTGTACTATTAAGTACTGCTTTCACTGTGCTTGCTCAGCCAGGCTGAGGTGTTACAAAAGGCTAATGGGTTTCTCCCATCATCACAGTAGCTGCCAGCAATGAAACTCATTTGCCTCTCTTGCCCAGCAATGTCTGGAGAGATCCCTGTCCCCAGACATCATTACCTGACACACTCCTTTGACAGCACCCAAGAGTCGCCATAGGGGAAATACTGGGTTCACCTCAGTAAATTGCAGCTGCATCTCAACATAATGACTTAGTTAAAACCAAGTTGTTTCTATTAAGATTACTTCAGAGGGACAGTAGTAGAGAAATAGGAAACAATCGGAGGGAATATACAGCAAATTAATGGCTTAGACAGGAGTCCAAACCAGCATTCCTAAAGCCAACTCCAAAACTTTTGCCCAACATGACATTGAAAAGATGATGGATTACTAAATAGACTTTAAGATTTGGGCTGGATTTTAAAAACAGAAGGAACATCCATATATGGATTTATTTTTTAATCAAAGGTTTGTTGGGTGCTTACGATGTACTAGGCACTGAGGTAACAGCAAAGAATGTGGGTAGATAGGGTTCCTGCTCATGTATGACTTGCAGTCTGAGCAGGGTGAGGGCCAGGGATGGATAAACAAGTAAGCAAATACCAAATAGCTACATGACAAGCACCATGAAGGAAGCAAGCAAGGCACTGTGATGGCAAATAACACAGTGGAGGGGGCTTCTTTAGATAAGGGGGTGCAAGAAGTTCTCACAGAGTACCTGGCTTCTAAACCAAGACCTGAAGGGTAATACTCTAGCCATATGAAGAATCAGGAGAAAAATATTCTAAGGAGAGAAAAAGAGCAAGAATCAGCAGAGAGCTTCCTCTTTTCTAAAAATCATCAAAAGTCTATAGGGGAAGTGGAGCTTAGAGAGCAAAGCAGAGAGTGTAGGACATGAGATGAGAGGGGAAGGCAAGGGTCAGATGGGGCTAGGCCTTATAAGCCAAGGTAAGAAATTCAAAATTTGTTTTAGATATAATAGGAAGTCTACAGAGAGTTTTAAGCATAGGAGAGACACATTTTATCTTAATTTCTTAGAAGATGGTTCTGGTTGTTCTGTATGATGATGACAGGTGGGCAAGCACAGAAGCAAGGAACACACCTAGAAACCACAGAAGGGGTCAGGCTAGAGACTGGTGCCCTGGGCTCCAGGGATATTAGTGACAGCAGAAAGAAAGACATGGATTTGTGATCAGTTTAGGAATAAAACTGAGAGTATTTGTCAATGGATTCTATTTAACTGGAAGAAAAAATCAGATATTTTACCTAGATTTGTCACTTATGAAACTGGCTGGCCATATTAGAATTTAGAGAAATTCTAAATTCCTAGATCAAAGCAAGCATCCTGCCCATTTAGGGCCCAGTCACTGCAGTAAGGCAGGTGAACCTGCAGCACTGGAATGCCCGCCCCTCACCCACCACTAGGAAGCATAACCCGGCTCCCGAGGCCTCTGGACACATGCTTGGGGTTGGGGTCGGGATCGAGATTGGCTAAGAATGGCTCACATTCTAGGCATCACAGATTGGAAAGAGCCTATGTTAGCAAGTGTCACATCATGTTTTTGCCACGTTTCTGATTAAAGATTGACATTCCCATACAAGCGTTGCCCTATTAAAATGCCCTTGCCTTTTAGAGAGGAGCAGAGAAAAAAGACTAAAGGAAATCAACAAAAGTTTCTGGCCTGCAGAGCCAAGGAATTATTAGCCGAACAGCATCGGAGCACAGGCCCAGCTCCACCACTGCTGTCCACCCTCCTCAGCCCAAGCAGGGCCCTTCCTGAAAAGCAAAGGCCTAGAATCATCCTGAGATGATGATTAACAAGCTCTGGTTTAGCCCTGGTAATCAAAGTATAAGCAAGTTGGTCGACCTCTCCAGGCCTTGGTGTTCTTATGTGTAAAAATGGGATAATATTACCTCCATTATCCAGTGATCAAGGAGATTTAAAGAGTACAGTGCCCAGCACTGATTGGCCCTCAATACATGTTAGTTTCACTGTTCCTAAAACAACAAAACTCATTTGGGATCAGATACAGTCCTCTGAAGATTTTTTTTAAACAGTCCTCTTTAAAGCTTTTCAATATTGCAAATAAGTATTTTCTAATACAAATTAGTAGGGTGCATCATTATTTTATCATTAGAAAAGCTATAAAGCCTTTAAGAAGACCTATTTTCCTTTCATTTTTTTGTAGTTGTTTACAACTGACAATATTAATCTCAGTTTGGTTTTATTGTGATTTAGTCTAGAGAAAGTCTTAAAATTCTTAAAGTTATTGCCTCATCAGTATGCCAACTTGATTAAATGAACTGGGGAGCAACTGTGGATTTCTCAACAACCTGTTATGGTAAGTTTCAATCCTGGGTCCTCCAAACAATATTTTCAAACCTACTCAGTCAATAGGGGAAAAAAATGCCCCATTTGTGGGGAGGAACCACTTGGGAGGACATAGTGGAACTCAGGAGTGTAGGTATTACAATCACATCTACTTAGTTCATTGAGAAATTCGGCATTTTTCCCACATCAAACTGGAAAGCAGGAGCAGCAGCTGTCTGGGGCTTTAGCTGCAACTCTAAGAAGGTAGGAAAGGGGCCTATTTCTCATCCTGTCACAAATGCTTTTAATGTTGACACAGAGAGATTGAGTATTTAAAGCAGAATTATTATTTTTGTACTACCACCTAAGATTTTTCCCAACACATATAACCATGTATGTGGAATATGCATAAATTTATCTATATAGTCTTTGCCCTGTGGTTTTGTTGGCTACCTTGCTGGAAGAGCCAAATTTATGTAAAAAGAAAGGATAATTACTGTTATTTCTGGCTAACACCTTCACTGGAGAATCATGCTCATTCCTTAGGAAGAAAAACTATTTTTTCCCTCAAGACAAGTAATTTGGAGGCTATCATAAGGGTTTGTTTCAGCATTCTTTGGACATCAATTTGTTATTCAATTTGTCCCAATAAAAGCAGAGCATGTATATACAACTTATTGGGAAGTATATGGTGCAATATGGGGGTGTACCCAGAAAACCACATTTATGTATTTCTATCCTACTGAGTACTCCTAGGAAAAAGATGAACAATACTCAACTGCTGATAACCAAAGAACTTGCTATTCTAAGAGAAGGTGGCAGTACAATATGTTTCTGAAGCTAAATATCTGTTCTCACAGTGGCTGTCATTTAAATTCCTGCCTAGCAAAGGGATTTTTATGGAAGGTTAATGCCTCCTATAACATTTATCCTGGATGGTAGAGCTTTTCGCATAATTTTCTGGGCTTTATTCCTGCAGTGTTATAGAACCTTATCTTCCCTCTAATAGCTTGCCAGTAAAGAGCCAGTGCATATAAAGGCAGTCATTATTTCTCAGTTCAAGCCCTGATTTAATGAAATTTCAAATCTCTAGTAAAAGGAGGCTTTGGTTTAAGCCATGAAGAAAACAGGGTGGGCCCAAGGCTAGGTGTCCTGGCCCTGCCTGAGACTGGGTGATAGAAGGTTACACAGGGCTCTGGCCAGTGGAGGCAGCTAAGGCTTCAAGGAAGAGCATAAATCAAGTGAGTGAACTAACTGAATGGGTCTTAGGCTGGAGAAAGCCTTTTTAAATACTCCCCATTTGCATTGAACTTACTTGCTTTTCCATCATTTTCTCAATTCCCCTTTCATATTTCGACATTTATTATAGGCCTTGGCATTTCAGTAAAACATTTCATTCCCAGATACCTACCCACCTTTCCTTCCTCATCCATCAGTGGGTCAACAACACTGATAATGACCGTGGGCAGACTGCATTTTCAAAAAATGGCCATGCCAGTGTTTCTGGTCTCACTGGCCCTTCTGGAACCTTGCAGCTTCCCATCAAGAGGCAGAGTCTATTTTACCTACCCTAGATACTGACAAGACCTTGTTACCACTTTGTTAAATAAAATTCATGAAGTGCATGGTACACATGACACCTGGAACAAGGCGATAATAAGTAATATGACCCTTGGCTGGTTCTAGCCTTTAGAACCCAGACATCGTGCTGTGAGATAGCCAAATCCAGTCCACATGGAGAGACAACAAGGAGAGGCCACCTGGGGAGGTCTGAGGTACCTCGTTGACAGCCAACCTCAACCAGCAGATCTGCAAATAAATGAGTCTTCAGATCTTTCCAGCCCCATGTCTTTGAGCCTTCACATGTCATTGGGCACAGATAAGCCAACTTTACTCTGTCCTGTCTGATTCCTGACCCACAGAATTATGAGCATAATAAGGGGTTGTTTTATGCTCTTCAGGGGCCATTTGTTTCACAGTGATAGTGACTGAAGCATCGATGCACTACCACTATATCCTTTGTAAGAAATTACAAATATTTGCTACAAAGACCTCTCCCTCTCTGACTAATTCTCCTCAGGTATACTCCAGCTGGTCCCTTGAGCCAATCCTCAGTCAGCAATTATCCAAGGCCAGCAGGGAGACAATGGAATGGGTAAGGTCTTTGGAGAACTCAGACCTGGGTTCTTTCTTGTGGCCTTAACTAAGTTATTTAACCTCTGAGTTTCACCATTTCATCTATAAAACAGGGATAATAACGTCTACCTTAGGAAATAAAGCATGTGAAGCCCTTGCACACAGTAGGACCTTGATAACACTATTGTCACTGATTAGGAATTCTTTCCAGTACCTGCCTCCTCCAGGAAGTCTCTACCAGGTCAGAACCATTTGCTCTCTGTCCCTCCATATCATTCCTTTATACTTCATCTAGCATCACATCCATGAATATCAACAGAACATTTCATCTGGGTCATTGCCTAAGGCTCAGACACTGCTGGCCATTGTCAAGAGATATCCATTCCTCATCATACACTTGTGCACCTGGGTTACAGATTGTTACATTGTTCCCATCTGTAAGTCCACACAGGAGCAGCAAACATCATGGGAGAAAAAAAATAAAACTTAGATTCTCTTGTCCTCTACGTATTGATGTTCAAAATTAAAAACATTTTTTTTCTGATAGATTAGGATGGCAGCAAGGTAGGAAAATATAAGACACTCCTCCTCCCTCCCCCCCCCACCGCCCCATCCAGAAGGGAATTCACTGAAAGGGAAATAAAGTCTGAATTGGTAAACTAGACACAATGCTAAGTTAAAGGGAATAATTCTAGGCACAACATGTAGTAAATTGAACCACTCACAGACCCAGCCAAGCTGAAGCCAGAGTTTTTGGGGAAAATAGTTGCATATGGGTATCAAACCCATACTCCTGGAGAGTTACACCATTTGGATCCCAGGTAGTTTTGTTCTAGAACTGTGCTGTCCCATATAGTAAGCTATATAGTGGCTACCGAGCACTTAAAATGTGGCTAGTCTAATTTGAGATATGCTGTGAGCATAAAATATACATAAAAAAATCATGGAAATTATTTTATTAATTTTACACAGGTTACATGTTAAAACAATAGTTTAGATAAATTGGATTAAGTAACACATATTATTGAAATTAATTTCATCTATCTTTATATACTTTTTAAATGTGTCTGATAGAATATTTAAAATTATATGTAGCTCACACTATGTTTCTGTTAGTGCCACACTAATACATCCCTAATGAAGAAAGGGCATCGGAAGACCAGTTTGGCTTGAGCAAATCACAGACACATATTTGCAATGAAATAAGGCAGTCCTGAGATTCCTGGAGCCCACAGAGAGCTTCGGCAGACACTCCTTCACAGGCTCTAGCCCAGCTTTCATCAACAGCTGTACTCTTCTACTATCCATGTGGTGCTTGAGGCATCCAGGGCACAGAGAGGACAGCCTGGAGATCACTACCTCTAGGAAAATATCCTGGTTGGTTTCTGTTCTCCTTTTTCAGGCAGGAGATGGAGGTGAGCATCAAGGAGGACCAATGATTCATGAAATTGGAGATTCTCAAGAATAAAGGAGAAAAGGAAACCTCAAAAAAGGCAAAAATTCCAGCTTGTAGACTGAACCAGGTTCCAACCCATGATAATGGGTGTTGAAAGTCATTTATAGTCCTAGATTATCAAAGCCACCTCATTTTGGTTACATTTATGTTTCTCTTCTACTTCCATATTCATCTCAAGCAATAATAATAGCTAATATTGAATGGTTCCACTAGACATTTGATGTATATGTTGAGCCATTGGTAAACCCAGAAAACATAAGCATTATTGTCTACATCTTACAGATAACAAAACTGAGGCTTAGAGATGTTAACTCTTGTTAAAATTCTAGCAAATGACAGAATCTGAATTCAAACTCAGATTGTCTCGTTCCAAATCTCACAATCTTTAGTTTTCAAGAAGCAAAAAATTCTAACCAGCAAAACAAATGTGTCATAATTTATTTACACTGATTAAATATATACTTAATACTTGTGTATGTGCATTCCTTTGCAAAGATTCTATGATGCTAAAATAGATAATGCCATAAATAGAAATCTATGAATAGGTTTCCACTTAAAATACTGAACTCTTTGACCCTCAGTTTCATCTTCTACAATAAAGATACCTGCATTCAAGGACAGCATGAGCGTAATAGGTTCACTTCTCTTGGTTCTGAGCCTACCCTCACTAGATTCTATGACCCACGGATATGAGGTCTTATCAAGCTAAAATAGTTATTCAAAAGTCATGTAGCAGATATCGTTTTGCCTTGCAAAGTTTAGTCTTTATTGTGAAGGCAGCAGAGATCACTTTTAAACTGGGCATGAGATAATCAGATTTGCATTTTAGAAGGATCCCTGTGGGGTACTCTCACACACACTGGTGGGAGTGTAAATTGATACAATCTTTTTTGAAAGCAATTTGGCAAAGTGTACTAAGAGCTCTAAAATGTTTGACACAGTAATATCACTTTTGTGACTACTCTGAGGAAATAATCCTAAAACCAGGAAAAAAGCTTTATGCACAAAGCATCCATTGTAGTATTCATAAAGGCAGAAAAATGGTAATGACCTCACTACCCAACAATAGAAGAATGGTCACGCAAGGTTCAGGATATCCACTGGGTGACACATTACTCAGCCATCTAAATTATATTCATGACAAGTTACCAATACCATCAAAAAATGATAATTTACTAATGTTACTATTACCAACATATTTTTGGTAGGTTATAAAAATGACCAAAAATTCTTCTGCCTATATCTGTGCCCTTACAATATGAGGCTGAAGATCCTCTTGTCAAGAGGTAGAGTCTATTTCTCCACACCTTGAGTGTGAAGTGACCTTGTGACCTGCTTTGGCAATTAAATATTAGTAAATGAGATGCAGCCAGATGCTTGAGAAGTACTTATGCTTTGGCACTTGCCTCTTGCTGTGCCTGGAAACCGTCCATCATGATGTGAAGATGCCCAGGGACAAGCCACTGGATGATGAGAGCTACACGGACCCAGTTCCCCTTATGGCCCCACACGTCAGCCTCACAATCCCTGAAGCAGAGCCATCTAGCTAAGTGGTAGCAAAACACAGATGCATAACCAAGGCCAGCCGAGACTAGCAAAAGAACCACACAGGTGAGCCCAGCCCGAATCACTCCTCCAGAGAATTATGAACTAAATCACTGGTTGTTATTTTAAGCTCTAAATTTGAGGCTATTTGTTACACATCAAACATTCACTGATACAAAGCTGATAAATTATGAATCTAGGTGTGGGTACTTGTGAGGGAAGGTTCATTATTATATTGTCTCTGCTCTTGGGTATTTTTCATACATATGTACATTTGGGCTAAAGGAAAAATAAGTGTTAAGAAAAGCATTTGAATGTAAAAGATAGATATAGTTTGGTTACAACTATACAAAAGAAATTTTCCACAGAAAAATACTAGAAAAAAATAAACCATTGATTACCTCTGGGTACTGAGACTATGGATTTTATTTAATTTGTATGTATTTTTTAAATATCTATAATAAATCTGATTTGCTTTATTCTGAAAATAAATATTTACAATTTATTTTCTCTCAACTCGCTCCCCGCCCCGATAAAATTTCTTTCCATAGATGATATGGAGAATTGGTTGCAGGAGTAATAAGCTAAATGCAGAGAGACGGATTCAGAGGAAATTATAATAGTCTAGGGGGAAAGTAATAAAGGTCCAAAACTGAGGCAGCAGCAATGGAAAAGGAAAGGAGGGGCTAGATGGGGGCGAAGGGTGGGGGCTGGAGGTACTGAGAGAATCCGTTACTCTGGGCATTACCTCGCACAGGAAGGATATGTAACCTGGGACTGTGGATATGTTTCTGGAAGACTCATTAACCAACTTAAAAATGCACTCAAATTTGGAATTAAGTACGTAAACGCATCTCTCAAGACAGAAAAGCCACAGGTTCCATCCAATTCTCAAATGGTGACTGTGATCCCAAAAGATGAAGACCTATGAAGCTTTGTTTTCCTGTAGACAGGGAAGAATTAAATATGGTCTTTCAACCCATTCATAAGACAACCTGAAGAGGACATTAAAATGATCAGACAACAGTTTGGGACTTTGGTCCCTAAAGTATGACCCAAGTGCAAGATGACCCAGATAATGTCAACCCTTCTGAGCCACAGCTCATCACATGCAGTTTCCCAGTGTCCCTTAGAAGCTGGTTCCTGCTGGGTTCCAATCTGTAGAAGGCTGAATCCCTGTGGAACAACACTTCAGGGTGTCAGAACCTAACTGAATCTAACTGGGAACTCTGACCTCCAGAAGGCACAAGCAAAACCAGTTTTTCCAAATCTTTACCTCAGACAGAGCCCAGCAGAACCTGGTCCCTATCCACCTCCAGCCTTCCCTCTCTCCTTTCTTGTTGTTCTCCTTCAACCTGGCCTACTTTAAGTTTCCAGAAATCTATGCTTCTCCCCACCATAGGAGGTTTACATGTATGTTGCCCCTGATTCTATTCCATTCCCCTTCGACTAGTGAACTTATCATCCTTCAGATCTTACCCTTAAGCACTACTTTCAAGGCCAAAGAAATCCTCCTGATATATGCTCTTGGAGCACTGAACACACTTGAAATGTTATGTTTCTTTCTGTGATTATTGGATCGTCTGCCTCTTCCACCGATAATTGTAATAAAAGCCAATATCATTTGAATGCTCACACTCTGCCAGGCACTACAGAAATCCCCTGACATGTACTCATTTGTTTTATTAGCACAACAATTCTATGAGGAAAATGAGGCAAAGAAGAGAAACAATAGGACTGTGATTCCCTAGCTAATAAGAGGCAATGAGGGGGTATAATCCAGTGCAGCTGGAACTGCAGTGGCCTGAAGCTCCACGTTTGCAACCCCATGCCGAGCACCAGGTCCAGCGCTTGATGAGGACTCCGGTATTGTTAACTAAATTGACTCATCTTGCCCAGCCTTGAGCTGCTTTGACGATTGAAATTCAGACTTGGGGACAACCTTACAAATCAACTTCACCAGCCCCAACACAGGAGGAATGAGAGACCCAGAGAGGGAATGTGGTTACCCTGCAGTCACACAGAACCAGGACCTCCCAGCGCAGCCTAGTACTCTGTCCACAACATTAAATGAACACTTAAAAATATTAAGTATAAATACTCAGCAAAATACTTTTAAACCAATAAAAAGGTATTACACTCCCTTTCCCTGTCCTAACTTTGCTGAGGAATCAGAAGGGATTTTCATTTTTAAAAAAGCACAGATTATAGAAAATTGCTATTCTGTAATACAAATTCCTTCTTTAAAAATAGTTTTCCTTTGTTTTTTTCAATTTACTAGTGTTGAGTATTTTTTAACACAGAATAACTTTGATTTAGTAAGTCTGTGTCTTAAACTTGCAATTACTTTTTGTGGTCATCTCTCATCAATTTCTTTTGTTCAATGGCAAACTTGCACTGATCTTATTTAACAGAGAGTTGCGCCATGCTTGGGGTCTCTGTGGGCCTGCAATGATGCAGCCTGGCCATCAGAAAGACCCTCATTATGGCTGGGGAGGCACTTTGAATGCCACTTTAGTTGGAATAGGAGAGGTTTTAGAATTGGTAAAAAGAATAGGTGGGCTCTGAATTGTTTCCAGAGCCTCATTTCTGTTCTTGTAAAGACTCGATTTGTAAGACAAGTACCGTTGTTTTTATTTCCTCAAAAAATTGGGTTGCAACCTAAATGAGATCAAGACGCTGACCCATCCACCCAACTATATTATCCTCATCTTTGCTTCTTTATATCAGGGGGAAGATCTTCAACTAAGATTGAAATCAAAAGATTCCTATGTCCCAGACTTAGAGCTGTGTTTCTTTGGAATGTTTTAGTAAATCTTTCCACAGTGGCTTCAGAATGTTTTTCTTTCCCTCTGGATACAGTTTCATTTTAGCTCAGGGGAGAAGGCCTCAAAAATGGTTTGTATCAGGCTCTGAATATCAGTTTTCAATTTGGCCAACTTCTAACCATAGAGATACACTTTTTAAAATCCTTTCAAATATCTTGTCAAGTTTCAACCTAGACAAACAGTAAAAATTCCTGGCAGTATTGAAGAACCCCATGGACACAAGAGGGATCCCCAAAAAGAGTACAAAAGAAATGACTCTCTCAACATGAGAGCCATTCCCAAAGACAACCAAAAGAAAAAAAGACACACCAAAAGAAAAAAAGACAACCAAAAGAAAAAAAGAGGCAAAAGCCATCTCTGGGAGAGAAAGGATCAATAATCAATGTTTTTGCCTGTCAACCTGAATTTTAAAAGAAAAAAAGTGTGTGGGGTGGGGGAGTAACAACATGAAATTTTACTTTCCTTTCTCTCTGAACCAGGTATCACAGAGAGAGATTTAGTTGAGCAGACTTTGATAAGAATACTCACCCTTTGCCAGTTTCTGCCAGTTTTCCAGGATGCCATTTGCAGGCTCCAGAGCAAGTGGGGTGTCCCACTGGGCCTCCTCCTAGTCACCAGAAACTGTAGAGGACAAAAATAATTTTACCTCTATCCTTTATAGTGAGTATTTGGCTGAGACCCCTTTTACTCTAGGGTACGTCCTAAATGGATAGGCTTATCTAAGCTCCAAGTTCTCCACTGTAGCCACTATAATTCAAGATTACTTTTGGTTGTTGAGCCTTAACACAAATTTTTATTCACACTGGCCCCCAGCGTGCAGCTTACCTCGGACCCAGCTTGACCACCCCCAATTCAGTCCACCTTCTAAGTCAGACCCACTCTGGTTTTCAAGTTAGATCCAGTCTAAACCAAGAAATGCTCAAATAAAGTCTGAAAGCTCATAATGCAAAAGCCGCAGAGCTAGGATCTGAGAAGGCCTTCCCCCACAGGTCGTGAGAAAGCAGAGAGCACAAGGCGCTCAACAGGTACCTTCGGCTGACTTGTTGGCCTGGAAGCTGTGGGGTCTCTCTTTCAACTCTCCCGTTTTGATATCAGAACTTACTAAAAGGCATATTAAATATTCCCCTCAGGCAGCGCCAAACCGGAAGTGGCTTGGAGCAGTCCACCCAGAGGAACTCGGGGGTGGAGGGCATTCATAGAGCATAGAGAAGATGTGGAAGCAAAGCAGGGAAATTATTGATTAGCTACAGCTTAAAGCCTAGTTGGCTGTTTGTGATTGGTTGTCCTCAGCATTTCGACTTAGTAACGTTGAAGCATTTACAGGCTTAGATACTGGTTTGCTTAGTAGGCCTCCACGGCGTTACAGCCACCTGGGTCTAATGGCCTCCTTGTGTAATTAATTGACCGCTATACTTGCAGAGGAGAATGCTAAAGCACAAAGAGGTAGAGTGATTTGCCCAAGGTGACACAACAACCAATTTCTAAGCAGAACTCACTCTGAGAAACACAGTGCCAGACTGTCAACAAAATGATCACCTTTCACAAGCTGGGAGGCTAACACAGAGGGACACTGTGACATGTCAGTGAGCTACATAGAACCCAAGTCAGAGCCTGAATTAGATCCAAAAGCAGCTTCCTCCTTCAGGATCCCACAGGACAACCATGAACAACGCTGTGCAGGAAGGCTTTAATCCTTCATTCTGGTATAGACTTTCCCACCAGCAATGACACCAAAGCTCAAAATTGGCTTATTTTAATGCCCTGAATTTTTTGAATGCCTTCTTCCTGAAAAGGGTTGTGAAAAAAGTTCACCATGTGCTCTTAAGAAAGCCTCCCTTTGCATCCGGAATAGATGCTTTCATGATTAGATGTTACAAACAAAGCACACTGTCTTCTAACATAAGAAATCAACAATTATAGGGTCTCTTCAGAATGTCTGATAAGACAGGTTTTGAGGGAGAGTATTGATAAGTGGAAATGGGTGGAGAGGAACTCATCAAACTAAGATGTGTTTGGCATGAAATAGGAAAATTGAGACACTGGTAAAGGGACAGGAATGCTACCTCACATATTTGAAGGGTTGTTATGTCAAAAGGGGGCAGGGTATATTCCAAGCGTTTCCAAAGTTCGAAAAATAATAATCAGACCTGCCAATGATCTGACAAGCTGGACAGGAGGGTGCTGGGGTTAAGAGGAGGCTCTCAAAATCCTTTTCTGCAACATATAGAGCCTTCGTTTCCCCACCTGGTGGCAATAATGGCACTAATCTCATAACATAAAGTTATTGTGAGCATTAAGTATGATCACAAATCTTAACCGTTTATCATCAGGCATGACACATAGTAAACCCTCCATGTAACATCATCTGTTGTCCTTCCTGTTTGGAGGAAGTGAGCTGTTTGTCCTCAGAGGTATTCAAGCTGCAACTGGTGATCATTGAGCCGAGAAGCTGTGTCAGGAAAGAGATTCATGCATTAGACAAAGGGTTGGATTAGGTGACCTTAAGTTTCCTTCCATTCTTGGCTTTCAAATTCTTTGTTCTATTGAAACTGAGGTAAATGTGAAGTCCTCTATTGGACAACCCTTTCTGGGCTCCAGCTTTGAGGTTTTGTGTTTCTACCTTTGTATTTAGAAATCCTTGCTGTGGAGCAGAATTTGGAGAGTGAGTCCTGGAGCTGCACAACCAGGGAAGGAAAGCTTCTTTTGCTTAGCGGCTGCATTCCTGGAATTCCCAAGATTCCAGGCTCTTTCCTCCTCACATTGTAAACATTAGGTTCTTGTGGGGAGGACAAAAAGGTCACTTTCCAAACCACATTTGCTCCCAGTCTCTGATCTGAATAATTCAACTCGTCCTCAGTGAGAACACCGTTGGGCTGATCTCAAGCCTTTTGACAGAAATGGGTGTTGATTTAGGCTAACAAGAAGTCATTATTTGAGCTGGAGAATGGCATTCTCTCTTCTCGGTGAGTAGAACCAGGTATAGGAACACAAAAGAGATCCAAATGACTCACTGCAGCTGAACCAGTGGCAGCCAAGAGCCTTCCCAAATTCTCTCCTAAGCAGGACCAAATTCTTGAGGAGGAGGACGCATTTATTGGGGATTGCTACAATTCGGCTTTACTGCCACTGCCTTTATAACCACAATACAAAGTAACTCCCACAACACAGTGAAGATAAGCTCTTTTAAGAAAATATAAAAGCATTAGCCTGGCAATTCACCCAAACCTCATCATGCACCATAGACATTTTTGAAGTTTAACAAAGAAAAGCACATCATTAAAGAATACTGCACTATCACCATTCTTATGCAAATCCTTCCAGATAGTTGGGTGGAAAATTCCATCTAACACACAGCAAGAAATAAATGTTGCAGGGTGGAAATTTCAGTTATACTGAGTGCATCTATCACTTGTATAATCCAAACTACTGTATGTGCACTGACTACAGAATTAGTATTGATCCATTCACCATGTAAACATCAAGTACTTTCTATTATTACTTGAAATAGCATGCTATCACAATTTCTATTTCCTCCTTCTATCTTAAATAGAAGTATTGCACATTAGCCCTTTCCTTCATGTACTTTTTTGCACAGCTATCTAACTACAGTGTTCAGTGTGGTGCTGAGTTTCCTGCAGACATCTGCAGTATTAGCATTAAAGCACTTTATTTTCAAGTCATCTCTGATGGAAGACAATACAACTTTCATTTACCCAGAAACCTGTTACCAGAGCTTCTCTTACAACAGGTCTCTCTCTCTCTCTCTCTCTCTCTCTCTCTCTCTCTCTCTCACCATTCTTTGTTTGCTGAGACCTACATCATGAGTATGTACCTCCAGCCCCACCCCCAACAGAATAGGACCACCAGGTCTCTGGAGCTCTGAAGTAGAGGAAAAAATATTTGCCAAGGCTGAAAATGGTATTTAATTTTAGAATGACTTGCTATAGAAACTCAAGACTTGACTCAGTGTTGCATTGTTCAAATGTCTGGATGCCTGAAGAAAAATTACTTTGGAGAATCAGTCCTGATATTTGAAAAGATATAAAAGCATAGCAAGGGGTGAGCATTCTCCCCTCTTTCCTTTCCTGAATTCCACATCACAACAGCATGAGGAAATTTGTACTGGGTTCCAAATCCTGGAGGGTCGATTTTAGCTCAAATAGCTTGGAGCTGCATATGGCAGAATTCATGTTCTCCGGTGCCTAGGGCACTCCCTGGGCACCACATGCATCTCAACCCAGTGCACGGTGCTTCTTGTTATCCTTGCCATGCTCCAAACAATACACACTGTGTGTGACTTAACTAGACTTCCAGTGTCTTCAGAGCCCAGCAGCAGCTCTAGTCAGAACACATGCAATTTCATTTCTGTGAATGGGAATCTATACATCACAACCTTAACCTGCCACAGAGCCAACTTTCATGAGTGTATGTAATACCCTGTTAGCATAATCCAAGTTGCTCATCACCATTTTTCTCTTGAGCCAACATGTGGAACCTATGAATTTTCATCTGAAACAAACAAACAAACAAAAGCTGTCATTTCATTTAATAGAGAGAAAATATCTGAAACCAGCTGAGCACTATTCAGCCACCATCCTCATGTCCAAATTCCTTTCAACCAATTGTAAAAAAATAATAATTAACTAATTAATTTAAATTGTCAATAGATGGTGGCTTTGTTGCCTAACTAGACTAATGCAAACCCAAACAGATGAAATTCTAAAATTGGATAGTGTGTGTGTGTTAAATATTCAAAGAAGAAAGAGTAAGAATATTCTAAAGGAGCCATATACCTACTTCTGCCTCTAATAAATTTCCAATTTTATTTTTTGACACATACTATGCAGTCTCTTGAACATGTAATTGTGTTAACAGCAACAATGTTCACACACTATCTCTTGTGTAGAATCATTTGAAATGAACTGTAAAACCTCAAAATAGTGGACCAATTTGCTCCAACAATAATTGTGTTATGTTCTGGGGAAATAAAATTAATAAATTAATTAACTGATTAAAATAAAAGCAGCATATAGTGGGTCAAATATATGATGATGGAAGAAGATGTGGCTTTGGGCAGTGAACACACAATACAATATACAGACGATGTAGTATAGAATTGAACACTTGAAACTTATATAGTCTTATTAACCAGTGCCACCCAATAAATTTCATATTTTTAAAAATAAAAGCATCAATCACTATTGGTTGCTTCTGCGTCCCTTCTTCCTTGTTAACAATACCTCCCTGATTTCAACCAAGTAATCATCACTCAAGTGAAAGTGACCCTCTCTCCAGCTCAAGGTAAAATCTTGAACAGGTAGTAACTGATTAAACTAATCCCATTATCTAGACAGACAGTGGTCAGAAGTAGGTGTGTTTCTCGGTTCTGACAAAGAAAACATGAGGGAATTGAGTTGGGGGCTTTGAGAGAAACTTTCTTCACTCTTGAAAGAGATTTGATGGGGAGTCCACCAGCAATAAAAACATTGTACAGTGTTGAATCTGCACATGACCTTAAACCCCAGCAGCCACATGTGCAAGATACAAAGATTCTTGATCCTTGTTGAGCAGCTGAATTAACCAACCCTGAAATAACCCGACGTTGAACTCCTTGTTTAAGAAAAGATAATCATTCTCATGATTGGGGTTGGGTTTCCTTTACTACACTCAAAAGCATCATGACTTCTACAGGTAAATTATTAATCCTTATAGATATGTTGAGAAACATATGTTGAAATGGGAACACTCACGTATTTGAGCAGACATGGGGTAATGCTGCTCTAAAAGTAAGACATACTAATGAATCTTACCACTGAGTACCTTCACCAAAGAAAGAATCATTTCATGATGGCCTATTAAACAAAATCTGCTCAGGTACACACATGAACACCCAGCCAGTGTTACTATAGAGCTTCAAGAGGGTTTTGTGTTAAGAGGAGAAGGAGCAATTACAATATAAAATGGATACACTCTTTGAAGCCCCTGGAGCTTCTCAACTTTTGGAAAATAAAGACCTCACTCCATAATTGCAGTTTCCAAGATTGCTTAGGCACATAAACCCCTCCTTTCATCAGAGGAAATCAGCTACAGAAGCAATTCAGGTTGAAAAGGGAAGGGCGCATCTACTCCACCCACTCAGTCCACACCTCACTGATGGCCCCTGAGTCATTTCCACTGAACCTCTAGGTCTCCCTGGAGTAGTTTTAGAAATGATGATCTAAACCAAGAATGAGGGACCATCCCATGTCTTGGGGACTTTAAGTGAGAAAAAGACAAGAAGTCTTGAAAGTTTAAACAAATTAATGGAAAATAATGTTTTTGTTCGTAGGAAAACATGCAAATCAATTATAAAATTACCTATCAACACAGGAGAAAAGGCAACAGCAAGGCTAGTGAACTATGCCTCCTCACCTCTAGGTCAAGATTCAACTATAGTCCCCCAAGGTAGCATCACCTGAGAATCTTGGCTGAAAAGAAAAAAAAATAAAGAAAAGAAAAAAAAACTACCTAAATATAGATTGAGAAGTCTGCAGAAAGACATTAAGAGATGTGGTCTACATAGAAATTGGTGTTTTTCACCATCAAAAAGATGGGGCTATGCCATAAACAGTAACAAAAGAGTAAGAACATCTTAGGAGAAAATATTTGCAAGATACATAACAAACAAAGCTTAAATATCCATACTATATGGAATTCACAACTCAATTTTTTAAAAAGATAACAATATGAATAATGAAGAGGCAATATAGTTCCAGAATCTGTCCTCTTACCACTATGAAATGTTGCTTCTCTAAGCATTAAAAACAATTAATGCAACATCAAAATTACAACTAAATTACAGAAAAATTACCATTGAGAATCACCTGAATAGTCTAACTGAATAGAAGTCCTTTAACTAAAGAATCACAAAAGAAGCCACATTGAGACTGGTAAGAGGGGCAGAGACACACCCCTGAATGGCAGTTAAAAATTGGGAAGGATTTTATCTATAGAAGTACCTCCTGAAGAGCAAGGGGTCCTAGCCCCACACCAGGCTCTCCAGCCCAGAGTTCCAGAGCCAGAAAGAAAAGTCCCCACGAATTCTGGCTGTGAAAACCTGAGGAGACTGTGCTGGAGTCTTAGGCACTGCTCTTAAAGGGCCCAACCATGAACTTACTCGCTAATGGAGTCACTTGCTCTGAGCTCCAGCACTGAAGTGGCAGCTCAAAAGGCACCAGGGACATATGAGGAGGAAATGAATTATCTGCCTTCAGGACAAGGGCTGGAGGGGCAGCTTTTTCCTAGACAGACAGAAGTGCTGTCAGAAACCACTGTTCCTTTGCTGAGCCCTCCCCACACCCAACCTGCATTCATCAGCAGCACCATATCCGAGTCTCTATCAGCCTAGCTGAGAGTGTTTGCCCCTCCATGATGATTCCTTGAGATCTCACCGCACCCAACTTGCAGGCCCACCCAAGCCACTTCCAGTGGCTTTTCCATACAAATGGCCTGTTTTGGCTTATGCTGAGGACTTTCCTAAAATCTCTCAAAGGTTCACAACCCCCAAATAAGCAGTATCTGGCCTAGCATGCCCTGTACCCTGGCCAGTCGTCACAACCAATCAGCCTAAGGATCAGTCTTTCCCATTGACACGCCAAAGCAACCAAGGCTCAACGACAACAGAAGGGCACACATGACTCACACGAGGGACACACCTGGAGCTCCCGGCTCAGGTGACCAGGGAAACTGAGCCCCACAGGACACCCACTACATAAGGCTACTCTATTAAGACTTGGAGACATAACAGCTCTACCTAATACACAGAAACAAACACAGGAAGATAGACTAAAGGAGAGACTAAGAAACATGTCCCAAATGAAAGAACAGAATAAAACTCCAGAACAAGAACTAAACAAAAAGGAGACAAGCAATTTACCATCTGCAGAGTTCAAAGCACTGGTTATAAGGATGTTCAATGATCTCAATGAGAATTTCAATAAAGAGATAGAAATATAAAAATGAAAATAGGTAACATAAAAGGGAACTAGTCAGAAATAAAGACTATAATAACTGAAGTGATGAATATATTAGAAGATTAGATGAAAAAAATGGCTGAACCAGCAAGCTAAGGTAGCAGAAAACACCCAATCAGAATAGCAACAAGAAAAAGAATTCTAAAAAATGAAGATTGTTTAAGAAGCCTCTGAGACAACATCAAGTGTACTGACATTCACATTATGGGGGTACCAGAAGGAGAATAGAAAGAGCAAGAAATTGAAAATATATTTAAAAAAATAATGATGGACAACTTTCCTAACCTGACAAAGAAAATAAACACACAAGCCCAGGAAGCACAGAAAATCTCAAACAAGATGAACTCAAAGAGGCCCACACCAAGACACATTATAATTAAAATGCCAAAGGTTAAAGACAAAAAGAGAATCTTAAAAGCAGCAAGAGAAAAGCAGTTAGTTACCTATGAGGGGGCTCTCATAAAACTGTTAGTTGATTTCTCAGCAGAAATTTTGCAGGCCAGAAAGGACTGGTACAAAATATTCAAAGAGATGAAAAGCCAGGACCTACAACCAAGATTACTCTATCTAGCAAAGCCATCACTTAGAATAAAAGGACATAAAGAGAGTATCTCAGACAAGAAAAAGCTAGAAGAGTTCATCACTACCAAACCAAAAAATGCTATACTTCTTTAAGAAAAAAAGAATTTTAAAAGATCAAAAATATGAATAATAAAGTGGCAATAACTACATATGTATCAACAGTTACTTTAATTGTAAATGGAATTAAATGCTCCAAACAAAGACATAGGATGACAAGATCCTTACAGTATACTGCCTATAAAAAACTCATTTCAGATAGAAAGACACACAAAGATTGAAAGCAAAGGGACAGTAAAAGCTATTTTATAAAAATGAAAAAAAAAATCTAAGGTAGCAAGACTTATACCAGACAAAATAGACTTTAAAACAAAGGTTGTAACAAGAGACAAAGAAGAATCCAGTAATTTCACTTCTAGATTTTTATCCAAGGAAACCCAAAACACTAATTCAAAAGGCATATGTATCCATATGTTCATTGTAGCATTAATCACAATAGCAAAGATATGGAAGCAACCTAAATGTCCATCAACAGATGGATGAATAAAAAAAAAAGTGATATATATATATATATATATATATATATATATATATATATATATATACACACACACAATGGAATAATACTCAGCCAAGAAAAAAGAATGAAATTCTGCCATCTGCAACAACATGAATGGACCTAGAGGGTATTATACTAAATGAAATAAGTCAGACAAAGACAAATACCATATGATTTCATTCATGTGTGGAATCTAAAAAACGAAATAAATGAACAAATAAAGCAAAAACAAACTCATAGATACAGAAAACATTTTGATGGTCTAATCTCTATGTTGTACACTTGAGGCTAATATAATATTGTATGCCAACAGTATGTAATTGGGTATGTAATTGAAAAATAAAAAATCATTTTAATAAAAGAAAAAAGAAAAATGGACAGACAATTCATAGAAAAAATACACATGACCAATAATTATATAAAAAGATTCTCAACTTCACTCCTAATTAGGGAAATGCAAAATAAAACAATGGAACCCTGGGTTCCAGTCTCTGCCAGTTATGTTTGCAAAAATTTAAGACATAATACCCAAGGTTGCAAATAAAGTAGAGAAATGGACATTCTCACACATCTGATAGGAGTGTGAATTGGAACATAGTTTTGTAGAACAATTTGGCAATGTTTATCAAATTTAAAATGCAATTCTATTTTAGGATTCTGTCCTGCAGATATATTTGTACATGCCTGCAAAGATATATCTACAAGGATATTCACTATAGCATTGTTGTAATTGCAAACAAACAGGAAACAATGTAAATGTCCATCAATAAGAACCAGATTAAATAAATTCAGGCATATATAAAATAGAATAACGAGTGAACATTAAAAACAATGAGATAAATATGTATGTGCTACTGCAAAAGCATCTTAAAATGTAAAAAACTAAAATTCAACTTCCAAAAAAATTTTAAATAAAAGATATGTATATATCCTCTTTTAATATACCTAGTACAATGCCAGAGATATGATAAATACTCAATAAATGTTAGAAATATAAGTGACTTGTAAATATTTCTCAGAGGAATGAATGACAAATATGTGAATGATAAATAGATATGCATGTGAGCATGAAAAATTTGTTCAAAAGGTATACAAGGTTACTTTAGTGTAATAGAAAGATCACTTTTAATTTTACATCTTTTCATAGATTTTTTTTGGAAAATTTTATAGGTATACATGCTATTTTCACAATAACAGAAATAGAAAAGTTAAGACTGCACCTAAGATAGAAAGAAACAGCCAAAACAAAAATAAGTAGCCAAATGGTATGTGGAACACGTAATCACCTCCCCATTATCTACTTTTCTTTCTCACAAACAGAACTATATTAAGGGGTGGGACCAGCAACGGGTTTTTTACCCAAAAGAAAGAATACAAATGATCAAAACGCACATGAAAAGATATTCGACCTCACATAATCAGGAAAATACAAATTGAAACAAAATACTTGGTTTTTGTTCATTACAGAGGCCAGAAAGAAGAAAAAGATTTCTATTAACCAATGTTGACAAGGACTTAGAGAAAGGCATTCTCAAAGTCCATGGGAGTGCAAAGTGGTACAGTAATTTGCTATCTCTATCAAATTTTAAAATATATCATCTCTGACCTAGAAATAGCACTTCTAAGCATCTGTCTCACAGAATCCCTTACACAGTTACCCAAAGATGTTATGTACAAGAATGTTCACCAGAGCCTTGTTCATTAGCAACAATCTGGAAAGAATTTCATTTGTCCATCAACAGAGCTGTGAATAAGAACACAGAGTTAAGATCTCTGCCCTGATGGAGGCTGGGTTCCAGTGATGGGCACAGGAGACAGACAATAAACAAGGAAACAAATAGGCAAGATGCATTCCAACAGTTCCAGCAACAAAGTACTGTAAAGGCAACAAAACAAGCTGATGTGTTAGAGTGAATGTGGGGAGCAGAGGCACTATATCCAGGGAGCTATGAAATGAGGCCTCCCTGGAGGGAGACATTGAGCTAAGATCAGAATGGTGACAAAGAATTAGCCCAGCAAAGGCAAGGCCCCAACACACAATGTGGGGAGAGATGAAGGAATGAATAAGGAAGAGAAATGGACAAGATGAGATTGAAGAGGAGGACAAGAACTCGATATCATTGAGGCCTTGACCTTCAGCCTTCAGATGAAGAGACTGGGAAGCCAGCAGGGTATTAAGCAAGGAGAGACATGACCAGGCCTACCATTTTTAAATGATCACTCTTGCTTCTGAGTGAAAGAAGAATTGTAGGAAATAGCAACTGGAGGATGGAGGGCACTTAGAAGGTCCTGGCAAAATGTACCTGCAGCTAAGAACGGGTTATAGGCAGTGGGGAGACATTTTGGAGGCAGAATCAATAGGATGTCCTCAGTGAATTGGACTCAGGGGGTCTGGGAGCAAAGAAAAAATCAAGGATATCTCCAAGCCTTGGATCATGAACAGTGGGTGGGATGGCGGTATTTTTTCTAAGAAGGAAAAGCCTGGGGGAGGAAAGTTTAGTGTAGAAAGTCCAGAGTCCATTTTGAATTTGTTAAGCTTAAATGTCCTATGAGACAGGCAAGTAGAGATAAAGTTGGAAATTAACATATGTATTTGCAAATGCACAGAGAAAAATCTGAGAGGTTATCCACCTAACTGATAAAAGGAGTCTCTTCAGGAAGTAGAATTGGGGTAGGAGGAGGAGAGATGAAGAAGAAAGAAGCTACTTCTACATTTGATTTTATATACATTAATATGGTTTGAAATTGTTATAATGAATATGTATTACCTTCGAAATTTAAATAAATGAATATAAATAAAAGAAGACTGAGTGATTTTCAAATTTTTCCACAGAGCTTTTTCTTCAAACAAAATCTTATCTAGAATACTCTTCCCGCTGTCATCATTCAGGCCTCAGTTCAAATGTCACATCCTTGGAGAGAGCATCCTTAACCACAGGATCTCAAGTAGCTCCCCCGCTTTCTTCCCTCAAGTCACTATCGTGTACCCCATTTTATTATGTTCTTATCACTTATAACCCAAATCTGACTTGTCTATTTATTTACTTGTCTTTTCTCTACTAGAATATAATGGCCAAGAGAGCAGGGAAGTTGTATGTCTTGTTTTCAAATATCTCTAGAATCCAGAACCATGGGTGGCATACAAAAGGCATTCAATTATAACTCCTTTGATTAAAAATAAATTCCAGTTTGTCCTCAAGATAAAAAGCTGAGCTACTTCAATTGAATCGAGGTCAGGAGTTCAGAGCCTTGCCTCTAGCTCTCTCTGCTACTTCCCCACCACCACTGGGTGTCCTGAGGTACATCTGGGGGACCTTCCCCTAGGGTCCTATAGGAAAAAGTATAAAAACCACAAGGTCTTGTACAGTTCAGACAATCTACAAAGGTCTGACCTGAGCTCTCCTTCTTGGAAACCTCAACCTCCCTTGGGTTCCATCCAACACCACCAGAGCAGGTCTGGTCCAGACTCAGCTTTACACTCCACCCATCTCTTCCCACCTCACCTCCACTATCCTAACTGCCAGGAGCTCCACCCACCCACATGCTGCTCCTGTTCATGGAGCCATCAGAAAATGCCAGGTCTACAATGGGTGCAGTGAACCCAGAGACAAGCAGACCAGGGTCCCATTCTGCAAAAATTGCACATGGGAGAAAACCTCAGCCAGAGTTAACTGTAGCAAAGTTGCCAGCATCCACAGGCATGTGATCAAGTCCAGCTGGGTCCGTGGTTCTTTCTCCAGCCTTCCAGATTATCCTGAGGTCATATAGTCAGGATTAATAAAAACTGACTGTGTGTGCATACTCGGTTGCTGTCTTTATGAGATATGGTTGATCATACTGCCCCACCTCCAAGAAAGGGAAGCACCAGCTATCTGTCTTGCTTGGACTCACTACCACTACAAGGGAGGTTAGCAGCATCCCTGGACACTGTCTTCTGCCTCTTCTGTGACCCAAAGGGAGCAGCCCTCACCCTCAGACTACATTCCTCCCCAGCCTTACCTGAGGCCAGGGGCTTGCCTACGAGCCTACTGTCTGCCTTGATCCAAGGCCAGCATCCCTCCCTAAGAACCCAGCACAGAAGCAGGAGCATCACAGGAATCCTACATAAAGGTAAGTCCCTGCCACTCTCAGATCTTGCCACAATCAGAACCTTCCTTATGTCCAATGTCTCCCTTGGCTACTGGATGTACCTCTGTTTGTGTGGGCTGAAGGTGGAACCAAAAGCAGGCAGAGCCTCAGAATAAAACCCAGAGGGACCAGAAGAGTGAGGAAGGCTCTTGCAGTCTTCACCACAGAGATTCCCACAGGAAGGAGAGGGCTGGGGGAACACGGCTCGCCCCCTTCCCCAGAGCCCAGCACATGGTGCTCAGGGGCCACCTGCTGGCAGCCAGGGGCATATGTGAGTCTGGGGGCGGGGCCACGTAGACCCAGTGCTTCTGCAGGGACACACACACATGCATACAAACACACCTCCTATGTGCCGAAGAATGCATATACTTACACAGAGAGCCATGCATGCACACACATTCCCATGCAGACATGAGCCCAAGCATGCAAGCACACAGACATAAATAACACAATTTATTGTACACTCATATGCATGCCCCGGTACACTCCCATGGTCTCACAGGTTCTCACATACAGGTGCATATGCATGTGAGTGTGGCCCCTGACTAGGCCCTCCCCTCCCATGGTCCTTTTGCAACTCCCTTCCTCCCAACCATCACCTAGGGAAAGGCAGAATCCATGCATCCTCTCCTGTCTACTCTCCTGCTCTTCGGAGGCAGGTAGTTCTCATTCTATCACTCAAGCACCAGAGGCCCCTCACAAGACCTCAGCCCCACCTCAGCACAGGATTAACTCACCTTCACACAGCCTCTCCTCACCTGTGGCCTTTGTGTTCTGATCAGCAAGTATGTGGTGGCAGAGATGTGCCTCAGCAGCATGACAAGGACTCTAGGACCTCAGTTGACAGTAATTTTAATATGGAGAGCGTCTGTCCACTAAGTCCCATAATGAAGTAGGCCACAGAGGCACAGGTATGGGATCTAGAAGGATGGGAGGTGATGCTTTTGAACTCTCTTGGAAGCTGAAGCCGTAGGCCATCTCCAAGGGAGGATTCAAGACTGACAGAGACTCAGAAACCCAGGTTTAAGGACAAGGAAGGAAACTCTTACAGAGTGCCTGCAGTGTACAGGCATTGTTCCCACATTATCTCACTCCATCCTCACTTCCCTGTGAGGTAAGGAGTGTTATTAGCCTTCACCGTCCCTCTTAACAAGCCATCACCAAGTCCCATGCTTTGCCTTCGTAAATGCCCCCTGGATTTTTCCACTGGTGCACCAGCAACTCTAAGCTTCCATGCATATCACCTGGCCAGCTGCACAGCCTTCCACCTGCGCCCCTCACCCACTCTTGTCTCAACCTCTCTAACCTCCAAAACAAACAGACCTATTTTAACAACACAACGCTTAAATTCTCCTAACCATTTCAATGTCTTCTCGTTTTAAGGGCCAAGACCAAAACCCTAATCTCTGCTTTGCACCCTCACCTACCTCTCCAGTCTCACTTATTGCCTCTTGCCCCTCATTCTCTCCATTCTACACTGGTTGTCTTCAGTTTCTCAAAAACCCCATTCTTCCTCCTACCTTAGGAGCTTTGCACATGCTCTTCCCTTTCCTCCCCTATTCCGTCCCCTTACAGATAGACTCCTCTTCCACTCTCTCCTCAAACATCAAACCCTCCAGGACGCCTTCCCAGCGCCCTGATCCTCTTTCCCTGTTAAGCACTCATAACTCCCTGCAGTGTCTACCATAACACACAGCAGCGCTTGTAATTACCTGTTTGTGCTGCTGTGATTTCCCTCATCAGCTCTGTCCTCTAGGTTCTGAGCTCTGCGAGGGTACAGACCTTGTCTCCTGCTCACTCTTTCAGGCACAAATTCCCAGAAATTGTACATGCTGGAGAAAATGGTATTCAAACCAGGTCCCTCTGCCTCCAAACAGCGTCCCCTAATTAAAGAAGTCTCTCTATGTCCCAGAAAGAACAAAGCCACAGGGCAATGCCAGGAACAAGGACTGGTCTTTCTGTACCCAGCAATCCCTGACCTTCTAAGTTAGTCACTGGTGTGAACAATCTAATCCAGCCTATCCTTCCATGAGCCCTGGCCCTCAGCAGGTCAGGCTGTGCATTTGTTTCTTCCGTGGCAGGCCTGTACTATTATCTTCCCTGAGCAAAACAACTGTCCGATTGGCAAAAGGCAATGCTTACCTGCAATATCTGGTTCATGGATAAATAAACCCTGAACTAAAGAGAAGACCGGAAGATACTCATACCATCTTAGGGGTTAAGGAGGGAAGAGAATGCTTTCTAATCATGGAACCAACGTCATGCATAATAAAGAAAACAGTGACCAAGCAAAAATGTTAAAATCTTCTTAATATCTTTTTAGATATTCACCACTCAAAGGACACATCAGGCCTTTGGAACTCCTGAGGGCTTGTGATGGAAAACTTCCATGTAGACAAGCCTCCTTCACAGGAGCAGCAACATGATTCGCCAGGCTCGTTATTAAAAAATTCTCAAAAATTTCAAGATAGTGACAGTCGTGAAGCCAAGTTCAAGGCCTTTTTAAGCACGGGTCCCTGGTTGCACATCCATGAAGCCAGCCCTCCTCCTTCCCTCTGGAAAGACGTGTAGGCCAGAATTACCCACATGCAATTTGATTCTGGGAACATTCATTCACTCTGCACCTCACCTGTGCCCAGTCCTAGCCTCATAAAGATCAGAGCCTAATGGTGGAAGAGCAGTCAGTGCACAGCTGAAAAGATAACTCAGTGTATCTTTACTCCCCTGGAGGCAGACAAGGTGGACGGGCTCTATTCCAGATCCCAGAATCTCAGGGGTGAACAATGCCTTGGGGATTGTCTCACACAAAGTGCTCCATGAATTACTTTTACTCACCCTCTGCAAAAGCCTGGGTGCATTTTGAAGGAGGCAGCTAGAGAAAATCTGTTTGGAGTTAGCCCAGGTGCTTCAAGGATGTTTGAGTCTCCGGGAGAGTCCTCTTGAGGTCCCCCCACAGTTACATGCCAGAAAATGACACTCCTGCAACAGAGATTCAGATAGATATGAATTGCCCACCTTAAAATCACCCAAGATATCTCTGCCTTTCTATGCCAGCTGGGTGGGAAGTTCGAGGGCTTCCTCTCAGGAAGTCCTGTTTTTGCCAGAGAAAGGCAAGGAAGTAGATCAAGGTAACCTTCAATTCCCCACATATAATAAAAACAATGGCCATCATGTGCTGTCTATGGCACTGTGTAGGGAGCTTTTACATTTCACGCTCGCATGAGTTCCCTCAGGTACATTTTACCCTGTCTTGAGACTCTAGGAGGTTGATGTTTTTGTTTTTGTTTTAACCCTCATATAGCTCTCACCATGCACCAGGCACTGTTCTAAAAGTTTTATAAATATTAACTCACAAAACCCACCTAAGCTACCCTACAAAGTAGATACTATGAGTACCACTTCCACTTTACTGATGGGGAAACAGACCAGAGGATGAAGTTACTTGTTCAATGTCATGGATATAGCAATTGGTACAACAAGGATTTAAATCCAGGCAGACTAGCTCCAGAATCCATGGCCTTAACTATTGTTATGTTGCCTGGCTAGGCTCAAAAAGCAGATAGAGGAGAATGCAAGCCTAACTCCAAAGCATAGCCTGTTAAGTATTAATTTGTTTGCTTTTGGGGTTTTAATTCAATAGGTACTTGCAAATGTCAAGGTAGTGAATCATTCTTTCAAGGAAATGAGTGATACAGATTAAGACTTTAGGCTTTGAACTGAAACAGACCTGAATTCAAATCCTACCTCTGCCATTTGCCCAGCTTGGGAGCTAGGACAACTAACTTTAGCTCTCTGTGCTTTGGTTTCTTCAACTATAAAAGGGACATAATAATAGCACCGACCTTTCTAAGTTGTGGTGAGGATTCAACAAGATAATGCAAATAAAATTCTTCACACAGGGCCAGGCCCAAGTAAGCATTCAATAGAGTTCATAGTTACTCTTTTTAACACTATTATCTTCATTTCGTCAACATACACTGTCAAGGGGGAGGAAGGTGAGGAACACCCATGAGAAGACTGTATTAGTTTGCTGGACCTGCCGTAACAAAATGCCACAGCACAGACTGGGTGGCTTAAACAGTAGACATTTATTTATTTTCTGATTGTTCTCGAGGCTGGACATCCATGATCAAGGTGCTGGTATGTTAGGTTTCTGGTGAGAACTCTTCCTGGCTTGAAGACAGCTGCCTTCTCTCTGTGTCTTCACATGGCCTTTCCACTGTGCATGCTTGGAGAGAGAGAACCTTGGTATCCCTTCTTCTTCTTATAAGGACATAAGTTCTACCAGAGATGAGTCCCACCCTATAATAACATTGTTTAGCCTTAATTACCTCAATAAAGGCTCTATCGCCAAAGACAGCCACATCAGAGTTGGGCTTCAACATATGAATTTTGGGAGACACAATTCAGTCCATTGCAGAGGCCATGTGAAGGGTGTTAAAAATACAGAGCAGAGAGATAAATGGCAGTGTTCTAGAGAACAAGTCAATTTCCTGCCACAGTGAGGGCCTGAGCACTGGTAGCAGCAAAGGCAGGGCCAGAAGGAAAGCTTCATATACCCTCTGCCACCTTTTCCAGTCTGCCTCACATGCAGTTGACACCTGGCCACTGTTATTTCCCCTTATTTTATTACTAAAGTGGTTGGTCTCCTCATAGAGAAACAACAACAAAATTTCATTTTTAAAAAGTGAATTCTTAGATCTGAAATACCTCCAAAAGAGAATCTGAATCCCTTCAAATCATAGGAAGGTGTGTGTTTACAAATAAATACCTGGATAGATTCAAGTTTTGAACGGCAAAGGTGGCTGGGGTCATTTTATTACAGAATTATTAAAAGGCAGTTTAGAGAAGCATTTGAGATCTTGTTTCCCAGCCTATGTCATCAGTTTGGCTCAAATAAACTCTTATAAAAATTTTAAAAAAGAAAAACAGTATATCTCCAAGTGGAAGAGAATACACATCAATCCAAATGGCAGAATTGCCAAAAGGATTTGGGATGATGTAGCGAGAACATCCAGAGTAACTGCTCTGAAATTTGAAGAGATTCAGCATGTGAAATTAAGTCCTCCAACACCTTTTAAAATCTAAGGATTTCAGTCTTATATGTCTCTAACAGGTTAGGTTTTGGCGAAACTAAACAATGCAAACTCTTAAAATCATTCTTTCTTTAAAAACAAATAGCTGATCAACATCAGTGCCTACAATACCCATTTCCCTTGAATGTTTACGATTTATTTGTTCAATAAATATATATTCAGCTTCTACTATGTGCCAGGCATCATGCTGGATCCTGGAGATTTTATCATAAAGAAAAATAAACAATGCCCAGCTAGAAGGTGAATCCATAGTTGGCATGTGGAGTCAGGCCAAGGGGGTTAGAGCTGGGAAACAGGAGGGCATCCTTACAAACAGAGAGGCCCCAGCACTTAGAGGGGGAGCAAGAACCTGGGCCAGTTATAGGGGACCACTGTCTAAAGTGAGCATCCTGATAAAGGGGTAGAGAGACATGGGGTGGGAGCACACCTCAGGCCACAGTAAGGGATCCCAGTACTGGGTACCAGTACTGGGTGCTCCCTTCCCTGCTCTAAGAAAGACGCTGATAAAACACTGAGCCCACCCAGCTGGAAGGAGGAGAGGCATCTGCACACGATGCCCACCGCCTGCCTCAGCTGGGATGGGTGTGGGTCTGGGACATGAGGACAGAACACCAATAGAGGGACATCAGTGTATCCAGTGAAAATTGACCAAGAGGAAAATAGATCAGAAAGTGGAGCTGGAACAGATTCAAACCCACTTAGGAAAAACTGAGTGGTCAGCGACTCGACCATCAGGATTTTAAAGCTGTAAAACCAAAAGCACAGCGAATGGCCCAAGCTCACTACAAGCTTAGAATGCCTCCTCCTGAATTCCTCGGGCCTATCATTCTCTCATTAAAGAGCCCTATTCTTGACCTGTGGCATGCCTGAGAAAATCAGAGAAGGTAAGACAGGAGGAAGTGCAGGGAGAGTGAGGCTGGCTGGTTGCCGCTTAGCACATAAACGTAAACTCAATTTCTGTTCTTCTTGGATTTTTTCTACCTGGGTTTATCTTTTCTGGAAACTTGCAATGGTTTCTTAACTCAAATGGTGTCCCAAAAGGAAAAACAAAAAGAAAGTAGAGACAAATAGTTAGACTTATTTATCTGCCCTGTCTTAAAGAGATCATGGAATCTTGATTTTGGAAGAGCCTCAGTTTTCACCTTCAAAGAATAGGGATAAATGAAGATAAAAAGTCTAGCTCACAGAGCTAATGCGAGAGTTAAAGAATTTTACATGGTTTGCACACACGTGTACATAAGAAATAGACATGCAGATCTTCTAGGTAGAAAGACCTAGAAGCTCCCTTAGTCAGGCCCTCTGCCTCTCTCCTTGATGCTTGAGTGTCCCCTGCAGTAGGCCCATGAGGGTGTCACTCCAAGTATCTGTCACCATGGATAAGGAATTCATCAAGAACAATAACATTTGGTGTTTAGTGAGCACACATTACACATCTGGCACTGTGCTGAGTATTTCCCCTCCGTGGTCTCTCATTTTATCTACAATTTTAGTCAGTGAGGTGATGATGACTGCATAAGTCTGTGAAAATACTAAGAACCATGGAACTGTATACTTTAAATGGGTGAATTGTATGGTATGTAAATTATATTTCAAAAAAGCTGGTATTAAAAAAAAAACTCAGTGAGACAGGAACTGCTATTGTCCCCATTTTACAGATGAAGTAACTGGGGTTTGGACAGGTCTGATGACTTGCCAGAAGTCACACAGCCAGTAGAGAGCAGAGACAAGACACCCATCTCCCAGGCCAGAGTGTACACACAGCGCTCCCTGCCCCTATGAGGGTGACACCCACTTATGCAGGGTTTGCTCTGTGGGAGCACCAGGGCCAAGCATCCTTGCACCCCCTCTTCCTGCAGCCCACAAGGCATCCTACTCTCGTGATGCATGACATGGATCTTTAGTGAGTTTCTGCCTTGCTGAGGCAAATCTGCCCTTGTGTAGTTTCCACCTATCATGCTAGTTCTCCGTCTGGAGCCATGCAGACTGAGCATGCTCTTCACTCTGTGAGGTGCCTTTAGGTATCAGAACGCAGCAACAGGTCTGCCTTTCTTCTTTTCTCTTGGGCCCGACAGATACATGGCCCAACAGACGCTTACAGGCTGCAGGGCTAGGAGGCCAGTGATTTCCAAACTGAGACCACAGATTCTGGCTGCGCTAGAGTAAGCCAGAGGCTTTAGAAAATCCCAATTCCACTAGGAGAGCCCAAAACAATAGATGTAACAACTATCTCAAAGCCATGTCATGTCCAGTATTTTCAACCTAGGCACCTTTGCCATAGACATCATTGCCACAAGAATTTTTGCCACATAAGTAGCGGGACGTAAGAAAATTTTGCCTTAAAAAAGGATAAAATCACAACAAAAGAGGGACATTTAAAAAGGACATAATGATACATGGGAAAAAAACTAATAATAAAATTAAAGAGACTTTACTTAAAATGTGTGTAGATTCATGGCATACTGTACAAATAACTGATTTGATTTTATGGATTGTACCTAAGCAATTGTCTTCGTTTTATGGGAAATGTGGGTTCAACTCTGCACCCTCAAAGAAGTCCCTTGTCCTCTCTTTCTCCTCCCAGTGAAGCGTGTTTCAAAATAAAAAACCAAAGACGTCTGTGGCAAAGATTACATGGTGAAAATACCTAGAGCTAAATCAAACCACATACCATGTCCAAGCCGGCTAACCTTCTGACAAGCCCACTTCCGCGTTGGTGTTTCTAAGCTGATGATTCTAATGATGATTCGTTATCACCTGATAAAGCAAAGGTAAAGGACAGGAACATGTGATCCACTCTTGGAAATTTTAACCCCAATATTTATTTTTAAAAATGCAATCAAAACAATGTAGGGCATTTTATAGCCATCCAATTTAAGACTGACAACCCCCAATTTGGGGGAGGTTATTTTGAAATTTGTCCGTTTTCACATTGCTTGTAAAAATTTAAATAGATATAATACTTTACAAACTAGTGCAGCACAATAAATCAAGAGCATACGCTGGGTCCTTTACTGAGAACTCACTTTGCACTGGGCGCTATGCCAGGTATTGGAGACACAGGTATGAGTAAGATTTGCTCACTGCCTTCAGAGGACTCACTACACACTGGATGAGACAAAGAAGTGAACACCTGTTTCAATACTAAGGGTACATGGTAAGCGCTGGGGATCATGGGACCTTCTAAGGAGGCCTCTTGGCCCTATCTAGAGGTTTGCTAAAAAAGATTCTGAAAGAATTGACAATTGAGTTAAATCTGAAAGGATGAGCAGGAGTTGACCAGGTGAAGAAGGCTGTGAATGGCCTTCTAGACAGAGGGAACAGCCTGAGCAAAAGCTTGGAAGCTTGTGGGAGTGTGCAGTACACAGGCAACCAGGGGGAAGGCAGGGTCACAGGTGCTCAGAGGTAGGTGTGTCCATACCACAGAGATTTCAGGGTTTAGACAAGGGAATGACGTGAGCACACATGAGCTTTAGAAGGGTCCCACAGTGTGGAAGAGGACAGATGAGGGGCAAGAGGAGACAGGGAAGCCACAGTCCAAGATAAGGGAGGCTCTCACAGAGTAGTGATTAGGGGAATAAAGAAAGAGACGGATGGGAGAGAAGAAGGAAGGTCAGGAGTCCTTCAGCATAATCTAATCTCTAGTCACCAGAATTTAGTAATTCTTTGTGGAAGTTTAAGGAAGAGAGAAGAGTTGAAAATAATCTCAGAGGAACATCTAGAAACTGACCAGACCAGGGGTCAGTGATAGCCTGAGTATAGCTGAGGGCAGCATTGTGACCCAGGAAAAGGAAACTCTCACCTGCAGCACACTAGCATCCTAGGCCATGGTTTACAGTAGGGGAGGACACCCCACCTACAGCAACATCCCGGGGCATGGCTAGCTGCTGGGAGGAGAGTCCCAACAGAAGCAACTAGGAAGGTGTCACAAGTTGGACTTACCAGGAAGCCAACTCTGAGATGGCGATTAGTATAAAGGAGGTTTATTACTGGGATCACCGCCTGTGAAAGGGAGCGGAGGAGGGCAAACAGAACTGGGCAGGAAGAAAAGTTGGGCTGTGATACAGCCTTGATGGAGGCCTTAGCTCCAAGGCTGGGAGGGCCCTCCAGAGTTGCCCAGGTTGCAGAGAGAGGGCCAGGCCCTTACATCCTTGCATCAATCATGGAGGTGACCCAGGAAAGGGGCCATGGCCTTGGCGAGCTGGCTGTCTTCAATGGGGCAATCCCTGAAGAGCTGTCTGCGGGGAATATTCCTGACAGCTGGGAGGAATCTGGGTGGGCATCACAGCATCCACCATCGCAGCATTAGTGAGGGTGTGAGACCTAACCATGAGGGCTGAGTCCACCTCTCTGTGAGAGAGATGGAAACCAGAACAAAAGCCCAGGTATAAAATGAAGTCACTCAATGCAGGTCTTCTGGGAATGAAGGAGCAGAGCCTGCTGCAAGCTCTGTGGGTACCAGTGCAAAGGCAGCAGGCCTTCTCTCAGACCCACTGGCTGAGTTCAAGCCCCACAGACTATTGCCCTGAGACATGACAGACTCACTGAAAGAACTGTTCTGTAGCCATTAAAATAATTCAGACAACTTTTAACTGACATAAAAAACAGTTCGAATTCATTCAGCAGAGAGAAGCATAACATGAAATATCCACCTTATCACTGTAACTATTAAAATGAACTCTACATATGGACAGACATTGGCAGCAAACACAAAAAATAAAGCCATTGATTTTTATGATTGAGGGAACATGGATGGTTTTTAATTCCTGTTATCAAAGTCTGTAATAAACACTTTTTTCCAGCCTTACCCATCTCCCACCAGAGGAAGCAATGGATGCATTTGTATTGGCACGCGGCTGGCAGGCGTTATCTTCCATTTCACATTTACAGTGACAGCTGTGCACAGCCACACTGCAGGCAGACCTCCAAGCCTGCTAAGAGATTGCTCAGGGGCAGCTATTAGCTATGTCACCGAGCAAAAAGGGTTCAAAAGTTGGCAATGTGGAAAATATTTTTAGGAGGAAAGAAAAGAGGGTTTGATGCTTCCACACCTAGCAACTAGAAGTGGGATGTTAAAGGAAGCAGTGTGTAGATCAATGTTTAAGTAAAATGTTTATAATAACAATGGTGGGCCATTTCCAGAGCAGTGAGCTCACTAGATTGAAGCAGATGCTAAAAGATCATTGGTCAAGATTGCTGTGGAAGAGTTTCGGGAATTCAAATTTCCTGGCTTGATTTATTTAATCGGGAGATTTTATAGATGGTGATTAATATCATTCAAAACTTAATTCAAGGAAGGTTCGTAGGGACCAAATGGGTTAGATCTTCATGGGGTCCTAGAGGGACAGGGAGACTGCCTGGGACAGACCTCGGAGGAGAGGGTTGAGACCTCTCTCCTTTAGCACCCTCTTGCGGTGATCCGTTAATTTGCTCTTGGGCTGCAAAACAACCCAGAAGACTTTTCAAGGCTGTCATTCAAGAAGCCACAAACTTTCACTTCTTCCTCAAGCTCAAAAGAGTTTCTAGAAGTATGGTGAAGGGAAAAAAAATCTCAAGGTTAACCAAGCGGCCCTATTCCAATCATTTTTTTTTCCTAAAAGTACTTTTTTATTTTTACATTGAATTTCCCACTATAGCCAATGACATTTGAATTGCAGGCTTGCAATAAATTTTCATTACAAATTGTCAAGTACCCCTAAGCCCCATTTAGCACATCAGGTGGGCTTTGTTCTGCCCACAATTCTCAAAGACATTCTTTTGTACCTTTAGGGAAGCCATTCAGAAAACGTTTAGTAAATTCACTGTGTGCCAGGAACTGTGCTAGGCACTGGGGACCCAGAGATTAACTAAGCCAGGAGCAACAGTCAGAGAGAGAGGAAGAGAGGGTGGGAGGCTTAAAGTAAAATTACGAATCAGTTGTAAGAAGAGCCAAGAAGGAAACAAGAGCATCACCCATGGGATTTCTGCCATCCTCCAGGGAGAGGTGCTATCTCACCTGGAAAAGAGAAGTTAGTAGAATTGCTCCTGATGGAGAAGTTGGCACAGCATGTGACAGGACCTGATATTTGCATAAAGAAACATAGAAAAGGTGAGTTTCTTAACGTGGAAGGAGGCTAAGGTGCAAAAAGTAGTAAGTCTGGAGATCGTGAAAGATTTTGCATGCCAGCCATAAGAGTTTGAATTCTATTCTGAGAGTCATGGCAGAAATGGAGGTCTTCAAGCAAGGATTCAATGGAATCTGTGTATTTTATTTTAATCTTTCTGGGGACAATAAAAGGGTGGCTCAGAGAAGAGAGGGACAGGAAATTATAACTATCCATTATAATTTAATCTATTTCCTTTCATCTTGATATCACCACCATGGTTACTTGTCTCTGCCTGACAGATATTCCACTGATGTAGATCTGATTCTGTGCTGGAAAGATTCCATGGTGTAGTTGAGAGAGTACAAGGTCTGGAAATAGAAGCCCAGATTAGAATTATAGCTCCTTTACTGACTAGCTGTATAACCTTGAAAAAGCCACTCAGCCTCTCTTTGGAGTCATGTTGTTGCTGAAGGACATGGCAGAGTGGTTGGAAAATCTGTCAATGTTTCCATGACTTCATATAAAGAAAGGTTCTGGTTTATCTGATTCACTAAGGGGGCTAGATGCTACTGATGGATGGAGTGAGCGGCAGAGATGTTCAGGGGCTGGCATTATTCTTTTAATACCAGGCCTGACTCAGCAAATTTTCCAATCCAAGGTCAAAATGTCACCCACCTTTACTTTCTGGTCATTGCAGTGGGAGCCCATTGGTGAGTTCAATACCAGCTGCTCAGAGGGGCAGAGCTCTCTCAACTATAAAGAAAGAGTAGCTGTCTCCCAGGGATGTTGAGAGGATCCTGAGGCACGGATGTGAAAGCTCTTGGAAGAATCACACAGAGCTCTGTGAAAATGCTAATCCCACTGTCCCCTTGCCATACTGGGATAAACAGGGTTCATCACTCCTCCCAGCATTAACTTTGCAGTGGGAGGGAGGGGAAGTTCACCTAGATTTAGATTTCATTTTTACATTGTTTTATGAAAGTCTCAATAATGTATCTTTAGACAAAACTGTACTACATAAAAGAAAGTGCCTGTCTTTCCGGTTCTCTGTGTTTACTTGAGGTTGCGCCTAACCACACTCTGCCACTAGAGGGAGCTCATCCTTTAGCATCAAGAAAGCCATTTCAGCTCAAACTCAAAAAAGAAGTCATACGTTAGGAGAGACAGAAAACTGGGGAAGATTAGTTAGTTTGGTTGGGGTGGTGGTGGTGGGTGGGTGCGTGCGTGCGTGCGTGCGTGCGTGCGTGCGTGTGTGTGTTCGTTCTAATTACTATTCACCATTATTCCAAGAATAAAATCTCCAGTTATATAGACTAGAGTCCAATCTCAGCACTGTCATTTTCCAGTGGGCAAGTGACTTAACTTCTCTGAGCCTAAGTTTCTTCATGCCCACCGATGGTGATGATTATAGGAAATATTGGACATAAGGTATCCAGAGAATACTTAGCACAGAATAGGAACTCCGTAAATTTTAGAATCCTTCCCTTTATCCACTTTGTTACAAATAACAAAAATAATTGAGAAATACATTTAAAAGGCAAACAGGAGCCAACAGTGGAAAGAGGCATGAAGGGATGGTAGATAGGCTTGATATTAGCCATGGACTTTCCTCATTCTCACATCTGTTGAGTGAAGGCATCCATACACTATGTGGATACCGTTTTATAAGCCCCATGGCTAAACTAGGCAGTCATGAACAGATGGGCAGCTAGGAGTAACTGCAAAATGAAGTGGGCATATGGACCGCAAACTATGGCTCCCTCTCCTTCTGCTGGTGCCATTCCCCCCAATTTTGGAGTCATTACCCTAAGGTAGGAGGGGGGAAATGTTATTTAATCAATTTCATGTCACCCTATCTTATATTTCTAAAATCACCGTATCAATCCCGCCTGTATTTCCAGAGTCTTCTTCTCTTACTATTCTAGCAAGTGGCTCTGACAAAGGCGATGCAAAAACTGTGCCAACACAACTATTGGAAAAAGAAGATTCGAGTGAAACAACCAGGTTCCCTTGACCGAATTCCAAATATCTGATGGGGTGATTTTTTCCCTCTGAATTAACCCTTTCTTTACTAAACCAACAAAGTCAAATAAGTCTTTTGATTTCTCTTTTAGACAAAGAGAAGAGATCATTCATATTTGTTAAGTACCCATTGTGTGCCAGGCTTTGTGCTGGGCACTTTACTAATACTCTCATGCAATACTTACAATCCTATAAGGGAGAGGTGCTTGTCTCTGCTTTCCCAATGAGATGCCTGAGGCTCAGAGATGTTGAGTGACTTGCCTGAGGTCACACAGCTAAGTGTGTGGGAGAACCGGGTCTGGGGCACTTCCATGCTGGACACAAAAGTCTGAGTTTTTTCAACAAGTAGACACCAAATACAGTAAAAGGCTCTCTGAAAGCTCTTTCTTTAAAGTGTCCTTGTGTGATGTGCTCCTTTCTTTGAGCTCTCTGCCATCTCAATTTCTAAGTTTTTCTTGAGTTTTCCTTGTTACAAAACTATCCCATTTAATCAACCCTCAAAGGCCCTTACCCTCTTGATTCACTGTAACAACGCCCCACAAAAAAATAAAAATAATCCTTCATAAGCAAAGAAACTGAGACTGGAAGTGACTTAACTGTGTAAAAATATTCAGTTGGCAAGTGACGGTTCAGGCATAGAAAAACAACTTTCCTCCTGCAGAAACTGCCTCTTGACTGAGCTGGAAATGGTCCACAGTGCTCTGAATACAGAGCCCAGGAATTCAGCTTGACACTGGACAGTCATCCTCAGTGATATCTTTAACTCTCCTCTAAATATGACTTAATATATCTTAAATTAGTCACCTCATCTCTGTCTCCACTGCCACTGCCCCATGTCAGGCCCACACTAGCTCTTAGCTGGAGTCCAGCAAAAGTCAGCCACCTGCTGATCCAAGCTCCAGTCCTACCTCATCAACCCAACTCTTCATAGTCAACAGAGGGCTCTTTTCAAAACATAAACTTCCATTAAATCACATGCCTGATTAAAATATTACAGTGACCCTCACCCCAGCACTCTCAAAGGAAACCAAAATCCTTTAATCTGCAACAACCCTTTTTTATATCAGAACGCAGGCTAACTTTCTAATCTCAATTCTACTCGACCACCCTTCCCCCCACTCAATTGCTTAATGAGACAATATACTATGGTGACTACAGTTATGCTAATCCATTCTTTACATCTTCCTTTTGGTAATGTAACCCTTGAGTTTTAGCTGAGCACAAGAACTTCATTGCAGCTTGGAGTGACCATGTGACCAGGTTCTAGCCGATGGAATGTGTGCTACAACTGGGTATTTCATTGAAAAGAAGCTTCTTGTTCTTCACTTCCTATTTGTTCTCAGGAGTGAAAAAAAAATGTTGATAATAAGTCAGCTTTGGCCACGCAGATGAGGATAACACCCTGGGGGATGATAGAACAACAAAGTAGAAGAAACTTGGGTCACTGGGGGTTTGCAAAGCATACCACTGTTGTGTCTGGTGTGGGCTTTATCAGAGATAAGGATCTGAATGTATTTATTTCAGAAATTATTCCAGGAAACACAAGTAAGGAATGGGAAAGTAAAACAGAGAAGGGAAAGAAACCAGTGAAGTGTATATTACCAAGCCCTTACCTCCATGGGCAACTGGAGCTCAATCACAATGGGATTACTAGGAAAGAGGGTAGAAAGACCCAAAGTTATCCAGCCTAAGAGGCCAGGGAACTGGAAAATGAAGAGATTGGAGGAAGGGGCCATTCATTCTCTGGTACCTTGAGTCTGTCTAACTCTAGGCAGAGTGTCCTGGTGGCAGAGAGAGCCCTCGGGCAGACACAAGGACTAGCAGGTGGATGACCTGAGTGCACGAAAATGGTGAACATGGAGGGGATTTGGCCACCAAACACTACGGACCCATCTGCTGCATTCACCCACTTCTCCATCCCTTCATTCTAGCTTGGACTTTTATGGAAGAGAAAAATAAACCTTGTATTTTCTTAAGTCACCATTCTTTAGTCTCTGTTAATGCATCTATTTCTGTTAACCAACAATAGTGTGAAACTGCCTGCATGCAAACCCCTGTCTGCCAGTTACTAGATGCAAGAAACTGAACCTCTTTGACCCTCAGTTTCTTCTTCTGGAAATGGATCTATTTATTATACTTCTTCATAGGGCTCTTTCTTAAGGGTACATGCAAAGCACACAGCACATCACCTGGCACAGAACAGAGCAAACCAGCTGCTATTTTTCTTTCACTTCCAGGAGCCCTTTCAAAAAATTCTCTTGAATTCGCCTTGATAGTCCCTGTAATCTCCAGGACTTGGTCCCTGCAAAGGCAGAACACCATGGGCAGTCCCAGAGCAGTGCCAAACAGAGAATGTTATTAGCAAAGATTTAATCTACAGAGAACCAGAACAAAAAATAATGAAATTAGGACCTGAAGCCAGAGCCAAAAGATCAAAGCCAGGAAAGGACAACAACCAACCTAGGAAGACAATGGGACCAGATCACAGGGTAGCCAGGAGACCAGAGAGAAGAAACAGCGCTTCTAGAGCTTTCAACGCAGGTTTCCGAGGTCACTGAGCTTCTCTAGTTCAAGCATCCAACCAGGCAGCAGGGAACCAATGAGGCAGGGGTGTGAATGAGAGGGAAGGTGGCCCTGGCTCAGTTCCCAGCTCTGTTCATTTAGCACCACAGAGGAAAGCGGCACCCGCAGCAGGCACGCCACACATCTCACCTACGGGCCCCTTCTTATTGCCCCTCCCCATTCCCCCAGCACCGCATGGAAGCGGAGGACACACCGGCTAGGCCTGGAAGCAGCAACTCCTGCCTCTCAAAGACCAGGTCAAAGGGAACGGGGAATCATTAACAATTGCAGGGTTGCCTAAGGTAAATATCTGTTGGCTCCTGAAGGAATCAAGAGAGCAGTGACCGAGAGCAAGTGCTCTCTCATGAAGATTAGCTGAAATGGAACCCGGGGGGTTTATTTTAACTGTTACTCTCCACGGGTGCTATCGCACATGAATAACTTGCCGTTAATATTAATTATTCACTCGGCTTCTACAGAGCACTTTCTTGAGGCAGGTCCTGTGGTGGCCCACGATCTGAGAGACTAGGAGACAGGCTCCATGATTTTGATTAAACAATGTCTAGCTGATAGCAACTGAGCAACCGAGTACTTTAAGTATGTGATCATCCAGTGATTTTAAACACTGACTGATAAAAATTACCTGCATCTGTAATTTTGCAGGTTCCTGTGTCCCATGCCCAATGACTTAACCCAGGACGTGCACTTTTTTTAATAGACTTTATTTTGAGGGAACGGTTTTAAACTTACAGAAACATTTAAAAGATAGTACCAAGTTCCCATATACTCTCTCACCCAGTTTCCTCTATTATTAACTTCTTACATTTGTACAATACATTTATTAAAATTTATAATCCAATATTTTCTAGCTATATTGGGGTATAATTGAACCCAATACTCATGAACATTAGTAATAGGCCAGTGTCTAGTAAAGATTTATTTTAAAATTCATGGTCATGCAAGCGCCATGGAAGAGGTGATTTTTGAGCCGAGTCTGAAAGGAATGGCTTGGCCATGTATACTTCATTAGTCTCTTCCCTTCTCTGTTTCACTTTCCCACTCCCTACCAGTATTTCCTGGAATCCCCTGTGAAATCAATGCACTCAAACTATTACCTCCAAAATGAGGAGCCATGCAGAACCTGGGGAAAGAGCGTCCCCACCAGAGAGAACAGCCAGTGCAAGGGTCCTGAAGCTGGGTGTGCTTAGTGGCTCGGTCAAGAATACAAAGCTGTGGGCGTGGCAGAATGCTGGGAAGGTCAGAATGCAGATAGAAGACATTTAATATAGGTCTTAATGGATGAAAAGGAGTTTGCCAGTCCTGAGAGGGGTAGAGTGTTCTAGATAGAAGGCACAGCAGGAGCAATAACAGTATAGCAATGAAATGAGATTATATAGTTGGAAGTTCTTTATAACGTATAAAGGACTCCATTCACACTATGTATTGCTATTACCCTCTACAAATGCTTACAGAAGAGGTAGGAAGAATACTGGGGGAAAAAATGGTCAAGAAAGTTGAAGAATCTGTGAGGTGGCTTTGTTAGGAAAAATAAACTTCATGAAAAATTAAAGGAAATCAGTTACAAAACATCAGCATTAATAACACAGATGCAGCCTTCAGGTGACAAGTCCTTTGGTGTTCTAGAAGCATTGGATAAAGTTGTAAAAAAGAGTAAATACTTCATCAAAAACCATTTTGTTGCTGGTTCTGCTGCCATTGCTACTGCTGTCACTTCAATAAAGTCACAAGAAAACTCAGGGTAAATCATGAAAGGAGATTAAACATCATACTAGAAATTAGTCTGATTAAATGTGTGTTAGAATCCTTAAGAGATACAGACCAGTAGGAGATTAGGTAGATGATGATGATGATGATGATGATGATGATGATGATGATGGTGATGATGATAGACAGATAGACAGACAGAGATAATAAATAGATCAGAGGAACTGGCTCATGTGATTACAGAGGCTGAGAAGTCCCACAATCTGCCATCTTTGAGCTGGAGACTAACCCAGGAAAGCTGGTGGAGTGAGGTCTGAGAACCAGGAGCACTGATTGTATAAGTCCTCGTCTGAGAACGAAATACTGATGTCCTGACCCAAACTGTCAGGCAGGGCGGGGCAGGGAATGTTCCCCTTCTTCCCCCTTTTTATTCTCATTGGTTCCTCAGTGGATTTCATGATCCCACCCACATCGGGGAGGGCCATCTGCTTTATGGAGTCCACTGATTCAAATGCTCCTCACATCCAGAGACACTCTTACAGAAATTTCACCTGGGTACCCCATGGTCAAGGTGACACATAAAATTAACCATCACAAGATGTCAGTTCCCAAAGAAAGAAGACATAACTAAGTTGACCTAGCCTTCAAAACAAAACCCTTCAAAAACCAAATCGACCTGTCCTTCTAAGCTGACAGTTCTGGGCACAGCAGAAAATGCATGCTGCTCCTCCAGAAACATCTCTCCAGATCTGGAAAAACTGGCAAGTACTTATCTTTATGGGCACAACAAACATAGTAGTTCATAATATAAAGCAGAGCTGGTTCCCATCTTGTCTCTGTCATTTACTACAAGTGTGTCCTTAAACAATCACTTCCCCCTCTCAGCCTTGAAAAATGATAACAACAATATTTTCCTCAACAAGTTGTGAGTTGTGAGTTCAAGGAGAGAATGCATGTAAAACACAAGATAAATATTAGTTATTAGGTATACATTTAAATACTGTTATTGAGAAATGTTATTATAGTTAGGAAAAGGTTGATGGAAGCTTAAGGAAAAAAATGTATAATGACAGGGTTAAGTTGCAGATATTCAAATTGTGACCATAATGAAAAAAGAATTCAACTGTATTAAGCATTAACCATGTATAGACACGATTAGATCCTTAAATCCTTTGTCTCAATCACTTCTCACAATATTCTCCAAAGAGTGAATCAAGCACTATAATCTTCATTTTTCTGAGACTCAGTTTAAAAACATACAGCAACTTGCTCAAGGGTCACATAACCTCTAAGTATTATTATTATTTTTTTTACTATAGAAACCTGTTTTCTTTCTATTTTAATCCCTAGGGGAAAAAAAAAAACACATCCAAAGTCAACTTTCTAGATTAAAGAGCAATTCATTTCAGGAATAAGGGTGATTCTTGTGAATGAGGTTTTCAAGAAAGTCACAGCACTCACTAGCAATGTAACTTGGGGTGGATTCCCTAAATGCTGAGCCTTTATTTGCTCATCTAAAAAATGGTGATCATAATACCTTGCAAAATTTCTATACAGATTAAATGAGATTATATGTGGGAAAGCACCTAACATAGGTGTCTGTTTTGTAGTCTGAATCTTCAAATGAGCCCTACTGAAATAGTTTGGAAGCCCCTTACTGTCTGAAAATGTTGAAATGATCAATCTCACTTCCAATAGCCATGGTACATGTAAGGATATATTTCTTTAAGAAATTCTTTGGGGGAATTTAAAAAGCAAGAAAATTAATCTGTATTTTTCTAGCTTAAGAGTAAACAAAAAGACAGTAGAAACTGACTAACTTCATAACTCAGTATTTTAAATTTCTTATTTTTACCTACCAGGGAATGTGTTTCACTTTTGCCGTGTATGAGCATGTGAGGGAATATGCAAAAAAAATTGCACACATTGGATTTGTTAAAATAATATATATGTTGAGCTTGTTAGCTTTTAAAATTGACTATTATTTGGAATTAATCCTACTACAGGTATCAAAAATATCTTCCAGATGTACAAGAGCAATGCTTTCCAGACTTGCCTGAGGATAAGAATCACCTAGGGTGCTGATTCTTTCGCTCTAGGGTGGAGTCCAGAAATCTGGGCTTTCATGAGCACTCCAGGTTATTCTTAAAACCAGGCAAATTAGGAAAATACTGTTCAAACCCAACTTGCGTATTTCAAGACATTTCACCTCCCCGTGAGCCTACTAATGTTGGCCTTGAGTATTTTTGGCCAACGCAACTACCAAATCATTAAACAATTCCCTAATGTGACTAACAATTAACTTATATAAAGTACTGCTATAATTAATTTCAGAAAAGAAAGTACAACATGAAACTTCTCTGTCTGTCTGAATGCTGAAGAACAAATTCTGACTGCATTAGAAGGGAGAAGTTCGCCTTGAGTAGAGAAGAGAAAGTGGCTCATTGAATCTCTTTGACTAAGTGATTTAAATCAAGTCCTACCTCACATCCAGGTAGGCATTTGGGCATTCATAACTCCTGTCATCAAGCGTTACCACAGAGCCAAACAGAAGGTATCTTGAGAACAGGACAGAAGGAGATTACTAAAGATGAAGAAATTAAGAAAAACAGAACTAAATGAAGTTGATGAACATTTACATAATGTCATAGGATTTACAGAGACCTTGTACAAACATCTTATTTAACATTTAGAAAACTGTGGCAGAGTAACAATATGAACTCAAATAAATCTAGCTCCAAATCTGTGCTTTTAACATTATACCATTTTATCTAAAGAACAGAGTTTCATCAGCTCTGCTTCAGTGGCCAAAATGTTTCTAACCCCTCCCCTACCTCAACCTAGAGTATTTCCATTCACATCTGCTCGATCCCAGGCACTATCTCTAGCTCTGAAGGCTATAAAGACAAACTGGACATCGATCATCATCACAGAATTTCCAGTCTACAGGGGTGTACTAACCCTGATAAACACCCTACAATCCCAGCGGTATATTGCTCACTGCTCTCACAGTCCCTTACAGGGTTGGGAGGTTTTCGTTCACACCAGAATCAAGGATTCACACTGAATCCTTCTAATGTGTAGTTCCACCATATCAGCATACTGCACCTCCAGTTGTTCAGATAAGGGAAACAGAGTCAAGAATACTGCAGAGAAATAGTAATGGCCATATCTGGATGTGGCAAACAGCACTTTGCCCCTAGGGTTCCCAGGAAGAACACACATATTTGTAACCATCCAGACAGGCTCTGCTAGAGAAGCAACCAGAGAACATAGGAGAAGTTGTCCTGTCCCCTAAGAGGTGGGTAGAGTGTGATATGAGTTAAGAGGAGGGCCAGTTCCCTCCAGCCTACCTGTCTAGGAGAAAGAGTGGCATTTCTGTCCTCAGTGGTCAGTCTCTGCATTCCAGAGCTTTAAAGTTAGTTCTTTACTCACAGAGAGAGGGAGACCTGGACAAGTTCTCATTAGGTGTCAAGCTGAAGCCCACCTTGCCCACAGGATTCTACCTCTTGTCACTCTTGCACCCAGTGACTGCCAAAGTGGATGATGGTTCTCAGTGTCCTTCCTCGTCTTCATGCTCCCAGTGCCCCTACTTCCTCCCATAGGTGCAGCTGCCTATGGGGCTGTCAGTCTTCAGGAGGAGAGTTACAAAGAGAAGGGTAGCCTCCATGCACAGGTCCCTGACTCTGATTCACAGCAAGGACCAATAATGATAACCATAATGCCCAAGACTTAAACAATAAGGCTTCGACATTTTCCTCTCAAAAAATATTACATGCCTCACTTTTCCACCCTCAACCTCCATTTCTCACTCTAACTTCCTACTGGATTCCTAGCACCTGAGTATTACATAGCATCATAGGGCCGGATTTCCCAAATTTGATTACAAATGTGAATCATGTGAAATGCTTGCTAAATCCTAGAGATGACCAGGCCTTTGCCCTGGAAATTCTAATTCTGGGAAGGGGCCCAGCAATCTGGATTCTCTAAGGAGAGCTCCAAGTCATTGCTACCTTGAGGAAAGTTGGGAAACACTCATATAATGCATATGGCCATGGCAAATAATTTCTGAAAGTTTCCTATCTTGAAAACATAATACTCTGTGGTTTTTAATATCATCACCTTAGAGTCCTTTTAATGACTGGCATCTGAGCATCACCTCACAGTGATTTCACACAAGTCTCACAGTTGCCAAGGGGGACTAAGTGGAAACTGGAACCAGAGGAGGTAAGTGACTTGCCCAAACTTGTCCAAGAGGAAAGGGTCAAGCTGAGAGCAAGCTCAGGCTTTCTGACTCCAAATCCATACCCGTACCCCTGCATTATCCTGCATTCCTTCATTCAGTACATTTTCATGGCAGCCTCCTATCTGTCAGGGGCTATGGCAACAATGGAAAGGCAGCAATGGGAAAGCTGACTGAAAAACCTCTGAAGCTTCTCTGGCATTCCATACACCTGTGGCAGGTGGAAGGGAAGGAAGGGCAAAGATGCACTTGGAGAGGTTGGTTGAGGGGCTGGGAAGAAACTGGAAGCAGGCAGTGATAAAAAGTAAGTTCCTTTCACTACAGGGGCTACTCAGGAGGGCCTAGGACCTGGACTCCAGCTAAACAGGTGGCTTGGAATGTATGAAAAGTCAAAGAAGGCAAGGAATCAAGTCCACAGAGGTCAGCCATAGTATTGGTGACCCCTGACCTCTTGGCCCAACTCTTAGCCTCTGTTTAGTCTATTCTATTGCTGGATGTGAGGGGTTCTGTTTCCAATGATGCACTCTTGCTGCAGCTGCTGCTGCTCCCTCCTCTGATATGCTCTTTCTCTAGTTACTGAATTTCCGAAAAATTCTTCTTCAAGCCCCGGGTCAATTATCTGTGCCTCTAAGAAACTGTTGTCTGCACTTCCCAGGCCCCCAATTTATACTGCCTTTGGAGCAATTATCACTGAACCCCTCATATAAATGTTCTCTGGGTCCTAGAGTCCCAAGAGGGTGAGCAGGGGGCCAGTAACAACTGTAACTCAGAATGCAATGACCCATTGAAATGGCACAAATCACTCTTATATCCACTGCAAAGCCTGCTCAGCTCTGTGAGGCCACCTTTACCCAGGCCCTAAGGCTGGCCAAAGCTCACACTGTTGTACTGTTGTTACCTACTTGCTGCTTCTCCTGCTCGCTTGCGCGCTCTCTCTCGCTCGCTCTTTGTGTCTGTCTGTCTGTCTGTCTGTCTGTCTGTCTCTCTCTCTCTCTCAATCTCTCTCATACATACACACCATCATCACAGGCTGAGGCTCAGGAAGGCAGTAAGTCACAGTCACAGCCACTGATGTTTTATCACACTTAAACACCATGCTGTTTCCGGCTGGCACACACCTCGCCAGTCACCACGGCCAGCTTTTGTCAATGAGCCTGTTTCCTTTAGTGTATGTCCATGGCTCACAATAGGCAGCAAGTGTTGCTCTGACCCACCTACCAACCTTTGCATTCGATCCCTGCCATCCTCTGGTTTCCCTCCAGATCCTGCGGTTCAGGATGTGCTGCTAGAGTCTCATACCAGCTGGAGTGAACAGAGACCACCACAGCATCACCTGCAGCTACCCAGGCTTCCCTGAGGAGTGAGGGGGTCTCAGTTCATACATCCATACAGTTCAAGTTCCTCTGAGGCTGAACTATTCTTGTCTAGTAAATTTTCTCAATAAAACACCCCACAGAGTGTTTCTGTTACATGGGAATTTCACTGGTGCCTCAGAATTTTCATTGAAGGTCCTAGATTCCTTAGTTCATCACCCACCTTCTGTCTATACAAGCTTAGGAGAGTCAGAATAAAGGTTTCTTTGAAGAGAAAGAAACTTGACTGGTGGAAGTATATGACATCCCTGTGCCCTCTCCACGAAGGAAGGAAGTGTGGGGGGAGGGCAGGGAGGGTATACTCACCGTACCTCAACTCACAGGGAGCTGCCTGTGAGTGCACAGTGGAAAAGGACAGCTGTAGCCGAGTGAGCTTCGCCTCCCCACAAGGTAAGGCAAGAGTGCATATAGGTTTCCCCAAGGGTTAAGTGGACTTCACAGAGAGCAGCTAAGCTTCAGCCATCTTAAAAGGATCCCCACACAGAAGGGCTGCTTCAGGCTGAAGAGATGCCAGCAGGAAGAGTCTGGAGATGTTCCCTCTGAGCAAGAGCTGAGGAGGGGTTGGTGGGGGCCTGCTAGAGGATACATCACCCAAACTAGAGACTCCTGAGAGGGCTACGGCTGGGGCTTCAAGGACTCAGAGGATCTCTCCTTGAGTGTCTGCACATTTGCCACACAGAGAACAGCAGGGCCAGTAATGCCAGCAGCTGTCAAATAAGAACTAAGGCTTCCCTCTTATTCCTCCTCCCCACTCTTCCACTCTTCCAGAAGCAGCAGGTGAATAGGGAGGAGAGAGCAAGAGCTGGGAGGCAGGGTAAAAGGATAGACCATATCTCTCATCTCCACAGCAGTAAACTGATCCTGAGTCCGCCCTGAGCTTGGGATTAGGGGACAAACTTAAAATTAGGTAAGAGAGTGAAATTTTAATTTAAATCAAATTGAACTTTAAATACTCCAAAAATGAGTCTGTTCTGATACCTGAAATTGCCAGAAAAGCTAACATCTCTATTTGAGATATTATCTAGGAATAGAAAAGGGAATTCCCAACAGAGCTGGCTTAAAGAGCATTAATTGGGGGAAAAAAATAAAATTATTTTTGGATTTCATTCTACTAAGTTCAGCCCATTCATCATATAGGTAAGTTATACTTGTATTTCAGATGTGCTCAGATGTAAGGCATGCTAGAACCTTGGGGAAGATGGGTGTTATCTGTGTTAACTGTGGACTCTGAGATGGAAGGAGAAGCCAGAAGTTTGGGCCAAAGAGATGGGGTATGTAGAAGCTAACTTGGCTCGGGACCAGGCTGGCGTGGACAGATATGTGGGCCCAGCCCAACTCCCAAACTCTGATTTCCATATGTCTGTGTTAGTCAGTCTGACTACTCGGAAGAATGATGCAGCAATGGGGGTCCAAGGCTCAGAGATCAAACACTTAGGAGCCAAGAGGTGGTGGGCCTGGATCTGGAAAGTCTCAGACAATGGACAAGGGACCAGGAATACTCTATCACCAGGACAGGACGGGAGTGACAAAGGGAATGTCTTAGGTTCCGACCAAATTCACTGAGGTTCAGAGAGGGATTTCCACTCAAAGGTGGGACTGAAGAATTAGGAAGTACAACTAGTGTATTACGATACAGAGAATTAAGGCAGAAACTAGTTGCATGGATGGAGGCAGAGGGGCTTTTTATGTGCAGAGACTCAGTTCCATGAGTTTGTATCACAGGAAATATTCCCCCCTACAGCCCCGCCTCCTCTCTGCTCAGCCTCTGAAGGGGTTAAAATCTCTTTGTTTTCATAGAAGTCTGTGCTTCCAGGTAATTTAATCCTTATGATACTGGAGTGTAACTGTCCCCTTACTTTTCTATCTCCTTCACGGACCTGTGGGGAGAGCCTATCTGAAAGCAGGGATTCAGTAAATGTTTCTTGAGTGAGTGAATGAACGAATGAATGAATCAACTACATAGGTACCTTGAACCAGCTCCTGGTGATATATAGGTCCAAATTTGGTTAACACCAAACAGACTTTAACATGTGGGTTAGGGTGTGAGTCAAGAGGAGACCAAGAGTGTTGGCAAGCTGGTGGAGCCTGGATCTGGAGCAGAGACTGAATTCCTTTTAAGAAAAGGAGTACAGGAGCTTTCTCAGTTATGATAAACTCAGGACCTGAGGAAGGAGAGATCCTGTAGGAAGATGTCAGGGTATCCAGTGGGAAGTTGCTGAGGAAGGCAGAGATCAGAGAAACGAGATGGCAGCTGATACTGTGGTCTTTCTAGAATGGTTCACAGCTGACCCTGGAATGTCTGCCTCATAGAGGTCATGACAGTGCGAGTGTGTATTCTGTACTGAATAACTCGAAGACAACTGTTCATCAATGGTGCCCAGCACTGTGGCACTACGATTTGTAGGCAGAGGAATCACATCCGAGGGGCAATGATCCAGCTCCTACTGAATCTAGTTCCCACTGAATTACAGCTACAAAAGGATAATATGTCATTTGTGAACATATGCTAAGAACACCTTCCCAATAATATTCTTTAAATTAAAAGGCAGTGTTTAAATCAGAGTGAGGTTATCACTATCAATGAGATGCAATTGGTCCCAACCACCAGAGGAACACATCAAACCCATATAACTATGTGCATCCATATCACCACAGAAAGTAAAGCTGGACAGACAAGGGAAGAATGGCCAGACATCACACCCAACATAATTTCAGATCTCTGAGCCCTATGCCAAGATTCTGCCAAACCTTATGGCATCCAAGAGATGGGAATTAGATAGAAAAAGCATATGGCTAGGGTGGGAGGGGGCTGGGGAGGAACTGCACTAGAAACAGACTTGCTTTTCCAGAGGAGGTCTGCTTCAGCATCAGACTGTTAAGACAAAAATATGCTGTTTGAAACAAACAAAAAATGGCCTTAGTATTGCCTTTTAACATTAAGAATTGTGTCATGGGAGATGGGGTGCGTCTGACCTACACCTTGCACACACATGAAGTGCAGACACGTGGATGGTACACATAAGAAGTGTAATTCCCAGGAATCTAGACCTTCTTGGGTGCTGTCAGAGGCATCTGGCAGAAGTAACTTGATTACTTGATTCGAGACCCACACTATATATTTTGCAAGTATAATTTTTTTATTATTTCTTAGAGGGTAAAAAAAATACACATATAAAATTAAGTTTTGGCATATTTTTAGTGTTTTTGCCAACTGTTACATGGGGGAGGGGTGTCAGCTATGGTTCTTTAAATTATGTATAAAAAAACAAGTGGTCATAAGTAATTTGAAAAGAAAGAAGGAAAAGAAAGCTATCACAGAAAGCCAAAAGGCTATTACTACTGGGCAAGATAAAGCCTCTCTAGAAATTTCAGAAATAGATGAATACAGAGCTCAGAGAACTGGGTCAAGCATAGCATATCCAAGCAACAGCCTGTCCCTCCATATTTAACCTGAGACTAGGCCATAAATGTAACAATAGTTAGACACTGTGCTCGAGGGCATTCCTTGGTTCAGTAAGATATGCAACATTGAGCAAGTCTCTCTCTCTCAAATTTAATTAAGAGTCTTGGAGGGCCGACAATGTCTGGTATTATACTAAATTTCATAATTATGCACTTTTTTAAATCCTCATAACAACCATGAGAATATAGGAATTATTATTCCCAACTTCTAAGAGATGAAAATGGATGAAAGAAGTTTGATAACATTTCCAATGTTATACAGTGTCCTGGCACGTCGGGATTGGCCAGGGGATAGAATGTCTGCATTAGGGGGAATAGTGCCAAGCTAGGAAATCAGCAGCGGGAAGAGAGAAATCAGGACACTTCAACAGCAGAGGCATGAAATGTTCTGCCCAACCTGGCCCATTTTCAACTCACCCACCTGTGTGCTGAATTCCTCCAAGATAACTTGAAGACTCTAAAAAGTTTCTGACACTTAAGAAAGCTGAGTCAGGATTCAAACACAGGCAGTGGTGGTGATGATGATGATAATGATGATGGTGATGTGATGATGATGATGATAGAGCAGAGGAAGAGAAAGAAAAAAAAGAAGACTGCTGATGGATGATGATAAAAATTGTTGATGAATCTATGACAATGGTAATATAAGGATGAGGATGGCAGTGAGGATAAATAAAGCAGTACCATATATTGAGCTCTTTCTATGTGCCAGGCATTCTTAAGTACATGACTAGTAGATGGTAAAGTTGAAACCCAAATTCAGGCCTAGAGATTCCAAAGGCCATGCTCTTAACCAGTATACCTATTGGCCTTCCTAAAGCAATTTAGTCACAAGTCAGTGGCTGTGAATCTAAAAGCCCACACAGGCCCTCAGGAGGAATTTGACCAAAGTAATGCCTAAGGTTCCATGCAGATATAAAATGCTATAACCATGACCTTGTCATTATCATTACAAATGCATTCAAAACATGTTTGCCTTTTAAATTTTGATTAATTTTTTTGTCGTTGGATATAAGGTTTTCATTTTATGAGCTCAAACTTGGAATCCTTTCTCTTAAGATTATTTTTCTGTGACATCAATACTTGGTAAGGTATTCTGCTATAGGGGAAAAAATGACAACTCTATTTTACTTTAGTCTGTTTTCTAACTATACAATTTTTAACTCTTGAATCCATCTGAAATTCATTTTGATGTATTCATTTTGATCCACTAGTCTAGCTAACACTATTTGTGACAAAATTCTCCTTATTGCTATCACAAGAGAAGGCATTCTTCTCTCGAAGGTAAGATTTTCCAAATGCTTTTCCAATTATTTGAATTACTACCAATATATCTGAGTCTCAATCTTGCTAAACCATGGATAGGTAACTCAATATTACCCTTTTTAGCAAATAAATTTGACCAGAAAGGTAACTGGCTAAGATGGTGATTTATAGCAAACATTTGATGTGCCTAACTCCCAAGTCTCCATTTAATACAGGTCAGAGGATGAAAAGGAAATCTTTTTCAAAACTACTTTTATGGAATAGATTTACTCCAAGAAGCAGAAGAAATTTTGAAACATTTATGAGTCATAGTCTCAGCAAGATACAAGAATATATTGCATCTATGAAACTAAAGCAGAGTTATGAAGAGATAATAATTTGACATCAAGAAAGATTAAATAGAGATGAAAACAAACTGTAGAATTAAAGCTGTAACGGAAACAGATAGATGTTGCAAAAACTTGGATTACCAAGAGGAAGAGAAATGAGAAATTTAAAACTCTAAGCAGAAATACAAACTTTTTTTAATGTAAGAAGACATGGATATTATATGAAGGAGATTCAGTCTATGTAAGACCCCAATGTATTTATAACAGTTTTGTTGAGATATGATTCACATACCATATAATTCACCAATTAAAGTACATAATTCAATGATTTTTAGTCTATACAGAGATGTGCAACGATCACAATTCAATTTAGAATATTTTTGTCACCACAAAGAGAAACTCCATTTCCTTTAACCCCTAAACTCTCCATTCCACACCAGTCATTAGTAGAGGGAACTGCTAGTATACTTTCTGTCTCTATGAATTTGCCTATTCTAGACATTTCATATAAATGGAATCATAAATTATGTGGTCTTTTGTGACTGGCTTCTTTCACATAGTATAATATCTTTGAGATTCACTTATACAGCATATATCAATATATCAATTTTTTTAATGACTAAATAATGGACATTTAGGTTGTTTTTACCTTTATGAACATTCATGTATAAGTTTGGGGGTTTTTGTTGTTGTTTTTAGAGGTTTTTTTTTTCATTTCTTCTTTTCTTTTTTTTTTTTTTTTTTTTTGACAGACACATGTTTTCATTTCTCTTGGGTATGTACCTAGGAGTGGAATTGCTGGATCATATGGTAACTGTGTTTAATTTTTTGAAGAATCAACAGGCTGTTTTTCAAAACAACTGCACCACTTTACATTCCCACCAGCAAAATATGAGTGTCCTAATTTCTCTGCATCCAATACCTGATTATCTATATTTTTAATTACATCCATCCTAGTCCATATAAAGCAGCGCCTCGTCATGGTTTTAACTTCCATTTCTCTAATGCCCAATGATGTTGAGCAGCTCTTGGTGTGCTTACTGACCATTTGTATATTTTCTTTGGAGAAATATCTATTCAAATCCTTTGTCCATTTTAACTGTGTTATCTCATTATTGAATTTTACGTGTTCTTTAAATATTCTAGATATAAATCCTTTATCGGATATATAAATTGCAAATATTTTATCCATTCTATGGATTGTCTTTTCACTTTATTGATGGTGTCCTTTGAAAACTTTTGAAGCACAAAAATTTGATGAAGTCTGATTTACCTATTTTTTCCTTCTGATGTTGCACTTTTGTTGCCATATTTAAGAAACTGGTGACAAATCTGCAATCATAAAGATTTATGCCTATGTTTTCTTTAAGAATCCTGTAGTAGGACTTCTTACATTTAGGTCACTAATCTGTTCCTAACCTAAAGTATGTTTTATTTTCTTTTTCCTTTCTTTTAAGATTGAATAATTTTGATCATTTTTTTCCAAGAAACCATCCTTTTCTATGTTATCCTGTTGCAATTATCCATATTATTGACTTTTAATTTTGTAATACTCAGCATATCTATCAATAGATTACTGTTGAGTTATACTTCTTTAAATTTTTTTATTTTTTAATTACAGTTGCCATACAATTTTCAGTTATACTTTTACTTACATAAATTATCCACTTTTATCTTGATTAAATTTTCCAAAGTTTGTTCTTTTTTAAAGAACCAGTTCTAATAATTATTTATAAATTCCATTGTTTTCTAGTTTTAAGTGTATTTCTTTACAATTACCCTACTGATACTTTTTAAAGTTAATTATTTATTCTTTTTTTAGCTCCTTGGTATAAAAATATTAATCATTTTTTTCAAAACCTTTAGTCATATATTTTTTCCACCTCAGTTTTTATAAAGAGCTATTTATAAAGGTCTATAAACATTATACTAATCTGTGGCTAAAAATAAATATTACACGTACACTTAAAAGAATATGTTTTTTATTTGTACAGTATTAACATAAGTATGTTAATTAAAATATTTAGATAACTTTATCCCTTTTAAACTACTTCTGTTTAAGGTTAATAATGTGTTGAAATTTGTTGTTGGATTATCCTCTTATATTTCCAATGGTTTTTTGTTATGTATATTTTGATGCTATTTCTTAGCACATAAATTTTAATTACTTTTAGAATCTTCACCCTTGATCAGTGTTTCTCAGTGACTAGCAGCATCAGCCTCACCTGGGAATTTGTGAGATATGCAAATTCTCATGCCCTATCCCAATCTTAATTAATCAGAAAGTCTGCATGTGCGGCCCAGACATCTGTTTGTTAACGGACCCTCAGGTGATACTAATGGTCCTTACAGTTAGAGAACCACTAATCTATATCGGAACTTCTAGAAATATAACATGATTTTAAATGACTCATTTAATGATTACCATAACCAGTCCACTTTCTTTTTATTTCTGTTTTCCTAACATATTTGCCATTTATCATTAAACATAGCAAACCACTGAATTTTATTTTATGATCAAACTGTAGGAAGTTTAACTTTTTAAAATAAAATTTTAAACTATTTACTGTTATTCTCATGCCTGTTGTGCTTGGTCTTTTTTAATGCCATTTTAGGCTTTCTGATTTTTGTTTGTTTGATATTTCCTTTCTGTTCTAGTTTATAAGTTAAACTACATTTTACTCTTCTACAAATATTTGAAATTCGAGTAATAAATTGCATGTAAAACTTTCAAAAACACTCTCAATTTTATATTTATTTATCAAATATAAATATTCTAACTTTTACTGTAAATTTACTATAATTTTACTGTATTTTTATTAAAAATATGAGTATTATCACTTGCATTTTCTCTTGCCCTCTAGTCTTTCCCTTCTGCTTTCTTTTATTTTGACATTGGATAATATTATTTTCTCTTTTAAATATAAATAAAATGTATAATTTCTTTATACATAGTCTTGCTTTCTGTGCAACTATATGTATTACTATTACTTACATTATAACTATGTGTCAATGCTCATTGCAATGTAATTCATATCTCAATGATCTGCAATACCTCATGACTAATTTATTAAGCAATCTTATGTAGGTGATATATTTCTCCAGATACCAAACATATCTGACAGTATCTTCCTATTCCCTTCACATAGAAACCACAAACTTCTCCAGTAAATTCTACATACATGACTAAATTGTTTTCTGGCAATTACTATTGCCAAGAATTCTAACATCATCTGCTTTTTGCTCATTTTTTATAAACGGTTTTATTCCCTTCTTTTCAGGATACTTACAAGAAATAACTTAGTAGTTATTTCTTTTTCTTTGAAATCCATTTTTTTAATTTTAATCCACAAGTCCTTTTTTCATTTTTTTCCTTTGTTTATTGACTCGACTCCATTTGTTCTGGATCCTTTTTCTAGAATGCCTATTAATCATAAAATAAATTTCTGTTTTTTTATTGCTTACAGCTGTCATCTTCTTTGAAATTACTTTAATATCTTTGCCCTTTTCCTCTGAATTCTGAGAATATCTAAAGTATTGTCTTCTACCTCACTTAATTGTTTTTTTATGGTATCCTATCTCCATTCTCTTGATTCCTATATAAATTTTATTTTAGCTACTATATTTTTTCATTTCTATGCATCTTTTTATTTTCTTACTCGGGTCCCTCCTCATAACAGTCTGGTTGGTTTAACAGGAACAAGTATCCACATGTATCTTATTAGAAATTGATATTTTTAATGCTGTTTCAGTTTCTTGTAAGAAATGTATTTCAGAGGAAAGTAGATTTGTTTAGTCACAATATATTACCACACATCCCTTGTGCTACAGAATTTTTCATAAACCTTATATTAATTTTTCTGTTCTCATTGTTATGAAAGAGATATATACTCATCCAGGATTGAAGCATTACCAAGAAAGAATTGCTTCAAGACTAATCTGAGTTTGGGTGAGGGGTAAGTGAAACAGGGTCCCTCCCAACTCCTTCACATTCCCAGGTTCAAATCCAAAGGAGAAAAGAGTTGCAACAGGTTGGAGATTAAATGACCTAGAGAGAGACAGGGCCACCTGCAGGAGCCTCTTAACATCTGTAAGACCAAAGTCAGGAAAAGGCCTCCTGCTATGTCTTCACTGACTACACTGCTGGTCCCACAATATTTTAGGGCCAGAAGAAACTAAGGCCCAAAGAGGCCAACCCATTTCCCCAGCTGTACCATAATCTGCCTTGAATCCAGGTGCCTGACCTTCAAATTCAAGCCATCACGTGTGGCCACACAGGCTGTGCACTACACCACCTAGAAAGCTCCAGTCACACAGCTACACCTCCAGGGTTGTGCACTGTGGCAGCCTTGATTTAAGAATTGTATTGTGACATCTCCTTGGAATTTACTTTATTCCCTGAGTGCCTCTTTATCATAACATACTCTTCTCATTTTATAAGACCAATATTATCTTGACTAATTCATATCTTTAATAATCCTTTTAAAATTCTCTCCTTTACTCTGGATTATCTCTAGATGGCACCTGGAATTTGGCTACCCCATTTCTCCCATTCTGTGATTCTCCATCTGCTGAGTTTGGGGAAATGGTGAGGTTCTCTCACTCCCAGCAAAAACCTGCTGTCCCTCAGCCCTGCTGCTTTCTGCAGGGCAGGCTTGAGCCATGGGCTAAGGCCCATGGCTCTCTCTACTCTGGCTTGCCCACCAGTTTAAACCCAATCTGCCATCTTTATTCTAGAAATTCTTCAAAACATCTGATCATCTAATGTGCTACACCACATTTTCACTTGGAAATTAATTTAATACCTCTTTACATTTAATTAGCTTATTCATGGTGACATTTTAAGGGTGAAAGAGGTTAAATGTTGTTCTCAGTTTGCCATCTTGAACTGAAAGTAGGTATTACATTTACAATAGTTAAGAAGTGAAGAGCTGCTGAGAATAATAAGCATGTTCTTTTAAGATACTTTTTCTTAAATGTCTTAAAATAATATATATTTGTCTATGGCCATGCCATCCTGAACAAGCCCGATCCCGTCTGATCTCGGAAGCTAACCAGAGTTGGGCCTGGATGGGAGACCACCAAGGAAGACCAGGTGCTATAGGCATAAAAAAAAATAAAAAATAAGGGATTGTAAACTGACAAGGTGCTTACAATCTGTGTGGTCAACCAAGGATTGCCTCGCCTAAAAAAAATAATAAAAATAAAATAATGCATTTTTATTCTAAAATTTTAAAATTTGTATTAACATATCCTATATCCAGTATAGAATATATAAAATTGTTTGTATATTCAATGAATAAATTATAAAAATTTTATAATTTATGATTTATATTTATATATGTTGTTATGTATTTATAGAGTATTTTATATAAACTTTAAAATTCAATATTTAAAAAGATATGTATTTTTTTCATAATGATAAAAAGAATGTTTTAAAAGAGTGCTAGAAAAATATTGTTATGAAAATAGTGGTTTAAAACTCTGTCCCGGGATGACCTGAGGTGCAGAAGAGGTGACTCGAGGGTAAAAGAGGAGGGTGAGGGAGAGACTCCCAGTGTCCCCGCTCTACTTCAGAAAAAGTACTGCCACTTGTACTTACTGCATATATGTGGAGTTTTGTGTAAGACCTACTCTGAAAAAGTATCACCACAGTCTAAAAAACTGTTTAAAATATTGTATGAGAGCCTTTAAATTTGGTTTATTCAGGACTGCTGTGAATCATAAATAAGCTTTTTTGTTCATTTAATAATTGCTAAAGAGTTGGCTCCTTTAAATAATCAAAATTTAGTACTTCTATTTCGTGGGATCCCCACCACCACCACCACCACCCCAAGACTGCACCACAGGTTTCTCCTGCCACCTGGTGGCATCATTTGTCTATTGCAGGGGCAATTTCTAAATTTAGCTGATATCAGGTGGAGTTGCAAAGACAACTCACAAATCAATGAAGATCAGTAGAGGGCTTTTTTTTTTTTTTTAACAATCATTATAAGCTACAAGCCATTTCTACATCTATAATCTCATTTTATCCTCCCACCATCTTTGACAGGTGATTATTCATGGTCTCTCCCCTTTTCCACAGAGGAAAAGGCAGAAAATTATGGGACTGGGACAAAACCCCAAACTTATAACAGGTATAAGAGAGTGACAGCTTTGTGACAATCTAAATGGTCTTAAATATAGAGAGATATTTGGACTGGAGGTACAAAATAGGTAATCATCAGAATAGAGGTAGTATTTGAAGTCATAAGTTGATCAAAACTTGCAGCCATGGGAAATAATGACACAATGGGATTCCGATAAACAAATCAAGATAGCATGGTATGTGAGGCACATAAAAGGAAGATAAGGAAGCTCACACTATTGTCAGTTTGAATTCGCAAACTAAAGAATGAAAATCTTTGTCCATTGTGCGAAACTACAGAGAAATAAGAAGAATGAAGACGAGAAGTAGCAGAAGGAGGTAATGTAACTTCTCCACTCCACACAATCCAGATAACCTAAAATTCAGGCCTCTGTTATAAGAAACATAGATGTAACAGAGAAAAATAATAAAATATGACTATTCACATATGACTATTCCTCCTCACCCCTGAGTCCTCAAAAAATTATTTCTTGCCCGATTATCCAACCAGTCCTTAGACATTTTTGTGAATAACAGGGTAAGTAACAGTAGAGGTAATACAAGAAGAGGGAGAAGATACCAGGGTTTGAAACAGAAAGGGAAAGAACTAAGGACGAGAGAGAGAGAGAGAGAGAGAGAGAGAGAGAGAGAGAGAGAGAGAGAACGAGAACAGAACTGGCCATAGCCTCAGACAAGTCATCAGGTAGAAAGAAGTAGTCACAGGAGCAAGAGACTAGAATGTGGGGCAAGCCAAGAATCCAGGCAGATGATGAGAGGTGCAGAAAGGGCCACAAGTAAAAACTCCTAAGAGCCCAAAGCCATCATGATTCTGAAGCAAAATCTGTGCCACTCATTATTTGCCAACCAAGACAGAAACCGGATCCTCAAGCATAGATGGGTCCTGGCCAATAGATGCCAGAGAAAAGGAGCCACATTCCACTGAATAAAGGAGAAAAATGAGAGGCTGGAAAAAACCTTCTAACAAACTCAGGTGCAATAAAAGAGAACTCCACCCAGACTAAGAGCTCAGCTCTGCCATTTAACTGGCGACCTTGGAAAATCCCTCCCCTGTCTAGGCTTCTACGCCATCCCCCAGAAAATGAGTGGATGTAGTTAGTGGTCTCTGCAGGCTCTTTCAGCTCTTACCCTATGTCTCAGAGCCTCAGTGTCCCATTTGGCTGCAGTCACACCAGCTGTCTCCCTCCCCCAGAACATAGGGACTGAGAGAAGCAGGTACTCTTTTTCTGCCGTGGTTATTGCCAAGGGGCAGACCGCTCCCAACCCCCAACCTAGCCTGCAGAATTTCCATCACTATTGGAAATTCCCTTCACTATTGTTCCCCACCTGCGTTTGGGGCTTAACCTCCAGCCACACTCACACACCAGGCCCCAAAACTGTATGTTCCTCAGCATTCCCCTTTCTCAGCTTTGGGTCTCTGCCCCTGCTCAGTCTTCTGTCTACACGGAAAAGGAATGTCACCTGCCCAACACTTCTTTATACCTCTCAGTGATTCTGTGACAGGAAGGAGCCATTTCCTCCCTTTCCAATACTATATTCATTGGTTCCTTAGATTTCTAGAATTCTGGAGCTTAGTGAGCTTACAATAATTAATTATTTACCTTCCATTTCAGATTGTGATCTCTGTGAGGACTCAATAAATATTTATTAAGCCATTTATTAACTGATTTATTAAATAACTGATAAATAAATGGGTGTGTAATGCTAACAAATGCACACCCTTCTCACTATACTCACTGTCACCATCTCTATCTATCATCTGGATTTTTGTAAAAATTCTTAACTATTCTCCTAATATCGGCCTCTCCTACCATTTTAAGACGGACATACATACTTATCACTCCTCTGCTCAGAGCTCTTCATAATGGCTTACAAACTCCTGTATGATCAGGGCCTCTGATCTCAATCACATCACTCCAGCCACACTGGTCTCCTTGGTGTTACACAAACATGCCCTAACTTTCCTGGGACCTCATCCCAGATACCTGCCTTGCTCACTCCCTCACGGCCCTCCCACCCTTGCTCCCGTTACACCTTCTCATGGGGGATTTCCTCGACCACCATGTTTAAATCTTCCAATATGTTTCTCCTTTAGAATTCCCCATCTACCGCTCCTGCTTCATTTTTTCCCTACTACTCACCACTTTATAACAAATGACATAATTTACTTATCTTACTTACTTTCTATCTCTTCCAATAAGCTCCATGAAGAAGGGTTTGGGGTCTGTTTTGTTCACTGCTGTATCCCCAGTAGTTGGCACTTGATATTTGTTGAATGAAATCCCAGTTCTCAAGTAATTTGATTCCAGCATAGTGGCTCATTCAAGTAAACTAATCCAGCAGCCAAAAATAATGGGAACCTTTTGTTGTGCTCTAAAAAGATACTAAAGATTGCAATCATAACCCAAGCAAAACTTCTTAAAATTTTCCTTTCCACCCTTAATTCTTAGATTCCAGCAGCTGCTTCCTCTATAACCTTCACTCCCATGTCTCTCCCTGAAACTTCCTGAGGTGCCCTGTCCATGTGGGTTCTTTACTTCTACTTCCTCATGGTATATTCCCCCCACATCCTCACCAGGAGTCAGGACTTCTGCGTCCACCGCCACTGAGCCACACTCAGAAGGCCAGAGACTCTCCCGATGGACACAAGTGGGCCAAGTCCTCTAAGAAGCGAAGTTCTCTCTAAACTCCCAAGGTGCCTGTAATAAAGAAGTTTGGGGGCAATAATTTTGTCTATTGTTACAGATGCAACCTCAGACGGCAAATAGACCAGGGGCCCCAATATTTTCCCAAAGAAAATTGTTAGTCAAGGCACTTGTACTGTTATTATTAACTTACCTATGACCAGGTGACCAGATGTCCCTTCCCTCTAAACTCTACTTTGAGAACTTTGACCTTTCTGGGGAGATTGGAGGTTGGGGAACTAGAGCATTATGGGTCACTCTAAAAGAGAAACTGAGTCAAACTCTGACAGCCTCGCCCCCATACTCAGGTGCTCAGCTCTGTGATAGAAGGCCTGGCTAGCTAAAGAAGCATATTCCGGGGAGCACTCAGGCTACAAAGCTTCCAGTGCCATAGAACTAATCATCTCAGCTGGTGGCCATGACTGAGTTAGGAGAATAGGCATTTATCAGGAGAAAAACCCAAGGATGACAGGACCTTAGAGTTCCTGTCCTTGAATTAAAACTAGAGAGCAGGGACCAGAGGGGAGAGAGAAGACACAGGATCAGAAAAGAGCCGAGCACCCAAGAATTTTTCTGGGAGAAAGTCTTTGCACTAAAGCAATTTGGGAAGCAATGATGGGGTCACTTGGTCTCAATCGGGCCTGAAGGTCCTGATTCTAAGCACATGATGCACCTACAGCAAAACTGCTGATAAAATTTCTCCCTTGTTTGAAATGGGCACAAGATCAGGAGCAGAATGAATCCTGCATGTGGAGCTGTCAGAGGACAGAGGACAGCCAGATCACTCATTCATTCATTCAACAAATATATATGGCACGCCTACTACTGCCAGGTACCCTTCCTCTTAGAGCTGGCATCCCAGCCAAATGACAGATTTATCTGGAACAAGTCATGACCACAGAAGGTCCCAGTACCCACTCTCACCTGGTTCCTCCATACACATTCAACCCTTACTTGTGGTTAACTCTTAAAACGAGCTTCAGGGAGTAGAGTCTGCCTACATTAGATATATATTTTAACCCCAGAAAAAAGTTTAACAACCAAATCAAAACCGTAGTACCTTGAAAAAATAAAAAAAAATATCCATAGTTGATTTTATTATTATTTCCTAGAACTCTTGGCAGCCTACTCAGGATTCCAGGATTCCACAGAGCACAATTTAAAATCCTTTGTCCTCAGTCAGGCTGACCTTCCAAAAAAAAAAAAAAAAGAGGTGGGCACGGTCTCTATCCCCCAAGCAGCAATAATGGTGGGATACATCAAAGTAGAGTGAGATAGGCTTCGTTACTAGAGCTCTGAGGCCCGAACTGGGCCTCCTAGAGGGTCCACGTGGACTTATAAATAGATGCAGTAAAAGAGTAAATAATGAATTTTGCAATTGGAGGGAAAAGCTCCAAAGCAGTTCTGGTGATTCAGAGACAACCGTTTAAAAAAGAGGGCCTGTACCTGTATCTCGCCCAGCAAACGTAATGGCTTCATATACATTCATGAGCTCTGGTCTCTCAATTCTTCCTCCTTTTCAATCACAATCATAAAAGACAAAGGAAAAGTGAGCGGAGAGAGAAAGACAGATAAACTTTAAGGGTCCAAATTGCAAACACAACCCACAGTTTGTAAATTGCTTGGAGACCTTTGGAGGGAGAATCGAGGAAATGAAAAGTAGAACATACAGGAATATTGCTGTTTAGGGGAAAGTGTCTGTTCTGGGCACAAAATCACGTCTGGAGAATGGTTCAGAGGCACAATACCGACTAAGCATGAGATTGCTTTGTATAAATGTCGTGCCTCGTTCTTTACTCTGCATTCCTCCACCTGTCTCCTGTGACCACTTCCAAGGTCATTTATGTGTGGAATCGCCAAGGCCGTATGGTTTTCGTTATATCAAAAACCAGGGGCCCAGGAGTCCTAGCTATGCTTCCTGGCCTCTGCTACCCCAATCCCTCCCAGGTAGATCCTCTAAAAGGCCAACCTGCAGCAAAGTCAGGGGTCTCAGGGCTCAGACCCTGGGGTAAGACTTTCTGAGTTTAAATTCCAGCTCAGTCACTTTCTGTATAACCTGTACCTTCTTCTGGAAAAGATTTAGGATCATCTGCAAAAAGGCTTTTTAATTCTGTGCATTTGTCCATGTGTTGTCTGGTAATTTGGGTAGGGAAGTCATGGTTTTTAAAAATAAACATAAGCACATACATGCGCGCGCGCGCGCACACACACACACACACACACACACACACACACACACAAAGTGAGAAAATTGGCTGCCAGTAACTTGAGGTCAAGTTCTCGTTACATGCTGGGGTCTTATGTTCTCAAAGGCAAATGCATGTTGCTAACTTCAGCTGGAAGGAATGCAGCAGTGAGGCCGAAAAGAATGAAAGAAAGATCACAGGCCAGCTTCCGTTTCCACACCAGGCTATGTGTTTAGAGCAAAGGCGGCCGAGAGCCAAGCAGCCAGCTCAGCTGGGTCACGGGGCTCTGCTGCCCCTTCCCTGTGAGTGAGACTGACCCCAGTCCCCCACAAGCTGTTTGGGAGCTCCAGGCTGCCGGAAGAGCAGCTCTTCAGAAGGGATGAGAGGCGAAGGTCATACCCATTTGTGTTTAGCCCTGGCCTCGCTGCAGCGCTGAGAATCCTTGGCCCAGGGCCAGCTTGGATAATTACATTTCACCTGCCCAAACTCTGCCGTGCTTTCTCCTGAGAGACGCATTCCTCTTCCATGGCTTCCATGATCCAAAACATAAATACTCTCTGAAAGGCAGTATTCTATGCCTGGGCAGCTAAGGTTTTGTTCCCTAAAAGGAAATTCTCTTGTAACAGTACAATTACTCTCATTCCTTCATTCTCTCAGCAAGCATTTATTAAGCAATTACTCAGTACTAAACACTACTCAATGCTGCTCAGTACTGAACACTGTACTGAGTGCAGGGGGTGCAAAGATGAACAAGGCAATGCATTTTTTGGCTCTTAAGAAGCTCACAGACTAGTAGAAAAACCATCATACAAGTAGTAAATGCCTTTAAACATGGAATAATTGCTGGAGAACCAGAAAGAGAGATGTCATATCTTAGAACCTCTAAGCTGTTAAGCTGAACCTCAATTGGCAGACAATGAAGAATGTGCAAGGAAGGGTAGGAATACATATTTAGAGCAAGAGGGTATGAAAGAGCTCAAAATTAACAGCACAAAAGGTAGAGTGGCAGGATTATATGATGTGAGAGAAACGGGGAGGGAGAAGTGAAGTCTAGAAACAGTGTTTAGTTAGGTTACAAAGAGTCTGGAATATCATGGTAAGAAATCCGTTTATACGTTTGAAGATTTTAAGCAGTGGAACAACTGATCCACCCATGTTTAGGCAAAGCCACTCTGTGGCAGTGCAAAGAGAAGCGTGGGAAAACTAAAGAAACAAAGGCCAAACACAACATAAATGCAGCACTCGCTGTCTTCCCAAACCCAGGGAGAGGCAGTGGTGGCCTGAATGAAGGGAGAGGCAGTGGAAGAGAGAAGTGGAGGACACAGCATTCCAGAAGGGAAATCAGCAGGGTCTTAGTGCCTAGTTGAATGAAAAGTGAGAGAGAAGAAAAATCTAGAGGAGTGGGTGACTGATGGATGATAAGACTATTAACCACAGCACTGTAGGGAGGAGCATGTAGCTGGCACGCAGGGCCCAGATGGAGACTACAAAAAGCAGCTAGAAATGCAGGTCTGGGCCCATGGCCTTCCACAGGTTCTCAGCGATGACCGCGGGCTGCGTTTTCTCAACAAATTTGTCTCTGGAGGCTCTTTGACAGTGGTCCTCAAATCTGAGCTTATAAGTCATCAGGAGAGTTTACAGATTACTGGGCTCCACCCCCAAAGTTTTGGATTTAGTAAATCTGGGATACCCAGCCCAAGATTTGCATTGCTAGCAAGTGTCCTTTGATGCCGAGGTGACTTTTATGCAGCTCACACGGTGAGAACCTCAGCTCTAGACCTTTGTTAGGGCTATTTTCCCAGACTAGATTTGAGATTTTCTCTGGATGGGTAATAAAAAGGACTGATACAGGTGGAAGTGACCGAAAATGTTCCCTTTTACCCACAGAATTTCAAGGATTCTTTGAAAGTGAGCATTATTATCATCTCCATTTCTCAGATGGGGAGACTGATGCACTTAAGTGGTTAAAATTAGCCCAAGGTCAAGTTGCCATTAAAAGGCAGATTTACTACAGAGTCTATATTCAAATACTGTAATATATTGCCTCCTTTACCATCCCATATTTTGTTATTTGAAATAGGCTAGCTTACTCAGACCAGAATCTTCCACATCCTATTCTGTCATTAGCTTATAGTGGTTTCCTGAATCTGTCTTCAAAAATCTGCCAGCACATAGCTGGCAACCACGATGCAGTGCAATCATCATCTTTCAGCTTCTTAATAACCCTTGTGCATTGAACAATCAAGAGAACAGAAGGGTCAAGTGGAAGGCAACGCCCTGTAGTGCTATGAACGTGTTTGAGGATTTTCTACAGTAACACCTGGGGGATACACACACATTCTCGGCATATTAGAGAGTAAGAGCCTCTCACAACATCTGTTCCAACAACATCTCTAGACAGTACATGCAGTATCATCCTTAGAAGACAATTTTCAAAAAGCCCTAAACAATTGTTAAGATTTTTTGGCCACCTCTGAAGAGGAAAGCAAACAAAGCAAGCTACTCATGCTCCAACTCTGTATATAGACTCTATTGGTTATTTAGAATCTAGCATTTAGCACCTAGGTTACATGGCTAAACTATGAGACAAAATGAGTCCTGTGAGATCACAGGACATAAGGAATTTGTGAACTGTATCCTCATTATTTTAATATAAATTCCTAAAAGCTGGGGAGTGTGAGTACAGCTGCTTTAGGAAACCACAAGTACAAGGACGCCTCTCTCCTGAGGTCTTTGAAGGGTATAGGTGCATTACCTTCTGGAAAAGAGAGTACTAAAAACAATTTCAGGAGGAGGACCATCCTCAAAATATCCCAGAACCAGGGCCCAAAGAGCCCCAGACCTTCCCTCAACCCCAGCAACAGATAGGTGGGATCTGGAATTAAGTCTTGCTATCACAAGCAAAGAATCTCCCTAATTTGTAAGCCTTCTCTCAAATCTCTGTCCACATAATTGGCCTTCAATATCACCACTGGAGCCTGGACTTGTGTCTTAGTTTTTGTGGCTCAGGTCCCAGGACCCCACCCTACTTGATTCTTGGAGCCCCCTTTTCCCAGGGCCTGGACACTAGAATCCATAACACTCCCACCACCAAAACTATCTCATCTGCAGTCGGCTAATGTCTTACTCCATACTAGGCAGACAGTTCAAACTGCCTCCTGTCTGAATTCTGCCTCCTGAATGCTGCCTCCTGTCTGAATTCCAGCAAAATCTTGGCTTTAGCTCCTGCTGCCCTGCTCCAGAAACACATCACTGTCCCTTGGATATATTTTGTCTAACACTGTTGGTCCTCACCAAATTCATTCCCTCTTCTCCTTAGGCTTATAGCCCAGTCTCTCTTGCAGTTAGATATGCCACATGAGTCAGTTTTACCAAAGGAAAGTGAAAAGTGGTAGTCCAATCTAGCCAATAAAAACATGTTTGTGCCTCTTCCCTTTCCAGTGGTTGGGTGTTGATTTCCAGGGCAACCTTGAAAGCCATTTATTAAATATGGCAGAGCTTATCACATCAGCCTGTGTCCCTGAATGCCTGTGTAGAGCATAGTTCCCCACCAATTGGAAATGTCTTAGACTGTTCACGTGAGTGAAAATAAACTTGAATGTAGTCGAGCCATCATACAAACTGGAGATGCTGGTTACTGTAGTTGGCCTATCCAACTAATACAAACGGATCAAGTCCCAATTCACTAATACTCTTTACAGCAGTGGTCACCAATCTTTTTGGCACCAGGGACCAGTGCTCCTATGAGAATCTAATGCCTGATGATCTGAGGTGGAGCTGAGGCAGTAATGCTGGCACTGGGGAGCAGCTGCGAATACCAATGAAGCTTTGCTCGCCCACCTGCTGCTCACCTCCTGCTGTGTGGCCTGGTTCCTAACAAGCCATGGACCGATACCGGTCTCCACCTGGGGGACCCCTGCAATCCTCTGCAAGGACACTCTTATTGATGAGTTAACCCCTCTAGCCCTGTACTCATTCCTAGCTTGCTGGTTTTTCCAACCATGTTTGGCTGAGATTGCAGCATCTTATCTGCCTATCCCATTGAAATAAGCACAGCACCCTATGGGCTCAGGGATGGGAAAAGCTAAATTTATGGCACGGAGATGAGGAATATACACATGCACAGCCCTGAGCCTCTTTCTCTCGGGCTATTCATCCAGATATGGTTTGGCAACCCTCAGTGAGGAGAATGTAAGTCTGTAATTTCAGTGTCACCCTGTGAAGAGATGAGAGGATGCAAAAAAGAAAGAAAAAGTCCATATATTATTACTTACCTTACTTTTCTAGAGTAGATTTTTAAAAAATTGTTTCTTGTGATGGGAGATGTGGAAATCACCTTCTTCGGGGTAATTAGGAACTCCTGAAACCAGATGGAACTTTTGTTAACCCAGTTTAAAAACATCAGGGGTGTTCTGGGTCCCTATCTGATATGGGCTCTTCTTACCATGCTTAAGAGTGGCTTAGAACTTGAGCTGCTAAACTAGCAGAGGGCAGAGATGGGATACAGAAACATGGGAACATGGTAAGACCTGGAAACTGTCATAAACATGGGCCTTTTGCTGCACTTCATTTACCGTGAAGGGGCTTCTTTGATCAGAAGCAATGCTTTGTGGAATAGTACGATGGTACATAAGGCATTCTGTAAGCCCAAGGATGATCATTTTGGCAGAAGCATTGCATGCAGGAAAAAATGAAGTGTGTCCAAAATGTCTATTCCAGTAAGAACAAAGTGCTGCCCCTTCTATGGTGAAAGCAATCCAACATAATCAAGCTGGTGCCACACTGAGGGCTCCATGTTGGCCTCTACTGTTGGTCCCTACAGCAGCTGCCGTACCCAGGTTGGCCTTGGTGAATGGAGAGTAGCCTGTGTTGAGCTCCTACCCAGCCTCCATGTGAATTTAGGATCAGCCTTTCCATTTTTGCAAAAGTTCCAGACTTCTGGAATTTTGATAGGAATTGCACTGAATCTGTAGATTGCCTTGGGACATAATGCCATCTTAACAATATTAAGTCTTCTAATACATGCACATGGAATAGCTTCCCATTTATTTACGTCTCTTTTCATTTCTTTCAGCAGTGTTTTATATCTTTTTGAATTTGTTGAGACTTGTTTCGTGGCCTAACATATGATCTATCCTGGAGAATGTTCCATGTGCACTTGAGAAGAATTTGTATTCCGCTGCTGTTAGATGGGACATTCTATATATGTCTTTTAGGTCAATTTGGTCTATAGTGTTACTCAAACTCACTGTTTCCATATTGACTTTCTACCTGAATTATCTATTCATTAATGATAGTGGAAGGCTGAAGTCCCCTACTATTACTGTATTGCTTATTTCTTCATATTTGGGTACATTTATGTTCATAATTGTTATATCCTCTTGATGAATGACCCTTTGTAATGACCTTTCTGTCTCTTGTTACTGTTTTGGCTTACAGCCTGTTTTGTCTGCTATAAGCATAGCTACCCCTGCTCTCTTTTGGTTTTTACTTACTTGGAATATCTTTCTCCTTCTCTTTACTTTTAGCCTAAGTGTATCCTTAAAACTTAAGAGTCCCTTGTGAGATGCATATAGTTGGTTCTTATTTCTTTTATTCCATCCAGCCACTCGATGACTTTACATTTGAATATTTAACTTACATTTAGAATAATTAGTGATAGGTAAGGACTTAATAATGACATTGTATTGTTTACTGTTTTGAAGTTCCCTTATTCCTTTCTTCATCTCTTGCTGCCTTCCTTTGTGAGCTGACAATTTCCCATATTGGTATACTTTGATTATTTTCTCTGTATCTTTTATATATCTACTGTAGGTTTTTGCTTTCTGAATCCCATAGTTTAAATAAAACATATTATAGATAAAACAGTCTATTTTATGCTGATAACAACTTATCTTCAGTCACACATAAAAACCCTTTTACTCCCTTGTTTTTGTTTTTGATGTCCCGATTTACCTTTTTTTATATTGTATATTTACAACAAATTATTGTAACTACAGTTATTTTTGTTACTTTTGTCCTTTAACCTTTATACTAGAGTTAAGTGATTAACATACCACATTACAGTATTATTCTAATTTTAATTATATATTTACCTTTCTGTTGTGCTGTATATTTTCATGTTTTCATGTTATTAATTAGCATCTTTTCATTTCAGCTTGAAGAACTCTTTCAGCATTTTTTGCAAGGCAGGTCTAGTGCTAGAAAACTCCCTTAGTGTGTGTTTGTCTGGAGAAATATTTCTCTCTCCTTAATTTCTGAAAGATAACTTTTCCAGTTAAAGTATTACTAATGGCAGGGTTGTTTTTTTTTTTCCCTTTCAGAACTTTGAATATATCATTTTACTCTCTCCTGCCCTGCAAGGTTTCGCTGAGAAATCCTCTGATAGGCTTACAGGAGTTCTCTGGTAAGTTACAAGCCTCTTTTCTCTTGCTGCTTTTAAGATTCTCTTTTCATCTTTGAATTTTGACAGTTTTATTATGTGTCTCCAAGACTATCACTTTAAGTTAAGATTATTTGATGGCTTATGAGCTTCATGAACATGAATACCCAAACCTCACCCCAAATATGATAAGTTCTCAGTCATTATTTCTTTAAATAAAGTCTTTATACTCTTCTACCTCACTTTTCCTTCTGGGACTCCAATAATTCACAGATTTTCTTTATCTTTTTATGGTGACTTTCAGCTCTTAGCACAGTAGCAGTTTTAATGCTTACATTAAAAACAAGAAAGATTTCAAATCAACAACCCAACTTTACAACTTAAGGAACTTTAAAAAGAAGAACAAATTAAGTCCAAAGTTGGCAGAAGGAATGAAATAATAAAGATAAGGGCAGAAATAAATGAAATAGAAAATCAAAAAATAAAAAAGCAATGAGAACAAATTGACAAACTTTAGCTAGATGGACTAAGACAAAAAAGGAAGACTCAAATTATAAAAATCAGAAATGACAGTGGGAACATTACTACCAATTCTAAAAAATTAAAAAGGATTATAAGAGAATAGTATTAAATTTGTATACCAACAAATGGATAACCTAGATGAGTGGATAAATTCCTAGAAACACAAAACCTATCAAGACTAAATCACAAAGAAATAAAAAATCCAAGACCTATAACTAGTATGGAGTAATAAAAAATCTCCCAACAAAGAAAAGTGCTGGACCCAATGACCTCACAGGTGAAATTCTACCAAACATTTGGGAAAAAAAAAAACAAAACTAATACCAATCCTTCTCATGTTTTTCAAAAAAAAATTGAAGAGGGAACACTTCCTAACTCATTCTCTGAAGCCAGCATCATCCTGATTCCAAAGCTATACAACAATGCTACAAGAAAAAAGAAAAAAGGGACCATGTCCCTTATAAACATTAATACAAAAATCCTCAATAAAACACTCCCAAATCATAGTCAACAACATAATAAAATAATTATACACCATAACCAAGTGGGGTTTATTCTTGTAATGCAAGGATAGTCCAACATATGAAAAGTATTCAATGTATAATACACGTTAACAGAATTAAGGGGGGGAAAAAATGAACATCTCAACAGATGCAGAAAAAGCATACAACAAAATGCAACCTTTTGTTAATTAAAAAAAAAAAACACTCAATAAACTAAGAATAGAAGGAAACTACCTCAGCAAAATAAGAGCCATCTTATAAAAAAAATCCATTTGAAAAGGGTGTGAAGACCATTTGACAGGAAAAAGACAGTCTTTTCAACAGATGGTGTCGGACAAACTGAATGGCCATATGCAAAATAAAAGAGCTGCACCCTTACCTAGCAGTGTATATAAAAAGTAACTTTAAAAGGACCAAAGATGTAAATATAACACCTAAAACTATAAAATTCTTAGAATAGGGCAAAAACTTCATGACATTGGATTTGGCAATGATTTCTTGGATATAACACCAAAGACAAAGAAAGCAAAAATAAAAATAAACAAATTGGACTTTATGAATCTTTTAAATTTTGTATATCAAAACATAGTATCGAGTAAAAAGCAACCCACAGAATGGAATAAAATATTTGCAAGTCACATATCTGAGAAAGAACTAATATCCACAATACAGAGAGAACTCCTAAAATACAACAACAAAAAAATCAATCAAATTAAAAAATGGACAAAGGACTTGAATAAATATTTCTGCAAAGAAAATATAGAAATGGACAATACGCTCATGAAAAGATGCTCAACATCACTAATTATTTGGGAAATGCAAATCAAAACTACAGTGAGATACTATATCACATTGATTAGGATTGCTACTATAAATAATAAAATAATAATAATAATAAATGTTGACGAGGATGTGAAAGAATCAGAACCCTTATGCACCATTGTTGGGAATGAAAATGGTACAGCCACTGTGGAAAACAGAATGGCAAATCTTCAAAAAATTAAAAATAGAATTACCATATGATCAAGCAATTCCACTTCTAGATATATACCTGAAATAGAGAGCATGATCTCAAAGAGACACATTTGTACATCCATGTTCACAGTAGCACTGTTCACTGTTCATAATAGCTAAAAAACAAATAAAACACGAGTCTATTGACAGATGAATAAATAAGCAAAAGTGGTACATACATACAATGACATATATTATTTAGCCTTAAAAAGGAAATTCTGACATATGCTTCAACATGGTTGAACCTTGAAGAAATTATGCTAAGTAAAATAAGCCAGACACAAAAGACAGATACTATACGATTCCACTTATAAAATACCATATGATTCAAACACTATATGATTCCACCTAGTGTAGTCAAAATCTAGAGGCACAAAGTAGAATGGTGGTTGCCAGGGGCTGGAGAATGGGGGAAATACAGAGTTATTGCTTAATGGATATAGAGTTTCAGTTTTACAAGATGAAACAGTTATGGAGATGGATGGTGGCGATGGCTGCACAATATTATGAATGTATTTAATATCATCTATTACACAATTAAAAATGGGTAAGATGTTACATATACTGTTTTTTACTACAATTTAAAAAAAAAAATGAGGGAGCTCCAATTTCCAGTTCCACATATAAGGAGCTTAGAAGTTGCCGCTCTGTCCTAACAGACTGAAAAATCAGCAACTCTTCTTGGATCCATAAGAAAGGGGAGGTCATGGGCAACCCTCTGACATAAGACTACAGAGGCTTACGAATGCAGGGAGTGGCAGTTTACCAATGCAGAGACTCAGCGGAAAGCAGCAGTGCCGGGAAGGAAAACCTGAACTGTAATTGACAAATCGCTGAAGGCTCGGTATGGACAACTCAGAGTTAAAAACTGCAGGGGACCTAGTTATAAGTGGGCCCCACAATGTTGTGAGGTTTGCCTGCAGGACAGATTCCCACAGCAAATTTCAGAAAAATCCCTTGGGTTTCCAGCAGGGGGAAAGGAAAAGGAATCATTTTGAAATAAGTCAGAGCACTCTGTTCTTAACACAGCCTGCCCTAAGAGAAATCTAACTAACCACAGCTTAAACCGTTGGGATATTATTAGAGCCTAACTGGCCTGGGGAAGGGAAATACCCAATTCAGCCCACTGTAACCATCCTGTCCCACTTAAGAAAGTAGAAAAAAACGAGAAATATTTCTGAATTTCACCGCCCAGAGGCACTAAAAAACTGAGACTAATCATAAGGTTATTAAATGCTTCCCCTCCCCCAGCACCTCACCACCATATTACTAAAGGCCTATTTATTTCAGTTCCTTTTACCTAGTACATCATGTCTGGTATCAAGAAAAAATTAAGAGGAATACCCAAAGTCAAAAAACACAATCTGAGGAGTCAGAGCAAGCATCAGAACCAGACATAACAGGGATGTTGAAATTTATAAGACCAGGATATTTAAAATAACTACAATTAATATGCTAAGGGCTGTAATGGATAAAGCAGACAGTATGCAAGAACAGATGGGTAAGCAACATAGGCAGAGAGATGGAAATCCTAAGAACCAAAAAGGAATGCTGGAGATCAAAAACAGAAATGAAGAATGCCTTCGATGAGCTTTCATTTAGTAAATGAAAATGGTTGAGGAAAGACTCTCTAAATTAGAGGATATAGCAATAGAATGATCAAAAAAAAAAACAGAGTAAAGACTGAAGAAAAAAAAAGGAACAGACTATCCCATGACTATGGGAAAAACACAAAAAAAATATATCATACATGTAATGGGAATACCAGAAGAAAAGAGAAAGAAACAAAAAAGTATTTGAAGTAATAATGACTGAGAATTTCCCCAAAATTAATGTCAGCTACCAAATCTAGGAACACCAAGCCAGATAAATGCCAACTATTTTGGAAAACTTTTTGAAACTAATTACAAATGCTGACTATGTTCTTCCCCCATGACCTAGCACTTTCAATCCTAAGAATATATAAAACAAAAATAAATGTAACAACACCTGTGCACCAAAACATATGCAAAAGAATATTTATAGCAGCAATATTTGTAATAACCCCAAACTAAAAACATCTAAATTTCCATCAATACAATGGATTGGCTACACAAATTGAGATGCAGTCATACAATGAATACTAGCAATAAAAATAAGTGAACTACAAGCTGCACAAAATGACATAGATGAATCTCACAAACATAGTATGTACAAATCAAGTCAGACACACCAGGACAAATGCATGGGTGTGTTCTTTGTGATCATTTAAGAAGATACTTATAATTTGTGCACTTTTCTGAATGTTCTACATCAATTAAAATTTTTAAATAGAAATCTGATAAATGTTCTTTTGAAGAAACGTTACCATTTCTAATAAAGGTTACTTGCCTTGCCAATTTCCTTACATCCTTGACTGAATTGAACTTGTCTGTCTCCTTTAAGTAGTGGGGTGCCTCCTGAGGAGAGTGCCCTGTCAGAGTTTAAATGTTTTCTCTTCTACAACAATTTGTCAGCTGCATTTTGGTCAAGAACCAAAAGTCATTTTGAAGCAGATCTTCCTTTTCCTAAAAATAATCTCTTAAAGTGACTTCCTGTCCTTGTATAGAGGCTTATTAGCAAAACTAAGTATTAGCAAAACTATGTTGAATGGCTTTATGTATGATCCTTGGTAGAGGCAGTCACCAAGGAAGAAGTAGGAACAAGGGTTCCAGGTTTCTGTGCTGGAAATTAGTGTTAAGTGGTCTATTGCTAAGAGGTCTATTAGGAAATTAAAATAACTCTATGGCATATGACCCAGGATGATTGTTCTTTGAACAACTGCTGTGAAAGAATTTCACCTTGGCAGCCTTGATGGTAGCTAGCACAGAATTAGCCCCTGCCACCTTATTTCAGACCTGATATTTGGGGGTAACTATGCCAGCACAGAAAGCACTTGTCCTCCCTAGAGCCTTTCCTAGGAATCTCATCTCTTCCTAGGAAACCCTTAACCTTGTTCCTGCTGCCCATACCTTCTGCCCATTTGTCAATTGCTTTGCCCCACCACCTATTGACTCAAATCTTTCCCATCAACTCAATTTATGCCATTCCCACTGCCCCAGGTTGGCCTAACATCCCACGGATTAGATTAAAAGAGGGACTGCAAATTAGATTCTAGACAGTTTGGCTTCAGTCTCCTTTCCTAAGAGTACATTAATAAAACTGTTCAAGATAAGGAGGCAGGATCAAACCTGAAGCCCCTTGAACACACAACCATACTGGAAGGAGGGAGTAGAAACTTTTTTAAAAGATCGTGTTCAAATGGATTTAATTACCACAAAATTTGTCATAATACAGTCTGCAAATGTGAGTTTTTGAGGACTTGTATCCAACAGAGAACATGAAAGATCAGACACAGACTGTGAATGTGATAATTGGCATAGTAGTGTAGTGATAGAAATGACAGAATGACTTAAATGCACAAGTCAGAATGCCATACACAGAGCAACTCAGCCCCTATTTCGTCTCACCGGCTTGTGGGACTGAAGTATTACACACGGGAAATGACTGGTGCACATTATTTGTACTCCAAATTGATTTCACCTATAAATTAACTAGGTTCTTCTCTGTAAAATGTTTTAAAAACGTTTTTACATAACCTTTTTTTTTTTCAAAACATTCCTTTAAGCAAGCAGTCATGGAAGAGTGCTATTTGTCCTCCAACATAAATTACTCCCTCTTCCTCAGTAACATAACCTCCAAAATGTCAGGCTGCTCAGAATACAGACTATAATAAGCTAATGTTTCATTGATTTTTGTTATTCAAAGTTTATTTCAAAATGCATGTGTATTTCCTTAAGTTTGAAACTGATATAATTCTTCCCAGATGTATACTTACATTTTTTTATGCTGAATCATTTTCCAAGTGTACTATTAGTCCTTTAAATTTTTCCTGTCATCATAGGCTTTCATATCACGTAACATCCTTTGAAAATTTAATCAAGATGCTATGTATTTCCTCTCACAGTTCATTAAGATGTCAACATCACAATGCTGCTTATCAGCCACTGTAGTAGATTCCTTTCATTTCATATTATTCTCAAGGAAGGTTTCAGTCTATTTTTATTGAGATTGGACTGAATTTTAAGTCTAACTTTGCAATGATTACACTAATTTATAAAAATACAAAATATCCATTATCAACTTTATTCTCTTCACTAATATTACAACTCTATAGGAGTAAAAATACATCTGAAGTTACCAAATTTGTTTGGCAGGAGACCCTCCCTACATCTCCCCCAACTCCCCCACCAAATCATTATTTGCTGATAATAACCCCAATATATAAATTTTTTAATTTTTTCTGGATCCCAATTAAATCTTCTCAAGTATAGAAGTATTGTGGATTATTGGACAGTTTGCCACGTAAATTAATCTAGGGTTTATTGATCCACATTGTCACAAACATGCACTTGGATTATACACCATTTTCCCAACCAATCCCTCTGGCCTTAGAGAATTTTTATCTCATTTTAAAAATATTTTCTATTATCATATTCTTATGTACCATCTCTTTTAGAGTTGTGATAAACCAAGGCCACAGAAAGGCCCTAAATATACATATATAGAAAGTCCTAAATTCCTTTCATGTATAATCTATAGCACAAGCAAAGAAACAGTGACCACATGTACAATATGACATGTATGATGATTTGCAAGCAGAATAAAAACTAGGCCTAAGTGACTTGCTGAGCAACAAAATCATTAATTTACACAACAGTATAAAATGTTGCTCCCTCACTTTCTATCCTTGTGTCCTGCTTAATATTTATTTCACAACCTTTAGCATCACTGCAAGAACACATTTGTTTTTTATATGTCTCTCCATCAGTGGAAGGTAAACTCCAAGAGAGCAACTGGGAAAGAGGGTATTTTCGAACACATTGCACTTTCAAGGTATCACTCAACTGCAATCAACCTGTGATTTGAAATAGATTTTCACGGCATGGTGTTAGGCCTTAAAAGAAAAGACAAAAATACACTAGAAAGGGAATGTCTCTTCTTTCATCTCCCCACTTTTTGGTCACTGCCTATTGGGAAGCTAGAATTTCCATTGAAATCCACCCATTCCACACATCTGGCCCCTCTGCAGCCCTTCACCCTCAGTAAGGAAGAATGACTAATCTAACCAATCAAGAGTTTGATATTAATTTGGCCTTGTTTCACTGGACGGTGAGATCACCGAGGTAAGACAGCCCAGGTTCTTGCTACATGTTTGGCAAGGAGTCTAACAATCTGCTTTGCAAAACCAGTCAAGTCTCCATGAGCAGCATGCGTCGATTCAGGGTGGGAGGTTTCAGGCCTAAGCCATGTTCCCCAGTACAGCTTTTCCCTAAGAACCTTGAATTGAAGGTTTCAGGGTGCTTGCATACATTAATAAAGTTTGTATCAATATCCCCTTTGGACAGTAATCTTTGAGTATATACTACATAAGTCAAAACACCAGAGGAGTGTTCTGACTTCCTAACTCAAGTAAAATATAAAAGAAAAAACAGAAAATAATGTAATACTTTATTGGTGCTAAGTTAACTTAGTTTAACATTTGTCTTTAATACAAGTGTAAAACAAGATTTCTACAATTTCAACTATAGTTAAACCAAACTTCAAAACCAAATCAACAATTAGTAACACGTTAATTTTGAAAAGTCAACTATAAGAGTATCAAATATAATAAAAAACTCAAATATTTAATGCCTTCTGTCACATTAAAAATAAACTTCTTAGCATTTCAAGGCTATCAAAGGTACTAAACCTCGCCCCCCCCCAAAAAAAATAATAATAATTTAACAAGTAGAAGTATAGTCCCTGCTGGTCTTTATATTTGTTAAAAATGTTTTAAACGAAAAAAACCTTCTAACTTGAATGTGATGTGAGTACTTCTTAGCTATCCAAAAATGCTAAATAAATACTACATCTTTGCAGGCAGCAGATTCATGGTCTGGATAGAAGAAATCATGTCAGTCACAGAGTTTTAAAGTTATAACTGAACTTTTAAACTACAAAATAAAGCAAAAAAGCGAAACTAGACTTAAAGTCATTCTGCCATATGAGATTTCAGTTTGTTTCTTCTTGCTTATTAGCTGGTTACTACCAAAGGCCCAAGGACAATTCTCATTAGAGTTGAGCATTTTCACATAAGGGTAATTAGTTTTAATTTAAAATAAAATTAATAATATATGTAAATATATATTAAAATATAACATAAACATATGCAAACTAGAAAGACATTTCAACAAGAAAACTAAAAGGCTCCTATTAGAAGTGATATAAATGAGGAAATTTTTTAATTGAAATAATACTTTTTCTTGAACCATTAATATGATACTACCATCAGTGAATTCAAACCAACTAAGATCAGAAAGAAGAGTATATGAAATATTGAGAAGGATAATTTCTCCTACAGTTAAAACAAATGTATTTTAAGGAGAGAGAGAAAAATATAAATTCTTCAAATAAAACTTACAAAGCAAAACATGGGACAAGTAATTTATTAAAAATTACACCCTTGATTTTCTTTTGAGGGAAAAAACAGTATAAACAAGGGTATGAAATAGACTTCGAGACTCATGCTAATACTGTTCTCACTGAAAAATACTACTAGAGAAAAATTAACAAAATTTCATATATTTCCATTTAATGTAGACAAAAAGTACATGTTTACATCTGAAACATAAACTAGTAATTTATTTCCATTCGTAATAGAAAGTGATCTAAAGTTTATTGTTTCCAGCACTCAAAATTAAACAGGAATTGTTTTCCATATCTAGAAATTATAATGGTACTGTGAAAGAAGAGTTTTAATTTTGCTGAACTAAAGCTCAAATAAATTCAAATAAAAACTATGTATGAAAACACCTAAATTTTAAAAAAGGCTTTACTTTTTATAATTTTTCAATGATAATATTTACTTTTTATAACATTAGAAAACCTAGCTTTTATCAATATAAAACTATAAAATAATCACAATAGGATATTTCTATATAACTTAGAAAAACAATTTCACATGATACACTCCTAACACTCAAGAATTACAATCCAGAAAGGGACAATCTCCCTGAAACAGAAAAAAGTTCTTTCTTTTTGTCACCTCTATTACTTATATATAATCTTTATTTCACATTATTTACATAGAAATATTTATCACAATCTGACAGGTACATAAGAAAAAAAAAATTTGCCTTCTAAAAACTCATCAAGTAAATTTATTCAGTCTTCTTAGTATGTTTCTTTTTAACTTTATCTGAATTATCAGCTACAGGTTTTGAGGTCGATGAACCAGTACCATTGAAAGATGATTTTGTTTCATTTTTCTTTTCACATGATTGGAACTGTTGCTGCCAGCCAAATAGCATCCGACTCAACGTATCCTCAATAGAAGCAAAAGGCATAGAAGCAGTCTCTGTAATCATCATGGTTATCTGTAAAAAAAAAAAGTTCAATTTTGAATTTAAATACAAATGTTTTCTTTCCAAAACTGAGAGAAGGTAAAAAAAAAAAAAAAAAACTTCAAAATGTGTTTTTTTTAATTCACATATAACTGACATACAACATTACATTAGTTTCAGTTGTACAATATATGATTTGATATTTGAATATACTGCAAAACGACCACAACACATAGTTAGGCAAAAAAATGTTTTTCTTGTGATGAGAATTTTTAAGATCTACTATCTTAGCAACTTCCAAATAAGCAATACAATATTATTAACTATAGTCACTATGCTGTACATTGCATCCCAATGACTTATTTTTTAACTGGAAGTTTATAGCTTTTGAGCCCCTTCACCCATTTGGCCCTCCACCATCCCCTACCTCTGTCTGACTTATTTCACTTAGCATAATTCCCCCAAAGTCCATGCATGTTGTCTCAAATGGCAAGATTTCATTATTTTTTTTGATTGAATAATATTTCACTGTATAATGCCACATTTTCTTCATGTATCCATCCACTGGCTATTGTAAATAATGCTGCAATGAATATAGGGGTGCATATATCTTTTTGACTTAGCATTTTCATTTTCTCTGGATAAAAACCTAAAAGTGAAATTGCTAAAGCCTATGGTAGTACCACTTTTAATTTTCTGAGAAGCCTCCACATTGTTTTCCAGAGTGGCTGCACCAATTTACATTCCTCACCAACACTTGTTATTTCTTGTCTTTTTTATAATAGCCATTCTAACAGGTGTGAGGTGATATCTCATTGTGGTTTTGATTTCCATTTCCCTGATAATTAGTGATGTTAAGCACCTTTTCACGTGCCTGTTGGTTATTTGTATATCTTCTTTGGAGAAAAAGTATCTACCCAGGTCCTTTGTCCATTTTTAAATTGAGTTATTTAGTTTTTCTGCTGAGTTCTTTTATATGAATTCTTTATATTTTTTGGATATTAACCCCTTATCAAATATATGAAATGCAAGTATTCTTTCCCATTCAGTAGACTGCCTTTTCATTTTGTTACTGGCTTCCTTTGCTGTGCAGGAGCTTTTTAGTTTGATATAGTCCACTTGTTTATTTTTGCTTTGATTGCCTTTGCTTTTGGTGTCAGATTCAAAAAATCATTGCTAAGACCAATGTTGAGGAGATTACTGCCCGTTTTCTCCTATAAATGTTATGGTTTCAGGTCTTCTGTTCAAGTCTTTAATCTATTTTGAGTTGATTTTTGTGTAGGATATGAGATATGGGTCCAGTTTCATTGTTTTGCCAGTGGCTATACAGTTTTCCCAACGTCATTTATTAAAGACTATCCTTTCTCCATTGTATATTCTTGGCCTTTTTGGCATAAATTAACTGACCATACATGTATAGGTTGATTTCTGGGCTCTCAATTTTGTTGCACTGTTCTGTCTGTTTTAATACCAATACCATACTGTTTTGATTACTATAGCTTTGTAATGTAGTCTGAAGTCAGGGAGTATCATGAATCCAGCTATTTTTTTTCTTTCTCAAGATTCCTTTGGCTATTTAGGGTCTTTTTGTAGTTCTATACAAATCTTAGGATTGTTTGTTCTAGTCCAGTAAAAATGTACTGAAATTTTAATAAGGATTGCACTGAGTCTATAAAGTGCTTTGGGTAGTATAGACATTGTACTGATATTAATTATTCTAATCCATGAATATAAAATATCTTTCCATTTATTTGTATCTTCAATCTTTTTCATTAATGTCAACGTTTTCAGTACATAGGTCTTCTACTTCCTTGGTTAAATTTATTTCTAGGTATTTTATTCTTTTTGATGTACTTGTAAAGGGGATTATTTTCTTAATTTCTCCTGATAGTTATTCATGTATAATAACACATCAGATTTTTGTATGCCATAACATTACCGAATTTATTTATTAGTTCTAACAGTTTTTTGGTGAAGACTTTAGGGTTTTTTTAATATAAAATACTATGTCATCTACAAATATAGGCAGTTTTACTTCTTCCTTTCCAATATGGATGCTTTTATTTCTTTTTCTTAGCTAACTGTTCTTGCTAAGGCTTCCAATACCATGTTAAATAAAAGTGGCGAGAGTGGGCATCCTTGTCTTGTTCCTAATCTTAGAGGAAAAAGCTTTCTGCTTTTCATTTCAGAGTATGATGCTAGCTGTGAGCTTGTCATATAGGGCCTTTATTATGTTGAAGTACATTCCCTTATACCAACTTTGTTGAGAATTTTTATCATGAATGAATGTTGAATTCTGTCAAATTACTTTTCTGCATCTATTGAGGTAACATATGCTTTTTACCTTTCATTTTGTTAATGTGGTGTATCACATTGACTGATTTGCTGTTGTTGACATTCTTTGGAATAATCCCACTTTATCATGGTCTATAATCCTTTTAACATATTGTTGAGTTCAGTGTGCTAACATTTTGTTGAGGACTTCTGTATCTATGTTCATCAGGAATACTGACCTATAATTTTTTCTGAGGGGTCCTTATCAGGGTAATGTTGGCATTTTAAAATGAGTTTGGAAGTATTCCCTCCTCTTCTATTTTTTGGAAGACTTTGAGAAGGAATGGTATTCTCATTTGAATGTATGGTAGAATTCCCCAGTGAAGCTACCTGATCCTAGACTTTGTCAGGAGATTTTTGATTACTGATTCAAAAATCTTCTCACTAGTAATTGGTCTGTTCAGATTTTCTGTTTCTTCATGATTCAGTCTTGGTAAGTTGTATGTTTCTAAAAATTTATTCATTTCTTCCAGGTTATCAAATTTGCTGGTGTTTATTTATAGTAGATGCTTATGATTCTTTGTAATCTGTTGATATCAGCTGTAATGTCTCTTCTTTCATTCCTAATTTTATTTGTGTTCTCTCTCTCTCTCTCTCGTTTTGGTGAGTCTAAAGGTTTATTAATTTTATCTTTTCCAAGAACCATCTCTTAGTTTCACTGACCTTTTCTACTGTCTTTAGTCTATTTTATTTATTTCTACCTGACTTTTGTTATCTCCTTCGTTCTACTAACTGAGCTTCATTTGTTCTTTCTCTCACTCCTTGAAGTATAGTTAGGTTGTTTGAGATTTTTCTTCCTTCTTGAAGTAGACATTTATTGCCATGAACTCCCCTCTTAGAACTGCTTTTGCTGTACACCATAAATTTTGGCATGTTGTAGGTCCATTTTCAATTGTCTCAAAATATTTTCAATTTCTCTTCTGATTTCTTCTTTGGCCCACTGCTTATTCAGTAGCATGTTGTTTAATCTCCATATATTTATAAATTTTCCAGTTTTCTTCTTGTAATTGATTTCTAGCTTCATACAATTATGGTTAGAAAAGATGGTTGATATGATTTCAATCTTCTTTAAAGTTTTTTTAGACTTGTTTGTGACCCAACATATTCTCTATTCTAGAGAATGTTCCATGTGTACTTGAAAAGAATGTGTACTCGGTTGCTTTTAGATGGACCGCTCTGTATATCTCTGTCAAGTCCATACAAGTTAACATCTCATATGAGGCCAGTGCTTCCTTCTGATTTTCTGTCTGGACGACCTATTCATTGATGCAAGTTGGGCATTAAAGTCCCCTAATATTACTATATTGGAAAAATTCTTAAAAAATACTATTAGATGAAAATGAGACAAAGAATGAGAGTTATAATGTCCTATTACCACTATATAAATTAAAAATACAGGCACACACAACACTGTAAATGTACTAAATGCTACTGAATTGTATACTTTGAAATAATTGATTTTGTTATATGAATTTGACCTCAACAAAAATAAACAAACAAAATAACTTTTAATGTATGCACATGGACTTCAGGCCAGCCATTACCAAACAGCTTCTATCAGACTCAATCTGTCTCCAAAATCAATACAAAAGACAGAAATACATAAAACAACTGCTAACAGGCACTGGAGAACAACAATGGCAGACCAATAAAGGCAGACTCTGACGGCAGTATGATCCCTAAGAGAAAGAAAGCTGAACAAGGTAAACTCCGCTTTCACCTTGGCTTTTTCTTTTAAGTACATGTGTACATTCACAGCACAGGGGAATGAAAAGCAGAAGTCCCAATTGGGCTAAGGAGACAGAGGCTAGAGTCTGAGAAGGCCAAAGCATCTAGGACTTGAGGGCAATACAGCTCTAACACAAGCGAACCACATGGAAATAAGCCCAAAAATCCATGTATAATCTGTCCTAGAGGAGTTTATCAACCCTAAACTGTGGAAACATAGGAAATAATTTCAAAAAACCTAGCACAGAGCAAAAGCCAGGACACGAAAGAGCTGAGCAGACATTTCAGCAGCCAGCTGCTTGGTGCTGGGAAGATAGGTTGAAGTTCAAGGCTAGGCAAGGTAGAACTGCCCAGGGATACACCTCAGGCTTAAAGTAAGACCCCAAAAGGGTCACATTCTAGAATGGCAAACCTGAAACAGAACAGCAATAACAAAGCCTAAAGTTGTCAACAGGGTTTAAATAACCTGCTTGTGCATTATACCTGGCAACCAGAAGAATGTGGAAAGTAGTCCCTATGCTCAAGGGCCTTACAGGCTAGTGAGAAACAAGCAAGTAAATTAGTAAATACAGAACAGTAAAGAATACATGCAGTAACAGAGGTATGCCCTGAAACATTTAAATACAGAATATAGATTTAGAAATCATTACCATACAAGTAAGAGGTAAAGGCACAATATGAATGTGCTCAACCGGAAAGAATATAGAGTGAGAAGAATCTAAATATGTTCACCTCCAAATCTTGGGTAAGATTTAAGAAGAATTTCTTTATATTATTTTTTAGAATAAATAGTTACAATGAGATGTACCAGCATGATTATCTTGGTCATAGCTTGACTTTATGGACTGCCAATAAAAAATAAAAGAATTCAGATATAAATGGTCCACTGTCAGGAAAACAGCATTTTTTTTTTTTTTACACTGAAAAGAGAAGAGTGTCAGTATCTAAAGTATTTCCTAAGAATGTGAACTATAGTATTTTTCAAAGTCGAGTGTTTTAATAGAATCTCTTTTCCCAACAGAGCCATCACTCAGCTGAGAAGTATTAGCGGCATGAGGAATTATTGCTGAGATAGACTTAGGAGGTTCAAGGACAGACTTCTGTGAATTCAGCCCCTTATCAGGCCTTGATTCAGCAAGGTGATAGCAATACAATGGTGACAAATGGAATGAACCCTTATTCTTTTACAAATAAAACATAAAACTCTTCTTATTTAGCAAACTGTTAAAAGAAAAAGCACTATTACCTAAATTAAATGGCATTTGACTTAATGGCCTCTTAGTTAAAAAGGGAAGGAAACAAAAGAAAGTAGAAATCTTAAAGATAATCTTATATTTACGACATATTCTAAAAAATAAAAATTCAAGTAAAGAAATTATTTAAACCTCTGTCACATTCTTTACATAATATCAGAAAAATGTGACATATAATGTTGTTCTTTAAGGACACAAATACTACTTATGTACTTTTATATCCTCTATGGTATCTAGCACTGAGAATATAATTAATAAAAATAACTTCTACCTCACATGAATAATCTGAAGCCTGTTACAATATATCTGTGTAAGCAAAATTTGCATAATTAATCTCTCTTTCACCCAGAACATCTTGTCTCCACCTGCCCAAACCCAAACAATCCTTCTCAGTGTAACTCAACTGTCTACTCCAGAAGCCCTCCAGGGAAAGTCACCTTGCTCTACAAATGAACTGCTGATGGCACATGGCATATTCAACCAGGTTTTCTGGTCACTCTTTGCTTTCCTCACTGGTGATGTCAGTCATTCAGACATCAATAATTATTAACCTAAATGATTGTCAAATAAATTAAAATCTTAAGATTTCCATTTTTATAAATGTTCTTTTCAATAAACTGGGTAAATGAATTGTTCATCTGGTAGTATAGCCTTAGATAAATAACTATGGGAGAATTAAATACAGAGAGACCTCTGAAAAAGCATTTTGGTCATTTGTCAGTCAGTCAACAAACACATATTAAAAATCTACTGTGTTCACCAGGTACAATGCTAGGGATGCAGTGATGAATAAAACACAACTAGTTCCTACCCTCACAAAGTTTAAAAGTATGGTGTACATGTCTCATATTCCTTTTTTAGACAATAAATCTTGAGAAGACAGTTTGGATCATTGTTCAAAGTTTATACGTGCATCTATATCCCCGAATGAGCTGGATACACCTCTCAACAGCATTCAGCACAATTGAGCAGTCCATCGTTCTTAAAACCATTCTTGGTTTTTCTCTTATTAATTAGCCACTTTTTGTCAGTTACCCATTCTGAATCTTCCTTCTCTTAAACATTAGAGAAGAACCTCATGGCTCTGCTCTCACTCTTGTCTCACTCTGTTTTCCTCCCTCTAACTGCCTAAGTTAATTTATAAATTTAAATTTAATAAAATCTCAATAAAAATACCAACAAGTTTTTTTATGGAGTAAGACCCATTGCTATCAAAGTTCATGCCAATATGCAAAAATAGCTGGGGAAAAATTGAAAAAAAATATGCAAAAATAGCCAGAAAACATTGAAGAAGAAAAAAATTCAAGATTCCTTGATTCTCTCCAACCTCATAAACAGATTATACAGCCAGACTTTTAATTTTTCCCAGTCTGATAAGTGAGAAATGGTATCTGACTGTTGTTTTAATTAATAGTTCTCAAATTATGAGTGAATTTCACATTTTTTCATGTTTGAGGGATCTTCATATCTTTTCTGTATAAATTATCTGTTGATAACTTCCTTTTAATTTTTAAAGGAACAAATAAATCTCTTATTTTTTAAGAGACTGTTATATATTAGGAATACGAGCGTCTGTGATATATGTTTCAAGTACTTTATCACAGTTTGACAGCTGTATTTTGACTTATCCATCGTATTTTTGCCAAGCGACTTTTTAAAACAATTTTAGAAAGTAAAACTTATCAATCTTTTCTTTAGAGAAAAAGAACAAAGTAAGCCTAAAGTAAGTATACAAGGAAGGAAATAATACAGTCCTAAAATTAGTGAAATAGAAAATAGAAAACAACAAAACCAAAGGTCAGGTCTTTCAAACAAATCAATGAAATTGATCAATGAACCAACATTGCCCAAAATACAATATATAAATAGCCAGTAAGCACATGAAAAGATGTTCAAATCTCAAGCCATCAGAGGAATGCAAAATAGAACTAAAATGAGATACCAGTTCACACCTACAAAATGGCTAAAGTTATAAAGACTGACAACATCAAATATTAGCAAGATGTGTAGGACAACTCGAACTCTCATACGTTGCTGGTAGAAATGCTGATGGGTACAATAATTTTGAAAAACAGTATGTCAGTTTTGTAAGAAGTTAAACATGTTTTCCATATGACCCAGCGATTACTCTCCTAGTTATTTATGTAAGGGAAAAGAGAATATATGTACACACAAAGTATACATGTTCATAGCACCTTTGCTCATAACTTGATTCAAACAATCAAAAACGATACAAATCCATTGTGCTGTGTAATGCTATTTAGCAATAAAAGGAATATGCAACATCGTGGGTAAATCTCAAAAACATTATGCTATGCAAAAGAAGTCAGACATAAAAGATACATACTATTTGATTGCATTTACATGAAATCTGAGAAAAGAAAAATCTACAGTGACAGGGATAAGTGGTACCCTGGGGCCATAAGGTGGTTGAGATTCACTGGGGCACCACACAAGAAACATTTCAAATAGAAACGTTCTCTATCTTGATTGTGGTCATGGTTTCACAGGAATATATGTCTGTCAAAACTCATGAAAATGTACTCTTAAAATGAATATATTTTATAATATGTAAATTATACTTCAATAAAGTTGATTTTAAAAAAAAATCTAAAGGAGCTTGTTCCTAAATTGTTTTTTTTTTTTAATGAATATTAAATGTTATTTTGCTAAAATGTCTTTTAAAGAGATCCTGATGAAATGGGCTCTGTACCACACCTTGAAAGACTACTGTAGGTTACATCTAGAAATAAAATTACTAGGACATAAGATGTGTGACTTTTAACTTTATCAGGTATCACCAATCTGCTCTCTCAAGTTGTCCCTGTCTATACTCTCTCAAAATTCCTTTAAAATAGTTCATACGCTTTCACTCCACTTCCTCTTATTCACTTTTTTCTATTACAATCATTTTTCTATTCTCTACCCATATGATTGATCAGAACAACAAAATCACAAAATTAACTACACACAGATAACTTTTGACAAGATTAATCAAGAAAGAATGGAGAAACTTCCTCTTTAGCTGTGACAGAATAGCTGGTTCTAGACTATCCTTCCAGGCATAAAACCCATAAAATTGACAAAATGCATGAGGCAACTATTTTCAGGAACTGGACAATATACAATGTAAGACTGATCCATTTGAAAAGGGAAACTGATGAAGTGGTCCCCACATTTGCCCTCACTTCTGCCTCAGAGCAGAGCTGGAACTGAAACTGAGGTGGCAGAAACTGGTCGTGCAGCTAAACTTACCAGAGTCTGCAGGGCAGGGAATCCGAGAGGAGGAAACCAAGCAGGCTTGAGAGCCAGGAAAGGAGACGCCTGCTGTCTTTATGGGATGGTGCCACAAATCCTTGCCCTAGGGCTAGGCTGTACAAGTCAAAAGTGAGACTACCCCAGGTTTAGCACACAGTGGCTTCTAGTGGGTTGAGATGACAAGAGATACCAGAGGTTAAGCAATGCTGGGGGCATATAAGTTCTCTAACCCTCATTACTTTTATACTTGTATTATTAGCATCTTTGTATATGCCAACACAATGGATTATTATCCAAAACAAACACACAATGCAAATTTTCTGACTATATAAATAATACAAGAAAGAGTAAAGTAAAAAAAATAATTATTGGCAAACTTTTCTCTGTATATTTTGTAAATTCATTTTTTATCTGAGAAATAAAAAACCATAGTGGCTACTCAGAAGCAAATGACAGGCCATTTAAAAATCAGTATAAATCTAAAGGGAATTTAGGCAAATGAATGAGTCAAAAATGAATATTCTATTTAGAAATTGGTGAATACTAAGGACAATGTTGAGGAACATTATTCTAATTAAGGGAATAATATTCTAATTAGAAAAATGTTGAGAAATATTATGAGAAAAGTTCAATATTATAAATTATTCTATTTTAAATTACCTTTTTCATTACCTCTTTATAATTCAGTGTTTAAGTTTAGATGCTATAATAAAGAATTATATGTCTAGCAATAATTGTAAGAAAAATTATCATTTTTATTCCACAAATTAGGCCTTCAATGAAAACTGACCTTTGCAATTCAAAAATTTGATACCAGTACTACTTAATTCTTACAAAACCAACAATACATGTTCATTTTCTTTAAAGATTAAAGTTAGAAAATAAAAAATTATGTAATTCCCAACACTCTTATGATAAGAAGTAAACCAACTTCCTCAATCTGATGATGGGCTTTATAAAAGCCCTACAGCTAATACCATAATTAATAGTGAAAGACTGAGTGCTTTCTCCCCAAGATCAGGAAGAAGATGAGGATGTTCATTCTCTCTATTTCTATTCAACCCTGTACTGGAGCTTCTAGCCAGGGCAACTGGGCAAGAAAATGAGAAAAAAGACATGCAAATTAGAAAAAGAAGTAGTAAAACTACCCTATTTGCAGATGACATGATCTTGAATACAGAAAATCATAAGGAAAATCATAAATACACACACACACAGACAACTTACTAAGCTAATAGAGTTCAGCAAGGTTACAGAATATAACATCAATATACAAAAATCAATTTTATTTCTACACATCTGCTTGCAATCTGGAAAAAAAAGATTCTATTTACTATAGCATCAACAAGAATAAAATACTTAAGAATGAATTTAACAAAAGAAGTATAAGACATGTACACTAAAAATGCTATTGAAAAAAATTTACTTCTGGGTATTTATCCAAAAAAAATCCAAAACACTAATTCAAAAAGATATATGCACACCTATGTTTATTGCAGCAGTATTTACAATAGCCAAGATATGAAAGCAACCTAAATGTCTTGCAATAGATGAATAGATAAAGAAGGTGTGGTACATATATACAATGAAATATTACTCAGCCATAAAAAAAAAAAGAATAAAATCTTACCATTTGGGACAACGTGGATGGACCTGGGAGATACCATGCTAAATGAAATAAGTTAGATAAAGAAAGACAAACACCATATGTTCTCATATGTCAAATCTAAAACAAAATAAATAAATAAATGAAACAGAAAAAAACTCAAAGATGCAGGGAACAAGCTGATAGTTGCCAGATGGGAGAGGGGGGCGCTGGTGAAGGGTGAAAAGGGTGAAGCGATAAAGTACAAATTGGTAGTTCTGAAACAGTCATGGGGATGTAAAGCAAAGCATAGGGAATATAATCAATAATATCGGTATAACTATGTATAGTGCCATGTGGGTACTAGTTAGGAAGATCACTTCGTAAATTATACAAATGTCTAACCACTATGTAAACACGTGAAACTAATAAAATAAAACTGAATGTCAACTGTAATTTTAAAAAAAGAGAGAGAAAAAAGGTAAGGGGAATAAGAGGTTCAAACTTCCAGTTATAAAACAAGCCATGGGGATGTGGTGTACAGCACAGGGAATATAATCAATAATACTGTGATTGCGTCCAGTCAGATGGTTGCTGGACTTATCATAGTAATCACTTCTTAAGGCACGTAAATGGGAAATGACTATGGTGTACACCTAAAATTAATACAATATTATGTTAGTTATATTTTAATAAAAAATATTTTAAAAAGAAAACAATTAAAGAAGGCCTAATAAAATGGAAAGACATCTACATTAACGGATTGGAAGATTTAATATTGTTAGGATGACAATGCTCTCCAAATTGATTCTATAAAGAAAGATTCAGTGCAATTCTTATGAAAATATAAGCTGGCCTTCTTTGCAGAATTGTCAAGTTAATTCTAAAATTCATATGGAAATTTAAGTGACCCAGAAGGGTTAAAACAATCCTAAGAAAAACTCAAAGGACTCACATTTCTCAATTTTAAAACTAACTACAAAGCTAAAATAATTAAGACAGTGTGGTACTAACATAAGGATAAGCATATAGATGAATGGGATAAACCTTTACATTTATAGTTAACTGATTTTCAACAAGGGTGCTAAGACAATTCAAAGAGGCAAAGAATAGTCTTTTCCAATAAAAAGTTCTGGACAACTAGATATCCGCATGTAAAAGAATGAGGTTAGATACCTTTTTTCATTCCATACTCAAAAATTAACTCAAAATAGATCATAGAGCTAACTTTTTGACCTTGGATTTGACAGTGGTTTCTGAGATGCACTAAAAGCATACACAACAACAACAAAAAAGGTAAATTAGGACTTGATCAAAATTTTAAAATTTGGGCTTCCAAGGGTACTGTCAAGAAAGTGAAAAGCCAACCCACAGAATGGGAGAAAACATTTGAGAACCAGAAATGTAATAGTGTCTAATACTCGGAATATATATGTTAAAAAATCTTACAGTTATCATTAAAAAGACAAATAATGAAATGACAAATGGGCATATGATCTGAATAGACATTTATCCAAAAAAGATATACAAATGACCAACAAGCACATGAAAAGAACTCAACATCATTAGTCATCAGGAAAATCTAAATCAAAATAACAATGAGATGCCACTTCACACCCCATAAGTTGGCTCTAATAAAAAAAGCAAGCATTGGAAAGATATAATGAAATTAGAACTCTCATATATTCCTGGAGGAAATGCAAAATGATGAAGCCACTTTAGTTAATTCCTCAAAAGGTTAAACATAGAATACGATATCATCCAGTAATTCCATTCCTAAATGATATACCCAAGAGAAATGTAACACATGTCCACACAAAAACTTGTACATGAATGTTCATAGCTCATTATTCATATTAGCCAAAAAGTAAAACAACTCAAATATCCATCAACTGATGGATAAATAAAATGTGGTCTATCCATACAATAAAATATTATTTGGCAATAAAAAAAGAATAACATAAAGATACACATTACACCGTGAATGAATCTTTACATGAAATGTCATAATAGGCAAATTTATAAACAAACATAAGGTAGATTAGTGGTTGCTTAGTGGATTGAGGGAAAATGCGAAGTGACTGATAATGGGTATGAGGTTTATTTTGAGGGGAGATGAAAATGTTCTAATATTGATTGTGGTGATGGCTATATAATTCTGTGACAATACTGAAACCACTGAATTGTACACTTTAAATGAATGAATTGTATGGCATGTATACACATAGCTCAGTAAGGCTGTTACAAAGAAATACATACAGCTCAAAATCTGAGGACTGGAGGAGGAGGGCACATGTGAAGGGATTTTTGCCTCAGATATTTGCATTACTTGAATTATCGCCACAGAACACCTCCATTGCAGTGATTACTGAAACAGAAATAAATGATCCCTATAGTGACTTGCTTCTCTTTAAGATATAAATTTATGTAAAATATAAACAGCTTCCTTTAAGAATCCTATAGATAAGTTTTTAGCCAAAAATATCTAGGCTGTGATAGTTAATTAGTTATAAAATTTCTCTAGGATTCAATGATAATCTTATTTTAAAACCAACTGTCTAGCTGTGAATAAAGAACAATATCTAATAATGGTAAGAATAACAATTATTAGAATTAGCTTCATGATAAAGCCATAAACATAATTCATAAGATGTGTCAGACACAGTGATAGAATGACACACATCATCTCCCATCCCTTCAACAATCATACAATGACGATGAAGAAATCGGGATTCAGAGACACTGAGTATCTTGCCTATTCAGGGATTAGAGAACAAAGCTATGTTTGAATTTAAGACTATTTGTCTCTAAAAACTGTGACCTTACATCATACTATCTTCTATCCTCCAGAAGGAATAAAGTTTCTAACCAGACAATAATAACAGAAGAGACTGACCACAAATATGTCCAAATTAAAAAGTTCAAAATTTTAAAGCTCAAAGGAACCTCAGAGAACATCTACCCAAGTACCTCATTTTACAAATGAGACAACACTATCAGGCCATCTGCAAGTCTTTTCTATTAGCTTCAGCATAAATCAAATGAGGAATCATAGGAGAACTATGTTTCAGAAAGCCATGGACATGCTAAATAAATTCCCCAAAGTTCACCTTTTTAGACTGTAATCATAAAAAATAAATGTTCCTGTTACTTGCCTTGTACACAGAATTCTGGTTACACAGAATTTGTAATCCTGATTCCCCGCTACTTTGAACTCTTACCTTTGTGGTCACGAGAAATATGGTATAGAGGAACATGAGATTATGCTTTGATATTGCCAGATGCTTGGTGTGCTGGAAAGTGAAGATAACTGACCCCAGCAGGGTTACCTTAGCAGGGCTGAAAATAAAACACACTTTAAGTCAGTAAGTAACAAACATGATTTATATCTATATTTCTCAAAGAGTACTCTGCAAAATATTAATTTAATTAGTTAATAATACATGTAACACAAAACAAGTTCTGTCAATAAACTTATGAAGTTTTGAAAATGCTAAGTTGTATGAAACTAAAAATCTTCACAGTATCGAAGACTTTAGAATGTTCATAAACATTATGTACATTTCTATATGCAATATTTCTGAAACAAATTTGACCATGTAACACTTTTTCATAAGGAATCTAAAGTCCCATGTTTAACAGAACAATTTGGGGAAAGGAGATTAGTCCTGAAAAACCTTACAGTGCAAAACAGGCTCCTTGGGTAGGATAGAGGAAGGAAAAGCAAGCCCTGACCTGTAGCATTTTCTCTTTTGCATTGTGTAAACACTCCCATCACCACCATCTTCAGGCTGCCATATGGAAGGGACACATAGCTGGCTCTCATAAAACGGTAAGAGCCAACTCCAGCACATTGCCAGGGTAACTCCAGCAGAGAACATTAGCATTAGCCAGTATCCTAAATTAATGCTGAATGTTTAAAGTCTATAATACAATGTTAATCCACAAATAAGAAGCATTACTTTTATGTCATATATTTGCCACACTTAAAGTATATCAATAAACAGAGCATTATCTAGCTCTTTATGATTACAACTAGAAAAAGGCAAATTAATAAACTCTTAGAATGCCACATTGCAAAATATGACATCTAAAGTTGCTATAAGCCATTTTATAAAAAATAAGTTATTATCACAATCTAAGGACTGAGTTCAAAACAGGGTTAGGTTTGGGCAACGGGAGTCTGGACCTCACTTAACAATGACTGGACATAATTCCTGTTGTGGAAAAGTGGTCTCTAAACTTTTTGACCATATATCCCTTTTGGTTAAAAAAAAAAAAAGTGTTTTAAGACACTCCCTAATATAAGTTTATCCATTAATTTATAAACTACATATATGTATAACTGCATTATAAAATGTATACCAAACTGACATTTTAACATGTTAAGATAAAACAAAGGAAATTAGATTTGTCTAAATGCCATCTCCTACTCTGTTTCTAACAGTCTGGTTTCTGCACCATCACGCCCCGTCATGGGCATCCTCTTAGTATACCCACATTCCATTTCGAGTATGTGTTCTCTGAGAGCACAAATTCAGAAGTACTGAATGTGAAGAACAAGGATTACAGACAATAAATTGGTGCAGGGTATTGGAGAAGGGCTGAGATTTAGGGAAAAGTCAGCGGGACTGGTTGGGAAGATCAGGAAGCACTTAGAAACTTGTTGTTTCCTATGAAACTAGTAAATGAGCTAATTGCTTTCAAAATACAGTGGTGAGATGGGCATAAGATAACAGCTATAGGCATTCCCACTCCTAAAGGGAGAGAATGGCAGGAAGTAGTCACTCTTCCTACCCAAATTCAAGGTCCAACAGGGCAATTCCATTAGATTTTAAGGTCTGGGAATAATTTTCTGTGGCTTGAGGCTCTATCCTCTGATTCTGCAGTGCCGACCTCTGCATTCACGGCTCTGGACTTTGCACCTGTGACTCAAACCTGTGTGCCTGGCCTCAGGTCTCTAGGCTCACAGCTCCCACCTGAAGCCATCCTTCCTTTTCCTTGACCAGTAGCATACATTTGCAGCTAAGCACTTTTATCAGCTAGTTTCCTGCCTGCAGAATTTTGAGAGTCTGATAGCCTTCTTTTATTTTATCTTGTCTGTCCTTTTCAGCCCAAGCTGGCAGTGTTCCTGCTGATATAACATTTTCAAAGACCTTGCAGGTCTCCTGTATATGACACAGGGATCCATGCCGTTAGTCAAGATGGTCCTCCACAGATCTTTCCCATATAATCTAATTTCTATTCCTTGTTTCTGCTGTAATAGAGGAATTGATTCCATGAGTCACCTGCCTAATCACTTAACATTAGTAAAATTGTCCCGCCACACCCTGACTTTCTCTCTACAGCAGGCTTTCCTAGGAACAAATCTCCTAATTTTATCATCTTTTGCAATCTAGATAGGCTGAGAATTTCCCAAATCATCAAGTCTTGGTTTCTTTGTTGATCAGTTATTCCCTGAATTCAACTCTTCCCTCTCAGACTTTATTATAAGCAGCAAAAAGAAACCAGTCCAAACTTCAACACTTTATTTCAACATCTCCTCAGCTAAATATCTAAGTTCATTGCTTACAAGTTATGTTTTCCACAATTCAGCTAAGTTTTCTGCCACTATTAACCGTATCGGAGTTATATATCATCTCCCCTCCAGTTTCTAATATCATGGTCCTCATTTCTTTCTATGCCCTCACCATCACCTCTGATATTCATATTTCTACCAACATTCTGTTTATGACAATATATGTATTCTCTAAGACCAAATAGGCTTTTTATTAAGCAAAAGTATTTGCTAATAGATATATGAAAACTTAAATATAAATACACACATACACAAAATACTGTAATGAATCAATGCTCTACTTTGCCTGAAAAATTGTTATTCATCCATTCATTCACTCATTCATATTTATTGAATGTCTACTATATGGTTTGTACTTGGGATACAAAAGCAATCAAAAAAGACAAAAATCCCTGTCCTTGACATCTTATATTTTTGAAGCATGGGGGGAAGCCAAGGAGGAGAGAAGGATAAATAAATTCTAGAATATGATAAATGCAATGAGGAATTAAAAGGAAAATAGAGGGAAATATTCCAATTTTAAAAAGCAGGGTAGTCCTCAGTAAGGTGAGCTCTAAGAAAATACTTTGAGCAAAGCAGACAAGGGAGTTAGCTACCTAGGATAAAGGTTCTAGGCAAAGAGAAAAGATGGTGTTAAACCAGGCCACACCTGGCTTCTTCAAGAAAAGAGCGCAGTAAACGAGGGAGAGAATAATAAGAGAAGTCAAAGTAAACTGGGTGTGGGAGGAGAGGCAAATCTTGGAGGGTCTTGTAGGCCATTTGGGGGAGTCACTGAACAAAGGAGAAACAATTTGATGCCGGTTTTAAAGCCCCAATTAAGGTTTAAAAAGACAGTTCAAGATATAATCTCAAAATGAGAAAAACTTCTCCTTAATTACACTAATACCTTATTTATAACTTATTATCAACCAACGCTCCTTTGTTCTATTTGTATACCACCTTATCCAAGCTTTAAGAAGTGCTTTCTAAGTTAAATAGCCTGGTATTTGTTGATTCATTCAAATATACACTTCATCATCCATATTGCTTTTCAACCTTCATTTTTAATCCATTCTAATAAGCTTATTTTTACATAAAGCCTTTCTTCACCTTGCTTATTACAGACACTATTCCCTAAGTCTTTCTTCTTGAATTGTGGCAATAGTAATCATATTTCTCTATTTCATTTCAGGTGCATCAGGGACACATTTGTGACTTATTTAAGACTGAGTCAGTGTCTTTAGAAAACATCTAACAATTAGATTCTCTTAAGTAAATGGAAAAGGTAGCTTGCATTGTATAAGTAGAGAATGGGTTATTTCCTCTAATCTTTTTCTTATTTTTACATGCAATTAAGCTCAACTTTCACTTTTAAAGCAACAGGGCTTTATGACAATGTATTGATTCGTTCCCTCAAGCTTGACATTTTAGCAACAGAACTATGTATGATTTAAAATCTGGGTGATTTTATTAATAAAAATACCAAGAGCCTGCAACTGATTCATTTCCATCTAGAGAAGTTTATTCCTATGAAAGTCTCTCTCCATAAATACACACTCTTCCCACAAGTCTACAACAATACAGAAATTTTTATTTTGTTTTATTTTCTAAGGAAAGGAACCCACAGAAAAAAGTATCAATATTTATTTTAAAAGTTACATTTGAGAGAGATTTGTGAAAGAATAAAGTTTCCTGGTTTTCTTCCCATCATCATTACTATTTTATTTTTTACCTATATTTCATCCACAGTTAGAGTCCTCAAAATGTTTTTAAAGAGAAATTTGGTAAAAAATTTAAGGATAAAAAGAAGGGTCTCAGTATAGTTTATACCAACTCACTAAGACATCTTCAGCCATTCATCATCTTGTGGTTTCCAATCTCCTTTTATCAATTGCTCAAAATTCGTGATAATGCTACCACCTGCACCTAAACATAAGAAAATAAAACAAGAATTTTCAGCCAAATTTTCTAGATAAAATATCTGAAACAAAGCCAGAATTTTATCTCCTGACTGAAAATTCCAGGAGGATCCCCAAAATATAACTTTGGAGAGGAATAAAAAAAGTTGTCTTGCACGTTTATGGCAGACACTACTGTAATGCTTCCCTTTCACCAGCATGGCAACTGCCCATGGTACTGTAATTTAGGTTAAAAATTGGGGCCTCAGACACAGACATGTGCCTAGAGGTCTGTTTCAGACCTGAAAATTAAATCCTATGCTTTATCTTTTCCGTCCTTCATATTAGTTTTAGATAGAATACACTATAACAAGAGATTGGAGAAATTTGTTCGATTCCTACATACAAAAAAAAAACAACTATAAAAGTGAGTGATGCAAGATAAATATGAACCCATAATCGATCATATTTATTATTTCTGATTATTCAAGATGGGGAAAAAAACAGCTTTTTTTTTTTTTTTACATACACCACATAATTTATTATGCAAACTTGTTTTATTTATGGTGGCACTACAACTTAATTATGAATCCCTCTGGTTCTGGGATTACTAATCAAACCAATCATAAGAATTTTACCTTGCAAGATAGGCTCAAAATAATGGCTGATGGCTAGTATTATTGAAAAGTGCTAGTTTTGAATTAACTTTACTAGCCAACACAAACAAGGCTTCCATGCTCCAAAAAGATTTTGTTATTAAAGTTGTCCCCACAAAGTAATAAGTAAACTGTTCAATAGTTGTAGTACACCAATAACAGAATATTTATGAACACATACTGTTAATATTACCTCGGGCCCATCCAATAGCTATCATGACTATCCAGCCATTTTTGTAATAGCTATTAGCATGTGTGACTCCACCTACTATTTTCCAAGTTCTGGTCACTTCCTTCATTCCCGCAGCCAAGAGTTGAACAGGTAGGAAAGAATAGCCCCGAGAAACTAGGTCACATGGGCAAAAAAAAATAATATACCTGAAATTAAAATTTAAATATTTTAATAAATAAGTGGAATCAGAATAGAAATAAAAATCTAGCATGTCATCAATAACAATTTGGCAAAACATATCAAACATAAAAACATAAACTTAAAATCCATAAAAACGTAGAATTTGAATACAAGATCACAGACTGGGTAGAGCTGAATTTTTTTTATAATTGCATGAAGCAATAAAGTCATAATCCAAGAGGACTTTCATCTTGTTTGGACTTCTGAATACTTATATATGCTAAAGTATTTATGTTTCTAATTTATGCCTATCCTCTTCTAGAAACTAAGTGCTGAATCCACTTGGATAGAGGTCCCCAACTTTTTTGGCACCAGGGATCAGTGCTCCCATGAGAATCTAGCACCTGATGATCTGAGGTGGAGCTGAGATAGTGATGCTGGTGCTGGGGAGCAGCTGCAAATACAGATGAAGCTTCACTGGCTCACCCGCCGCTCACCTCTTGCTCTGTGGCCCAGATCCTAACGGTGGACAGGTTATCTGTCCATGGCCAAAGAGTTGGGTACCCCCGTACAAACAAAATAAAGCAAATTCATAATCACTTCTAGGGAAAGGAATTCTCTAGTAAGTGTCTTTTTTTCCTCTGGGAAAAGGAATTTTAAAAAGCCCTTGGTAGCTAAGCAAGTGCTGCATTTCGACCCCACTTACATCTTCACCTGTGCCCCTTTGTGCTGCACATAAACTGCAACCTATACAAAGAAAGGTCATAGCTTTCAAGGAAACAGATTTGTATTGAGGAAAAACACACTTTCATACAGCTGAAAGAATATGAAACTTGTTCTTCAATTAAGTTGAGTTAGCTTAAGTTTTAACCAATTAAATTGTCATATTAGTTTAAGAATAATTCACTCTTTCTCAGATGAATTATTTTTTGAAGATTCATTTATTCTAAGCATCTGTTCCAACAGTTTAGCAGTAGTGTTAAAGTGGAGAACACACTACGTTTTCCCCCCATTTGTAAATTACTTTCTGGTAGACAATTTTGTGCTTTAAGCAGAATATATCTTCTTTCTAATGCTGTTATATAGAATACACTGCACAAAAGTAGTATTTTATTTCTTCTAAAAGAAGTTGTTAATCTTATTACAATTCATAATTCATATAGTAAGAATTCCCAAAATTATTCACGGAACATGAAATCTATTTGCCAAAAAACTGCTTCAGAGACCCAATACAAGATATAATGATTTGTTTGGCCTGAGGTACTCTTTCTTCTTTATTTCCACCTACCATATTCCTTCCTATTCTTCAAGGTCTCACTCAGATACTACCATATACACTGACTCTGGGAGTATTTTTTTATTTAATATTCTCAGTTCAGACTAAATTCTAATGGCTCTGTGCAACTAAAACAATTGGTTCCTATGCCGCATTATAGTTCTTTATTACACATTTTTCTTTATAAAATACAAAGGCTGCAATGTTCATAATAAATTATAATAGTCCTTAGATAGCAGGAATCATTCATCTTGTTATCCTCTCACTCAGCATGAAGAAAAGTAGTCCTGAATTATATCACTTATTAACAGTTAATCTGGAGGTAAAATACAAAATATATCAAAGAATCAGGTAATAATTTAAAAATTTGATAGAAAGAAATTATCTGACCATAATAAACAGCTTTTGGAAAATGACTTATATGATTCTAAAATTTTACATGTTCATATTTTTCCAAGCCTCTATATACTTTTCTCTTTAAGTATAGAACAAACTTTCAAAAAGTTAGTTAGGTACTGGGAAAAAATTAGTTATACTTAAATAAGCAATTTTTAAATGTATTTTTAAATAAACAAAAATATTTTGGTATCCACCATAGATAAGATTAAGAAAGAGGGATTGGGTTTCAAAAATAAAACAAACAAAAACAAAAAGAACACAAATGACCTCAATTTCATTCTTTCAGTGAAAATATCTTCTACATTAGTTAAAAACCGATACTATTACATGAGCAGTCTTGGGCTTTTTATATTAAATTATGTAACATTATGGCATACCATCTAAAATGTGTAATTATTCCCAATTTTTAATAAGTCTTTATTCTATTTAATCAGATATTTCTAAAATATACCTATAATTAGCTAACATTTTAAACAGAAAACAGTTTTCATTTCAAGTGTTAAATAGTCACAAAGCAAAAGAACAATTGTTCATGGTGCTAAGTAGACATACAAGTAAACATATCAGACCAATGCTCCTTAGCTGACCATTTCTGCTATATAATACAAGTTAGCTTTCTAAATTTACTTTAACGAATCACTCAGCAAACACTCATTAGCAGTCATCTTGTCCTTCCTGTAAAAATTATTTCACCTCTAACTAAAATTGTCACATCTAATGAATTTTAACTTGTAAAGTAACTAAAGAAAATATATCAGAAAAGAATAAAAGGAACATATTCGACAAGAAATGGAATGAGAAGGCAACTAGTTTCTCATACATCTTAAGTCACTTTGGTTAATGAAGAGGAAAAAATAAGAATAGTGCTAAATAACAGAAGTTAGTGTAAAACAGGTTACAAATAGAATACGAAGCCATGGACAAATGACATCTAAACCAGTTTAAGTAGAAGTTAGGTTAATACTAAGAGTTGAGCAGAAAGACGCTTCCCATGGTTAGGCACTGAGAACTCTTATTGTCACTCTACTATTAATTCCACTTTTCTAACTATCAAAGACAGTTTACTTAAGCAAGCCAAAACATAACTAAATACAGTTCACATTAGTCTAATATGATAGCTTTGCTTTTCTTATTATTAAATAACTTTATATGCTTTGAAAAAGACCACTGCGGAATGACAGACCTGTAAAACTATCTTTTATTGTATTTTTCCTCAGAAAAATGCAGGCTCACTTATGCAAATATGCATTATATAATAGCTACTTGGAAGTTTAAGGAAAACAACTGGGATACAAAAATCAATACAAGAAAAATCAAAATATTTTTGATTTTCAAACGAAAAATCCTTTCAAAGTATAGTCTTCCAGTTGTTTCCCTTAGCCAGTAGATGGTGCTCATATCCAGATGTGAGCACTGAACTGCACCCTTTCCAAGAAATGTATTCACAGAATCCCTTAGTTTAGCTTGCAAGAGACTTTAAAGTACATTCCAAACACCATTTTCTCTCTCAAATTAAAATCAAATGAATATTACAAATATGTTCTCAACATTCAAACCTCAAAAAAGAAAACAGTAAAATACACTGTGCCTTTTAAGCAAATATCATTTTTTGTATTTAAGGATCTGTGAGGGCAAAGACAATATTTTCATTTCCAGAGTCCAAAACAATCTATCACATAAGCACAGACTAATAAGGCTAGATTCCCCAGGTCTGAATTCTGGCTGCAGCTGCTAGATATATGTGATATCTTAGGCAAGTTATTTAACTCTTCTGGCCTCAGTTATGGTAAATAAGAATAAAATAGTACGTACTTTACAGGGTTTTTGTGTAAAGCGCTTAGAAAAGTGTCTGGAACATAGTAAATTCGACATCACTGGTTACTATTTGTTGTTTTATAATGACCAGCAAAACTAGAACCAGTAAAAATGCTCATCAGCAGAAAAACAAAATACAGGTATTAATCTAATGAATTATATAGTAGTGAGAGGGAACATACTACAGGCAAAAACACAGATGAATCTTAGTAACATAATGTTGAGTGGAAAAAAACAAGTCCCAGAGAAATATGTACAGTCAGTCATCTATCACTTAATGATAGGCATATGTTCTAAGAAATGTGTCATTAGGTGATTTCATCATGCGGACTTACATTTAACAGGAGACATCAAAACTAATGGCGAGGGTTCTGGGAAGATGGTAGCAGCAGCGGCTGCACAGATTTTGACTCTTCAAATCTCCACATAAAAGAGACAAGGCATCTGGATAGCTAAACCAAAATCCCATCCACAATACTTACCAACAAAACCATGTGACAAGGTATCCCCTTCAATTCCACAACACAAGTGGGCACAGACAATTCACCAACACCCACAAGACCTATACTGCTTGGCAGGAAAAAGAAAGCAAAGCAAACAAGGGGCCAACTAATGTACCTAAGAACAGAACAACTCCAAAATAGCTAATGTGTGTTCACCTGAAACTACAGCACAATTTGGAAAACAACAATAGTTGAAACTGGGAGACATTCTGGCATCTGGGTGAGACAAAAGCTCCACGATAAGATGGATCTGAAGAGGTTAGACCAATGTAGGCCCCATGAACTTTCAAAACTGATCCACCAGGCCTGTCTTCTAGAAGAAATTGCTGGCATAGAACAAAAACTGAGTAGGGAGGAACAATAGAAGAGAAGATCCAGACCAAACTGGGAAGAAGGAAAAGATCTAGAAAAATCTCAAAAAATCTTTTCTGAATTCTATCTTATGCTAAAGGTTAAAGAAACCTAATTCTACATAAAAAATGACCTATATTAAAATACCGAGGTCAAATCCCACATAAAAATGACCAATATTAAAATACTGAGGTCAAATCCCACATATAAGAAAAAGAAAAGCAGCATAAATCCCCACAGACAATGAAAGCACTCAGAAAAGTATATCCATAAAACAGATCAAAAAAACTGCAACCTAATATTTCAAACAAGCTAAAGGCATTAAAAAAGTGATAAAGATACATAAAAGAACAACATACATTAGAATTAGAAAAACAGAACTGGAGACAAAACACTCAGGAAAAAAAATAAGAAAAAAAAGGGGAAAAAATAATTTCACTAATTAGACCAAACTAGGAGGAAAACAAAGAGAAATAAAGATAGCAGTGCCTTCAAAAAATAAAATGGGAAAATAGAAAGCACTTTAAAATTTAAAAACAGATAAAAAGGTTCACTGAAGAAATGCAAAGAGAAAATATACCAACAATAGGAGTTCCTGAAGAATGGAAGAGCACAAATACTAAAATAACTTTCTCAATGAAAAATAAATGTGTAGCTACTAAAAAGAACATGAATAAGACCAAGACATAGTTTATTTAAATTATTAGGCTTTAATGGGAAAAAAATCCTTTGGGCATCTAGAAAAAAAGAACATATGACTTATAAGGAAAATAAAATTAAATGATCATCAGACTTTTCACAGGAATGCTTTATGACACAAGAAAATAGAGTAACATATTTAAAATATTTAAAGATAAAAAGTGATCCAATGATTTTATATTCAGTAAAACTCACTTTTAAGTACAGACGACAAACTTATCAACATGTAAGAATTCAGAGACTACTGTTCTTGAAGAATCCACTAGAAATTAAGCTTCAGACAACCAAAATTACTAGAGACCAAGACACAAGGATTGGTGATAAGCATTAAATACACAGGTAGCTATAAAACTAAGACCGAATGAGGATTAAGAAGAGTACATAGTATGTAATAGCTATAATTAAGACAGTGTAGAATAGTACATCTATTTTAAAAACGGAAAGAGAATAAGAAGTATACATGCGAAAAAAAGTTTTCAGTAATCATATCAGTGGTAGTATTAGTACCATTACTCCAAAACTATTGTGACTTGTGCACATAATACAGAATTAAAAAGTGAATAATGCTGGAAAATTCTAATTCTATCATGTCTTGTGCCCTTAAAAACCAAAACTCTTAGTGTAGAAGAAAGGAGATACATACATAACAAAAAGCTCTATGTTCTTGAATTTGAATTAGAGATATCAATGCAAACTCATGAGTTATTTTATTTTTACTGTTTACCTCTGTCCACTGAAAAGGCCTAGAAACAATAATCAATTTAGTAATAATAAATATCTCTACTGCCTCAACTGTGGTCTTGAAATATGTCATTTATCACTATAAAAAAAAAAAAAGAGCTTTTTAGAGAAATGAGTGCATTCCATAAGAAAAGTTCAAGATGAATCTTATATTAAGTAACAAGGAAGCTAATCAAGTCTCAGGAGCCAATCTGAAAAAGTTCCTACCAGCCAAAAATGGAACAATGTGAGCTTCACTAATGATAGTAATTGCAATTTATTAAAACCTATGAAATATGCTTAAATTCATGAGTTCATTATTATTAAAAGAAAACCGGTCACCTTTGTATAATGGCAGAAGACAAATCCATTATCCTAAAACTTGGTAAATAAAGAGAAATAAATCAAGTATTTATCCCGCTTTTCCTATATGAACTATACAACTGGGTAATAGATGTTTAATAGGGATTAAATAATAGATTAGTGGTAATTATCCATTTATAATATTATTCTAACTAATATAAAATTAGACTACTAAAATTTTTGCAATTCCGCATTAATTAATAGCTATAGTCATTAAGTATAAAATGGTGCTAATGTCAACAAAAAAATAATCAAATATTTTGGGCCTCTTCTGGTCTTGCTAAAGGAATCTAACCTGAATCTGAATTGGATTCTGGATCAATTTGCCAATTTTCAAGAAACACAGAGAATAGAGGAATATAATAATCTGCACCATGAGTGTGCTTAAGCAAAGTCTAGACTATGGAAAACACTACATGTCAAATGGTTCTAGCTTTTTAAAAGAGAAATTATACAGGAAAAAAAAATAGAACGGAGGGGGAACCTATACAATAAAAGAGACTTAAGAGACCAAATTTTTTAACAGCAACAAAGTGATTATCATAGAAGTCAGAATAATGGTGTGTTATTGTAATGGTTATTTAAGGTGGAAAGGAGATTGTGACTGAAATGGGACATATAGAAGGTACTTTCAGAATGGAGAACAAGGCTCTAGTTCTTGACCTGAGTAATAGTTTCAAAGATAAACCTTACAATAATTCTTTAGGCCCTATAGTTTGTTATTTTGTGGTTTTCTGAATTTTCACTTTATAATAAAAAGATGTTTTAAGTGAAAATTTTTCTTAATCTAAATGGATGTTTTTATTGTATCACAATTATTTATATTTCTCATGTTTTATAAACATTATTTTGTACCTATTCAATATTAACTGAAATTTAATTAAAAGACCATATTGTTCATAATAAAAATTCTTCTTAAGATGATAGTCTAAATGCTGAGTTGAAATCAAGATTCCATTTACCATTTACCAACTCTCTGAGCCTCAATTTCCTCTTATGTAAAAGGAGGATAATAAAAGAGTTGAGGTTAAGAAATAATTTAATTCTATTACACTATAAATTCACTAAGCAAAAAATGCATTTATTTTCCATTTTTAATATATCTTCTGGTTTAAGTCAAGAAAGCATAAATTTATAGAAAAGTTTATTTCATTTAAAGGATCAATTAATCAAGATCTGAAATTCCTTGATATTCAACTAGAGAAATCCCTTAAATCACAATACATAGCTGTCCATTCCTTTAGCAATGTATTTACTTAACCTAGAACAGTACTTGGTACACAGTTAACAAAACAAAGTCCCTGCTCTGACAGGCTGCTATTCTAGCTGAGTGAAACAAACCAACATAAAAAGAAATGAACAGATAATATGTCAGGTAGTAATCAGTCTAAGAAGAAAAATAAAGAAGGGTGATGTGACAGTCATGGGAGAGGAGGTGCTATTTCAGTCAGGGACAACCTATCTGAAAATAGAAAATAAGAGCCTTCAAGGGAAAGAACATGACAGAGAGAAGACAGCAAGCACAAAGGCACAGAACACCTTATGTGTTCAAGAAATGGCAAAGCCAATGTGACTAGAACAGACTGTGCAGGAAAAGAATGGAAAGACGTTACCTCAAAGAGAGTGAAAGGGAAGATTTTGTAGGGTTTTATCGGCAACAGTAAGTTTGGGATTTTGTTCCTAGAAAGATAAACTGTTGAGCATAAGAGTAATATGTCCTAACTTGTTTTAAAATAATCATTTCGTCTGCTATGTGAAGAATAGACTCAGGGAGTAATGAAAAAGCAGCTAGACCACTTAGGAAGCTACTGCAATTGTCCATCAAAGACTAGTGATTAGTATACACGAGCAGAAGTGGGAGTGATAATGTCAGATTCTGGATATCCTACTTTTTTACATAGTTTCAGAATCAAAAAACATTTAAAAATTCTCTAAAACATTAATACTGTTTAAAAATATTGTTATTGTAAAAGTCCTTGAGAAAGTCTTCCAAAACACATAGCAACTGGAAGACTATATGGGAAATGGTTAACTGATGGTTAAACAAATTTGAGAGAGACTGGATGTTAAGTGCCAAGGCTCTAAAGTCAACTTTCCTGTTTTGATCCTAGTTAATCACTAATTAAATATGAAAATTTCAGCTAAATTTCTCTATGCCTCCCTTTTCTCATTTGTCAAATGGGAATAATCTAATTATTATAACTACCTCATGAAACTCTTGTGATTAAATATAAAAAATGAATATGAAGAATTTATCTGACATATGATAATAATTCAATAAACATTAACTATCAAAGTTATTATTCTACTCACTAGTTTCCACTGCCACGGGTTCCCACTATTACTTTTTTCCCATTGCTACTACTGTTTATAATATTCCATTTTATGACCAGTTACATACTAATTTAAAAATTATCACAATAAAAATGAATTTTAAGTGCTGCTAACATGTTATATATTTCATGATATGGTTTTTAATAAAAAGATAGTTTTTGTTTTAGATATAACAAAACACTCTGATTTGTATTATATTTCTTTAGATTTTATGGATCAATCCACTTAAGGATAACTGGACTTTATTTGCAAAAATTCAAAGCAATTTCTACTAACATTTTTTTCTTCTCTACATAAGTAAATTCAAAACAAATTAATGTGAAATCTCACAAAGTCCTGAAGAATCCAATGAAGAATATGACAAGAACAATTATTATATATGACTCATAAGTGCCTGGACTTTCTGTGTAGTTTGCTCACGTTCCTGTTATCCTGTTGTGCATATGTGTGAATGGGTTAGCCCTACAAGATAAACTGTCTGGAGCCAAATATGTGATGCCCTCCCCTATCTGAAATGCTTTCCCACTAAAGATACATAAGACAGTGATAAGGATAATGCCTTTGAAAGAGGACACAGGAAGAGAAGAGTGAGAAAGGGACACATTTTACACTTAAAACCTTAGGGATTATCTGGGTTCCTTCCCTTGCACATGCATTAACTTTTCAAGAACATAAAATTTTTTAAAGAAAAAATTCTACTTAACATCTTACAAAACCATTTCTTAAATGTCTAATAATTCATAATAATGGCGGCTTACCAGATTGAAGATGCCAGTAATATATTAGTGTTGTTTGCAAGAAACCTCAATGGAGGCTCCGCAAGCAGTATACAGGATAAAATTCCTCCACCAAAGCAGTGAAGCATAGCAGTAAACCAGCTTGAAATGGGGTTCTTCCATGCCATCTCCTCCGCTCCTGAAATGTAAAGAAAAAAATGCTGTCTGAGATAGCTGTATATTAAACAAGTCCTGAGGGAAAGAAAGAAACTCTTAATTTCATAATTTCCTGTAACATCACTACTGATAAGTGTGACAATCACAATAATCACAAACCATATATTCTGTCTTTTATTTAAATCAAGAAAAGAAATGTTTTGTTAAGACATGGGTGACTTGAGGCACCTTCAAAATACTCTGTTCAGGTTCTTATTGCCAGTTTCCTAGTAGCAGTTTATTAGAAATAATCTATTGTTTCCTTTCATTCCCAGTCCAGTCCATATGTTAGAGAGACATATTAAAAAAATTTAAAACCTTAAGTAATTTTTAAAATAAAAGCTGCAATAAACTACCTTTCAACATGACAGGCGTGAAATATAGTTAACAAAATAAACCCGAAGTCAAAAGTTGTTGAGGAACAAATATTTACAAAATCGCAAAATGTCTCCTAACAAATTACTTATTACAGAGGGAAATGACAACTTTAGAGTGGAGAAGCTTGCAGACATCACTGTAAACAAAAATCAAGTGACTCCTGATATAATGCGGCTAAGAACACATCATTAGTTCTGTGATATTTCTCCAAAAATGTATAACTGGAACTAACCTAATCAAATACACCTAAACTGAGGGTTATTCGGGGTGGGGGGAGGACCTATCTTATACTTTAATAATGTCAAAGTCAAGAAAAAGGCTGATGAAATGTTCCCGATCAAATGACATTAAAAAGACAACAACTAAATGCAATGCATATCATAAATCATATCCTAGAGTGGAAAAGAATATTTTTAAAAGGACCTTTCTGGACAAGTGATAAAATCTCAAAATGGATTGTGGCTTAGATTACAGTACTGTATCACTATTAAAATTCCTGGTTTTGATAACTGTACTGTGGTTTTAAAAATTAACACTTAAGTAATTAAAGTAACTGGGCAAAATGCCTCCAATTTACACTTAAATGGTTTTGAAAAATTAATATGCATAAATGAAAACATTCAGAGAGAGAACACTAAAATACAAACTTCTAGTTATCAGTAAGTTCTGGGGATCTCATGTACAGCACAGTGACTACATTAAATAACACCATATATATACTTGAAATGTTCTGAGAGCAGATCTTAAGTGCTGCTGTGATGGATGTGCTAATTAACTGGTTGTGGTAATTACTTCACAATGTATGTCTATCATATTATCACTCATGCACTTTAAATACATACAACTTTGTCAATTATACCTCAGTAAAGCTGGAAAAAAATAAATGGGGCAAAAATTAAGTACAGTTTACCCTTGAACAACAAGAATTTGAATTGCATGAGTCCACTTAAACATATTTTTTTTTCAATAAATATATTGGCAAGATATTTTGGAGATGTGCAAAAACTTAAAAAATCTTGCAGACTAAACATAGAGTCTAGAAATATCGGGGGGAAAAAAAAACAAGAAACAGATATGTCATGAACACATAAAACAAAAAATACGGGTTAACTGTATATGTTATTGGTCAGGCTTCTGCTCCACAGCAGCTATTAGGAGTTAATTTGAGAGGTAGTCAAAAGTTACAAGTGGATTTTCCACTGTGCAGGGGGCTAAGGGCTGGGAGTGGCTTCCTAACCCCTCAGTTGTTAAAGGGTCAACTGTATTTAGTGAATGTGGATAGAGTATATGAGAGTTCATCTATTCTGGCATCCTTTATGTAAGTGTGAAATTATTAAAAGAAAAAATATTTAAAAATAAAAAATAAATACAGCCAAAGAAACAGAAGTAATTTATAAAAATAAAGTAGATTAATTAAATAGATGCTAAGGGAGGAAGACAGTGATGGGCAATCAATAAAACCAACACAAAGCTGTTCTTGATAAATACCAATAAAACAGACCATTGTTCAGCAAGTCTAAGAAAAAGAAGATGGAAGTAGGCATGGGGAATGAAAATAAAGCATAACATTAGAAGAGAAAAGATAATTTTAGATAGTTTTTTAATTATAGGAAAACAGCATGCACTTACTCTAAAAAAGGTAAAGATGTAGTTGAAATAGATAATTTTCTGAGAAACTATAAATTAGCAAAATTCCCTTAAAAACAGGAAGAAATCTGAACACACAAATCACTATGGAAAAAAACAGCAGGACAGTTAAAGATCTAAAGAAAACTGCTAGACTCAGATAGGCTGATTAGAAATAAATTGGAAAACATTTACAAAATTGTTTTGTATTACTCATTTTTATGCTATGACCATTACAGAGATTAGCAAAGGATAAAAATCATTCTATGAAACAACATAACACAAAAATCATGACTATGAAGAAAAGAAAAAACAGAATGAAGAGAAAGAGACAGGAGTAAGGGAGAAGGGAAGAAAAAAAGAAAAAAAGACATACACTATAATTTCAACATGAATATAATGTACAAATACATTAATAACAGTGAAATCAGTAGCTTTTTGAAAGGATAATAAATCTTGACTGAGTGGGTTTTATATATAAAGAATTTAAAGAAGGTTCGATACTCATAAATTCATTAAAATCATTCATTATACTAACAAGTTATTATGATTATTCCTTTAGTCAGAAAGTAAAAAGTCACTTGATAAAACTTCCTCACACTTTACTTTTATAAAAAATCTAGCAATTTAACAAGAGAAGCAAAGTACTTAACCTGGATAAAGCCATGAAGGAAAAGATTTACAAGAATGACTTCATCAAAATTTAAAGCTTTTATATAACAAAAGACTGGGACAAAAAGTTTTCCAACCTACATAAAGCAAATTCCAACAAATCAACAGGAAAAGACAATGAAGAGAAGAGATAAATGAGTAAGTCACAAAGCAGGAACTATAAATAATAAACATAACAAAAAAAAGTCCTCAATTAATTAGTAATCAAATAAAAACAAAAAAAGACATTATTTCACACACATTAATTTGGCAAAAAATATCACAGTTTATGTTAATAAACTAGCTAAGGTGTGAAGAAAGTCATGTACTTTTGTGAGTATAATCAAGTAAAGCCATTTTGAAGAACAATTTGGTAGTATAATTAAAATTTTGAATTTAAAATCAACTCAAGTGTCCAAGGAGTTTCATACGAAAATAATAAAGCATAAGGAAATAGCATCTTTAAATGACACATAATTGACATTTATAGAGCCTTCCATCCCAAAACAGCTGCTTATACATTCTCCTCTAGTGCACATGGAACATTCTCAAGAATCGACCACATACTGGAACACAGAGATAGCCTCAACAAATATAAGAGGGTTGAAATCATACCAACCATATTCTCTGATCATAATGCTTTGAAACTAGAGATCAACTGCAGAAAGAAATCAGGAAGAAACACAAATACATGGAGATTAAACAACATGCTACTGAAGAATAACTAGGTCAGAGAAGAAATAAGAAAAATCAAGAGATACATAGAAACGAATGATAATGATAGTACAACATATCAAAACTTTTGGGACACAGCAAAAGTGGTCATAAGAGAAAAATTCATATCATTACAGGCCTACCTCTAAAAGCAAGAACGAGCCCAAATAAACAAACACTTCATCTTAAAAAAGTAGAAAAGAACAAAGGAAGCGTAAAGTCAGCAGAAGAAAAGAAATAATCAAAATTAGAGCAGAAAAAAATAAAATTAAAAAAATATTAAAAATAAATGCAACAAATAGTTGGTTCTTTAAGAAGGTTAATAAAATTGGCAAACCCCCAGCTAAATTCACTAAAGAAAAAAAAAGGACAGAAATAAACAAAATCAGGGATGAAAGAGGGGAAATTATGACTGACATCACAGAAATACAAAGGATCATACAAGAAAACTATGAAAAAGTATACAACACCAAATTTAATAACCCAAGAAGGAATGAACCAGTACTTAAAAAATATAACCTTCCTAGACTGAATCAAGACTTGGGAAATCTAAATGGACAGATCAGCAGTATAGAAATTAAAACAATCATCAAAAACCTACCAAAAAGTAAAAATTCAGGACCAGATGGCTTCACCAGTGAATTCTACCAAACATTCAAAGATTTAATACATATTCTCCTCAAACTCTTCCAAAAAATTAAAGAGGAGGCAATACTTCCCACCACATTTTATGAGGCCAATATTAATCTGATACATAAACCTGGTAAAGATAACACAAAAAATAAAGCTACAGACCAATAGCTCATGAACACATGCAAAAATCCTAAATTAGATACTAGCAAACTCAATATAGTGACATATTAAAAAGATTATACACCACGATCAAGTGAGCTTCATCCCAGGGGCACAGGGATGGTTCAACATACGTGAATCGATTAATATGATACACCACATAAACACATTTAAAAATAAGAATCATTTGACCATATCAATAGAAGCTGAAAAAGCCTTTGACAAGATACAGCATCCATTTATGATCAAAATACTTAACAAAATCGGTATAGAAGGAAAGTACCTTAACATGATAAAAAAACCTATGGGAGGTGAACACACCAGTATATATATACATATATATATATATATATATATATATATATATATATATATATATATGCCTACTTTTAAAATGTACAACTGAACTTACTGGATTTTGTTAACCAATATTACCATGAAAAATATATAGATATATGAATAAATAAAATATATTATGTGTACTATTTTTTAAGCCAAAATAAATTCAAATACACACACACACACACACACACACACACACACACACACACACACACACGCAGTGTTGTGTATAATGCTATAGAAAAAAATTTTAAAAATCTAAATGACCATCATCAGAGAAGCAGTTAAACAAGCCATGGTCACCTGCCTGACAGGAGCAATTCAAGAGTGTGGTAGTGGTAGGTCAACATCATGGGAAGATTCCCAAGATATACTGTTAAGTAAAAACAATAAACCAGCTACAATCATGTTGAACAATATTAAAGCATGAAATCATTCATGGGCAAAAATGCAAACACTATATATTTCTATACACATATATACATGAAATGCCCAGAAAGGATCTGCAATACACCAAAATGTTATGTCTTATTTTGAGAAAATCCTGGGAATAAGGAAGATGATCAAAAGAGCTTTACATTTATTTAATTACATTATTTAATTGTATTTGGATTCTTTAAAATAAAATGTCCATTTATTAATTGTATACTTAAAATTTTAACATGTTATGTCACATCCAATCTGAAGAATACAATGCATCTATTCAAAAGAATGTAGCAGCTTCACATGCACTAACATGACAAAAAGAAAACCATAAACCATATGTGTATAAACAATATGTATAGTCAGAAATCATTTACTGGGGGAAACCAGAAAAGCATATATTTCTATAGGCACATACACATGCAGGTAACACATAAAGATAAGTGTGCAATATACACAACCAAACTGTTACCTGTTGTTACCTTTTAAGGAGAGGCCTATTTATGCAAAAATAAACAAAAAAATATGCCAATGTACATGTGAGTTCAGTACAGTAACATCATGATACTGTATTAACATGGGAATTCATCTATATGTGCTCAAGAGAAAATATAAAAGAGAGAGATAAAAATTTAAATAGTGCAACCCACCATTCCACACAACAAAATGTGCCCAGGAGTGAATATGAGTTGGCAGATGTGAATTTTCTGTGGTGTACACATCCTGTCAAGTGAAGTGATGCCAAGGTTTAATGATATGCATCTGGTGACAACTCAAGAAATGGTGACCTGTTCCAATCTGGAAGACAAATTGGTTATGAGAAACTTACTAAAAAACAGGATGTCAATCTCCAGTATAGCAATTTCTCCTAAACCTAAAAATTTTCAAGTTATTTTGATGCTACATGGTTATACTGTCTTTAGAGCCAAACCTCTATGTAAGATGTTATACCAATATGTCTCTAATACAGTTATATTGATATCTATCTAAATATATGTATAGATGCTGTTCAGTATTGCCCCATACAACGCTGACTGATGTTAACAATGGTCAGTTAGCACAGTAAATGAGCATGATCTTTTCTTTTGGTCAGTGGACACTAGCTGCCATATGGAGCCACCTTCACGCTGAAAAAGAAATATAGAGTGCTTAAGACTATGGGAGTATGGACTCTGGAGGCTTAATTGCAACAGGTATAAACCCTGGCTCCAGCACTTATTCTTTGTATGACCTCAACAGTTTAACTGTTTGCTTTCCCATACCATGTAGTATTAAGTATATAGTATTACAATTTTACTACCATTAATTCCCCTTAATATTGTCACAATGAGAGAGGCTTCTGTGATTGTGTACCAGTTTTGCAAACTTTTGGTAGGATCTCTAACCCTCTTGGGCTTAAATCTCAACTTTCATAAAATGAGAATAATATATTACTTATAAGGATTTTAGATGAAAGAATATACATAAAAACACATATATACTATCTAGTACACGTCAGATACTCTGTTGATTTATCTCCTGAACGGACTGATAACTTACAGCAGAGAAAAGAGGTAGGCAAAACACAACCCTTAGGTTGCTTCTGACTCAATTCTCTGAGCTCAAGAGTTTAAAATCATTGAAACTAAGATTTTATTAGACAAAAAGAAAAAAAAAGGAAAAGAACAAATTTGAAGGGAATTCTCCCTACACATCAGTCCTTTTGTCTAATTTTCAAACATGTCACTCAGAAAATTCTAACTCAAATAGGGCTTTCTATAACACTCTCTTCAATACCCACACGTTTTACAGTAACACTTTTTTACAGTATGAGGATATTGTGACAAAGTTATTTGGGTGTTATGCTCCTTTGTATATATCATACTGATACCATAATTAGTTTAATGTGAAGTTAAACTATGAAAATATAGAAAGTTAACCAGAAACAGCTTGTATATCTTTACAGCATATAAATAATATTTGGTAGGAAAAAATATATTTGGTAGAAAAAAATTGTTTATGATATTTTTAATTTCTCAATTTTATCTTCTCAATTAAAAAAAAGATGCATTCTTTAGCTAAGGAACAAGCTCTGTTCATTAGAACACATTATTTTATTTTTAATATACTGACATTTAAAAGGGAGAAAAAATTCTGTCCTACCTTGAGTTAACATGTTTGTAACATACTATTAAAAGAATTATTTTCCCAAAAACTCTAGGCAAAATTAGTCACACTGAGAATCTAATTCAAAGTATAAGATGTTTAAAGTACATATAATCACTTAATGACTTTAATGTCAAATTATTTTCATTATGAAATGAAAGCAAAAAAAAAAGTCACGTTCTACACCCATAAATTCACTTAAAATCACATCTACAAAATAATCCCACACTCTGGCTAAAATGAATCATTAGACCATATTTAAAACTGTTTCACTGACTTAGTTACAACAAAGCTTAGAAAGATATTTTTTAATATATTACATACGTGACTTCTCTATTTTGATGTACTCTGTCTATTTTAGTTCTATAGTATGTCCCTATTTTTAAGAACCAGTTACTATAGCTATTTTCAAAACATTCAGCTTGCTGGTGACTTCCTGAAAGAAGCAGGGGAATGCTCTAGCCTCAACTCCAGATGTTAAATACTTTAAATTAATAAACTTTTGCCCCAGTCTTCCACCGTCATAGGTTTATCTCCTTAAAAAGAGAAAATTTAACAACATAAGCTATCTCATATGCCTCAAGCATACTTTTCATCAAAAGTATTTAGAAAATAATGATATAGGCCAGAGGCTTAGAGATTATCCATGATACAACAGATTCAAGGCATTCTGGATCAGGTTTGAATCATAGTGGGCTAAGTAAATCCACAACCCACCTGTGGTTATTTCTCTAGTTCCTTAATGTATAACTCGAATAGACACATTTGGCAAATGGCACAATCTCCACTATTGTGTCTCAGATCCATGGAGTGAGGATCATTAGGGCAGAAATGGTGAAGTAGAAGCCCCTACAGTTTCTTCTCTTCACCAAGTTATTTTTAAAAAGCAAAACCACAGAGATGGGTGTCAATACCAAAAACTCAAAAGATGACAAGGTGGTGAGAGCTATCACGTGTTGTTTAACTTGCCTGTTTGGTCTACACATAAGGCAAATGGATTTGGAGAATGACTGTGATTATCATAAATGTAGACAAGGAATAACTCCAATTGCAGTTGATATTCCAGATGCAGTATTTTTACTAGCACATATTAATTTGCAAAGAATCTGAGGAACACTTTGCTTTTACATGGCAATGTTAAGAGTACACTATGAGTCTTGCCTCAGGTCTTTGTCAACCCTCCTGCTCTCTAACAAAGTCCACAGAGATTTTGATCATATTGAGACTCCATACAACATCACACTGGCTCACCACACTAAAGACATTATACTGACTGGATCTCTGGGCAGGAAGTAGCCAGTATTTTAGATATGCTAATATGACACATGCAAACCAGAAAGTGGGAAGTTAAACCCCACTCCTAGGTTTCTGTACCGGTCAGAGTCAGAAAATATACATAGTTATTTTAATAGAGAATTTAATATAAAGTAAGTAGGTTAAAACATAAATTTTTTAAAAAGTAGATATAAAATTACTAGATTGTTGAAAAGGTAAAAAGTAAATACTACAGTATCATAGAGGTTTCAACAGCAGAAAACAGGCACTGCTACTAAGGAACAAAGGATAGTTGGAAATCATTAAAAGTTAGAAGCTTGGAGGAAAAGCACTTTAGAGCCAAAATTTGAGACTCCTGAGAGGGGACGCTGCTCAGCCAGTGCTCTAGCCCAGCTCAACCACTATACGAATAAATATCTCAAGCTATCCAGTTAGCAGTCAAGTTTAAACTAAACACTGGTCTCCAGGCTTTATGAGTTCTTTCTACCAGATCACACTCCCTGACCAACATTTTATATCAGGTCACTCAAATATTCTAACTTCCTTTTCAATTAAAAAACATGGAAGACAATTTAAGTAAGATCCCTAAACACACAGAAGTAAATTCTGGACTATCATTTCTGAAACATTCTTTTCCACCCCATAGTGGGCAGAACCTTTTTAAAGCATCATAAAACAAAGGGGGCTTTTGGAGTATCACGAATGCTCTACATTTAACCGAATGTTGATTACTTAAGTGTTCACTGTGAAAATTCATTAAGCTATATATTTATGATTTCTGCACTTTTCTGTATGTTTTAATATGGCAATCCATAAAGATAGCAAAACTATGCTGCTACCTTTTCCAGAATTTCCAGCATTGATAAATTCTTGACTTAGTAATCCTTTCATCTCCCACAAATAGAGGAAGGGACAATGAGAAACTTTATTCCTAACAAAGTAGAAAAATGACAGGTGATATGGAAATTACATTAATCCTGGGAGAATATAACTAAGCCAAATGATAACTTGTTGAGAAATTGCTAAATGTTGAGAAATCAGGAACATTAAAGGGCACTGCAAAAAGAGAGCACAGAATAGTTGAATACCTCAGAATTAGCCCAAAAACTAGCTCCATAATTTACTAAACTGTATAATTTAGGAAGATTATTTTATTACTCTAAGATTGTTCCTCGTTTATAAAATGAGTTTAGTAATACCTACCTTAAAAGGATATGTAAGGATCAGAATTAAGATACCATAATGTTTTGCATGTATCTGAAATAAATGCATATTATTATTGTACAGGAAAGGTGGTGCAATCTTTGTGACTCAATCAAAAAAAAAAAGACAATGAAACCAGCCCTTTGAGTTTCTTTAGGGCTGTAACAGTGTCCTTCATCTTGGTATCTTCAACATCTAAAATAGTGCCTGATATGCAATCGTTTCAATGAATATTTGCTTAATTGAACTATATGTGATTTGAAAGAAGCTCGCAAAATAGTAGTAGGGAAATTAAGAGTAATATAATAGATTGTGTGGGTAAAAACAAAGTGAAAGTAACTTTAGATTAAATTTTCAATAAGTCTTACAAAAAATAGAATATGAATGTAGGATTGAAGAAATGTGCTTCTTTTAATGAAGATTTAAATAAAAAAGAGAAGACAGATGAAAAATGTAAGGTAAAAAAGATTAAAATCAATGACGTAAATTTTCTGTTACAGTGAGCAGAAAAAAAATAAATGGCATAGATGATAGAGGCTCTGTTCATCCCTCCGGCGACCAAATCAAAGTTGTGACAGAAACATGGAGCTGAAGCAAGGAAAAATCGCCTGAGATCTAGAGGAACAAGCCACACAATTAGGGAGAAGTCCAAGAAAGCACCCTGCAACAGCAGAAGGAAGGATGGGGCAAGGACATGGGGCTGACCCACCCAAGCGGCTGAGTAAGTCGCAGGATGCGGCGGCGGCAGCCGCCTCTTAAGGGGCAGATTTTCCCGGTGACGGACCTACTCACTCTGAGCACCAGTACTGATTCGGCTGCAGGCAGGGGCACCAGGGACTTACAGCAAGACATTGTTGGAGTGAGGGCCCAGGCAAGACTCACTCTGTGCAGAAGTGCCAGCAGTATCCATTGCTCCCTGTTGAGCCTTCCCCACTCCCAGTGCATGGACACAGAGCCACAATAGCCATGACATCATCAAACTGGATAACAGAGGTCTCTCTGCCCAGAGGATTCCCTGAAAAACTGCCTCCCTCAACTCACGGCCCCACCCAAGCCACATCCTCAGCAAGTGAGATGCTCCTTGCTGAGACACACTGGAGGCAGCTGGCCTCAATTTCTGAGGCAACTATAAGCACAGCATCTGTGGATTGCTTGCTGAATCTTAAAGGGTGGCCCCGGAAGGGCAGAGGCTTGGGCTAAGTTTGGCCTGAAGCTGAACCCCTCTCAGGACTGTGCCATTGGACACCTACTTCACAAATCCACACTAATAAGACTGGGAGACTTAGGAGCTTTGCTTACTACATAGAAACAGATACGGAAAGGCAGCCAAAATGGGAAGGCAAAGAAGCAAAAACCACATGAGAGAACAGAACAGAGATCCAAATATAATGGAATCAGTAATCTATCAGATGCAGAGTTCAAAACACTGGTTATAAAGATGCTCAACAAACTTTTGGGAAGTGTAAATAAATTCAGTGAGAACTTCAAAAAAGAGATAAAAAACATAAAAATGGAAGTGGAAATTATAAAAGGAAGGCAGTCTGAAAAGAACACACTATCTAAGATGAGAAATATATTAAATGGAATAAACAAAAAAATAAACAAAGTGAATAAAGAAGAGGAACAAATGCGCTATCTAGAGGACAGGAAAGCCAAGGACACTCAATCAGAAAAGTAAGGAATAAGAACTATAAAACTATAAAAATAATTTAAGCAGCAGCTGGGACACTATTAAGGGTCCCAATATCCATCTGATTGGCATAACTAAAGAAAATCAAGATGTTGAACAGCTGTTCGAAGAAATAAAGATGGAAAACTTCCCTAACCTGGTGAGGAAATGAACATAAAATCCCAGGAAGCTCAAAGAGGGATCCAAAGAGGCCCGCACCAAGACACATCATAATTAAAATGCCAAAGGTTAAATACAAAGAAAGAATATTAAAAGCAGCAAGAGAAAAAGTTACTAATAAGAGAAAATCCATAAGACTGGCAGCTGATTTGTCAAAAGAAACTATGCAGAACAGAAAGGCTTGGCAAAAAAAATATTCAACAGGATAAAGACCCAGGATCTATAACCAAGAATACTTTATGCAGCAAAGCTTTCATTTATAGTTGAAGGACAGATAAAGAGCTTCCCAGACAAAAATAAGCTAAAGGAATCACCAGTAAGCCAGTATTACAGGAAATGATGGAGGTACTTCTTTAAGAAGAAAAAACATGGATCAATAACAGGAATAAAGTATGGTAACAACTACGTACCTTTGAGTACGTACCTTAAATGGAAAAGAATTAAGTGCTCCAACCAAAAGATAGTGGCTGAAAGGATAAGAAAACAAGATCCCTACATATGAAAAGGGAGGGGATGGAAAAAGATATTGCTTTGATGGACCTAGAAAGTGTTTAAGTAAGACAGAGAAAGATAAACACTATATAATTTCACTTATATATGGAATCTAAGGAATAAAAAGAACAAATTAATCAAAAGCAGACTCACAAATATAGTGGACAATTTGGTATCAGACAGAGGTGAGAGGGGTTTGGGGGACTAGGAGAAATGGGTGAAGGGCTAAAGAAGTACAAATTAGTAGCTGATGGATGGTCAGGGGGATGGGGAGCACAGAATACAGTTAGTCTTAATATACTGACTAGGTGGAGGATTAGGGGAGGAAGGGTACAATTGAGGAGACTGTTTTAATAATTATACAGATGTCTAACCAATGTACTTGAAACTAAATTTAAAAATATATATTTTTAAATGGCTCCTAACAGCTCCCAAAGCTGTATTTTCCAACTTCCTAATAAAATCCCCAGGAAAATAGAAATTAAACAAAACAAAACAAAGACCTATCCTATTAGCCAAAACTTAAAATATAGACCATCATATGCCAGGGTTCAGGAGGAACTAAAGTTAATTATGAGATAAATGGAAATAAACTAAGAAATAAAAAAAGATCCAATTTTTTAAATACCCTGATATTTTTGCTTATGAAGCACAAATCACACAGAAAAGGAAAGGAGGATGGGAGGGGTGAAGCGGAGACCATCATCTTTCCCTGCATGTGAAGGCTTATAACCTGAACCAAATAAAAAAGGGATAGTATCTTTATCCATGTCACAAATAAAAAAAGTTAATCCCCTTTACTCTGTTGCCTCCGCTAGCATTTTTTAAGATCTAGGCAGAGACTACAAATAATAAGACATAAATGGTAGAAAAATGGGTAGTAAGATATTGGAAGTGGTAGAGTACATTCCAAAAGTCAGAATCTCAAGGAGTAACATGCTTGAGAGGATAAAGAACCCTAGTAGCAGTACATAAGTATATAGTTTTATTGTACTATAAGTCTGCGTTCTATACAACCAATCACAGAGGATAGAAAAAGTTGCCAATTTTAAGTAAAAAATTATATAATGTATTAGAAAAACAAAATTCCTAATGAATTAAAATAAAACATAAGATAAGCAGAGTTTATTCCAAGAATGTAGATGAGTCATTTAAAATGCATTATATTACATTTTAAATAGAAAAAACAACATGATCAACTGAATAGATTTATAGAAGAGAAAATACAAATGGCCAATAAACTTAAGTACAAACTCACTATTAATCATGACAGATACATATAAAAACTATGTTTTCTGACCATTAGAATGACAAGGTATTTTAAGATTGATAAAAGCCAATACTGTGGAATTTAGTCTAACACACTTCTGGTAAAAGCTTAAATAGGTATAGTATACCATTCTGTGTTAATTCTATCCCTTTTACTGTTGCAAGTACTGGTACTGGAATATAAAATATTTTTCACACCATGTGCAATACTGCAACAGCATTCAATTAGTACAGTGAGTCTCAAATTTTTTTGGTCTCAGGACTTCTCTGCACCCCTAAACATTACTGAGCAGATGAACGGTTGCCTGGGGCTGGGAAAGGGCTGACTACAAAATGGCAGAAGGGAATCTAGGATGGGTGATGAAACTATTCTATATCTTGATTGTGGTGGTGGTTACATGATTATATGTGCTCTTCCAAAAATGAAGAACTTTATATTAAAAAAGTGAATATAAGTAAATTAAACCTTTAAAAAGCTTGACAAAAAAAATTCTTGAAGACTCCACAGGTCTTTTGCTTATGTGGGTTTCATGTATCAAAATTAGTATAAATTATAACTGGGGAAATTTTTAGAGTTATTTATGCATTCATTTCAAAAATAATAAATGCACTAAATGTTAACATAAATAATGTATTCATTATGAAAACTACTTTCCAAAGCAAAAACTATTTAGTGAGAAAAGCCACACTGTTTTATATTTTAGCAAATCTATTTAAGGTTTGACTTTAAACAGAAAACAGCTGGATTTTCGTATCTGTTTCTACATTCAATCTGTTATTGTATCCCAAGTCATGTAGCCGCTGGAAAACTCCACTGTACACTTGTGAGAAAATTAGTGTGAAAAAGACAAATAACATTTGCATATTATTATGAAAATAATTTTGACCTGCCAGTGTCAGGAACCCCAGGGGTTCCTGGACCACACTTTGAGAACCTCTGATTTAACCTAAGTAAAAGCGGACATTCTCCAGATACAGGGAAGTGAAATAAATCTCCAGGTGCCAGCCCGCAGGAAAAGCAGTAAATCAGTCACAGGGAAGTGATATCTCCAGGCGCCAGCCTCAAGGAGAAACACAACATTCCAAGGTACAGATAATGAAACTGACTACTAGGTCCTGTTTGACCTGAGAGTCCACCTAATACATTTATCTTTGTGCAAGACTTTAACTGCTAACTTCTGCTTTTTGTAATCTGCTTGCTTGCTTATTCAAGTATGTAGTTGGAGGCTTTATAAGCTGCCTCTTCTGAAGGCTGGGGGTTGATCTCCTCTAACCCTGCGTGTTAGAGTCAGTCACCAGCCGGCTAATAAAGGTTCATAATTAATTTCAATTAGTTCCACAGGTCTTAAATTCGTTCACGCCATAACACCTATACAAGGAAATATTGATTTCTGAATAGGACATGAGAAAATATACTTCTTTTCAAATCAAGGAAGCAATAACTTATGCAGATGATCTGTCCTAATTTAATACAATAATATTCCCCTCATCCAAGTCAACTCTTCTACCAGCAATGACTTAGACTGGGCTACAAACTTAAAAGCAAATAAAAAATATTTTTGAGGTACAAAGCTTTAAAAAAAAAAAAAAAGTAGTCCATAACAGGTGCAGCATTATCCAGAGCCCTCACTCATCAACTTTCTGTAGGACAAGGCAGATTAAAGGCAGCATTAACACACAGGAAGTAGACAAAGAAAACAAACATCTGACCTCATAAAAAGAAAAAATTCAAAAAATGAAAAGGCTGGTAAAGTAATTGCACAAGTAAATTACTCCTTGATCCTATAAGTGAAAAGAACACAAAACGTTGTATATTAACACTACATCCCCATTCTACAGATAGTAAAACTATGCCAAATGATTCACTCTTGTATAATGTCATTCACATCATCGAAAATAGAAATCCAGTCTCTTCTCAATCGTTTTGTCTAACATACTAAGCAAGGTGGTAGCACACTCCGTTAAAGAGAATACAGGCATATCTCGAAGATATTGTTTGGTTCCAAACCACAACAATAAAACGAGTATGGCAATAATGTGAACGGTAATCTTTTTGCAGGTGAGGAGCGTTTTGGTTTTTGTTGTTTTGGTTTTAAAAAACCCACCATATCTGTGAAGCCTGATGGATGTGCCTACTTGAGGCTTTTTAAGTGTTTATACAACTTTCATAACTGGAGAGCGGTCCATAACTATTCATTACTCCAAGAGACTAAGTCAGATTTGCCGTCTCTGGGAGTTTTGTTCCCAGGTGACTTTTAAATACTTTGCAAGGAAGTGGTGGCACCCCCGGGAGACCGCGCAACTCCTGGTCAGGTACCCGCAAGACCCCGGCTCCGCAGGCTGCAGCGCCTCCCACTCACCAGTCAGGGGAGTCCGTCCCGAGTTTGTAGGGCTAGCCGCAGGCACCGCGGACCGCACGTCGCAACTCCTTTGGCGAGTACCGAGGCCACCTCCCTTCCCGGCCTTAGTTTCCCCATGTGTACTGGACGGGTCAGTGGAGCCGGCTCTTGGCACCCCTCTAGCTTGACTACATAACTTTCTAGGACAGAGGTAGCTCGGCCGCTCAGCCGGCTCAGGCCGTCCTCACCGTGAAGGAGACCCTGAGGTGGCCAGTCCGCGGCGCGCCAAACTCACCCGACTGACGCTTCAGCGCCATCAAGGATACCAGGTAGTGGGCGATGTCAAAAAAGGGAAACATAGACGTGCGAGCAAAGGCAAGGGTGAGCTCATCCCACGGAGAGGCCATGACGACGACCTACCACCGCGACCGGAGGTGCCCAGACGACGGGTTCACGGCTTGCGCGGTGAGCGATGGGGGAGGGGCGGCCGCGGCCGCGCGCTCCGCTGCGCGGCTTCGAAGAGCCCTGCGCGTGCGCCCTGGCACCCGCGCCGCCGCGCGGAGGGGCGGGGCTGCGAATCCGGGGAGCCTCAGTCGTGCGCGCGGGCGGCGGGTGGGCGGGGTGAGAGGGTTCTCACTATTTCCGCAGTTCTGATGTTGTTCTCCTAATAAGGGGCCAGCGTGTTGGTGCTGGGATCTGGGCCAGGCCCGGGAGAATGGGCAGATGAATCAAACATAAATAATGACTAAAAGTACATTGCTAACGTATACATTTAGTGTATTTACGGTTTTTAAATGAATACATAAAAAACTAAAATTTTTCTGTTATAATTTCTAATATGTTAAATATAACTAACCCACAGAAAGTTTTGTGGAGTCTTCAAGAGATTATTTTAAGTGAATTTTTTAAGTTTGATTTACATACATATATGCACCCGTTTTCACATAAAGTTCTATGGTTTTGAATAAACACAGGCAATCTAAAGGGGAGAATCAGATTTATTTCTATAAATTAATGGTATTCGCCTATGTTTGTCAAGCAACTACACAGTACTCAGGTCATACTGTGACTTATTGGAGATATATAAAAAGAATACGATTAATATCCTGCCTTCAAGAAACTTGTGTTCTCCCAAGAGAAATTTGAAACATTTTTAAAGGATGCATGTAATTTGCACAAAGCAGGTAGCGAGAAGTGTAGGAGCCATACTATGGCAGTTCCCAGGAGAGGAAGATTATTTCAGGGAAGTCGTGAGGTGAACTGGGCTAGACTACAAAATCAGTAATGAGACTGGAAAAAGAAATCCTTTAGTCTAAGCTCTTCATCACAACAGTATGCTCAGGCAAATCACAGCCAGAATTCAGACTGGGTTAAAATTGCTACACTGTGTTTTTTTTTTTTTTTTTTTT
>PVKZ01002646.1:0-202469 GCA_004027375.1 Macroglossus sobrinus | reverse complement strand
TTGCCTTGTGCTTAGTGTGAGGTGTGAAATACTGGAGAGTTTTTCTCACTGTCTTTGCTTCACTTCTAGCTTTTATCAGTCCCTGATGACTGCACTATAGTGGGAAGGGTGGATGGTGAGAGTGGAGTGTCTCTCGCTGGCTCCTTCTTCTTGCTCTAGCAGTAGACTCCAATCCTTGTTACTCAACATTAGGCTCCTCACGGGGGCATGTGAAATCTTCAGTGCTCCTGATCTGTCTCAATTTTTGGCAGACTTTGTGCACTTGGGCCTTTGCCGTTAGGTCTGCTCATATTCCCGACCCTCCTCCATCCCCATGGCAACCAAATTCTGCTTCTGGCTTTCCCTCAGTTGTAACAGACCTCACTGAATATTTGCTGAAGTTGTTTAGGTGAGATTCATTCCTCTTCAAGAGGCAGATGCGTTTTACTTCTACCTCTCACTGGAAAGCAATGGAACTTCACCTAGGCCCTGAAGGTGAGGGGATTTACTGTTCCCCTCTTGGTGACATAAGGCTTTTACTTAATATGAAACAACATTCTGTGGAAGAAGGCAGTGTTTTATGCTTGTCTCAGAGAGGAAAGCAATCAGCGTTCACATTGTGACACTGAGTTGATTCTTTTCCATCTCTTGATATACCTCCAATCCTTCTTGTGTGAAAACTAGTAGAGGCCCATGAAAAAGAAAAAAAACTGGCGCTCTATGTTACTTTAAACTGATGCTTCAGCCCACACGTAGCATTTAAGAAATGCATCAAACTTTTAGCAGATTTCTTCTTACCCATCTTCAGCCTATGCTCTTCCAAAAGTTAAAAATGTATGTGCCGTATCTCTTCCAGGGGACTTGTCACTCATTGGAATTAAGTTCACTTGGTTGTCTTACAAATTCAGTTCAATAATGAACTCAGAAAAGTTAAATTTTGATGGTTATATGACCTTTACTCATTGTTATAATGGTCTTTTGAGGACTCATTTTATTAAGAAAAGCAACAAGTTATCAGCCATGTAATATTTTTTAACCATCGGTCCTTGAAGATATGAGTTAAATCATCATCATCATCATCTTTATTTTTAAGTCCATTTCTAAGATTCTGAAAATATTATAGAATGGAAATATAAATGTTAGCTGGAGCTATGGAGAAAGAAAATATGAAACTAAGTGTGGCTATAACGTGGTTTTTGGACATTGAGAGAGACAGACCCCTTGAAAAACGATCACGATATGATGTGTGTTGAGAGTGATATAACATAGTTTAAATGAAAATCATGATGGGAATTTAGCATGAGGAATTTGGGGGAACTTAGAGTGGGAAGAATAAAAAATCTGGCCAGGAAAAATGTCATAAGACATAAATTGAACTGAGCCTTGAATAGTTCTCTAAATGGAGAAGCAGAAAAGGACTGCATTCAAAAATAAGAAGGGTAAATAAAGCATAGAACTGTTTAGGGCTGAAGGTGTGGGGAGGGAGTGCCAAGAGATGAATATTTAGAGTAGAAATTTTGGAGTCAGATAGACTTGAGTTTGAACCTGGTCAGATACTTCAAGAATGACTTTGGACAGTTGGTTAAGCCCTTTAAAAATGCATTTCGCCAGTCTGTTTAGTGGAAGTATTAACGCTTATCTCTCAGGGTTGTTGTGAGGGTTAAATCCACCTAAGGTATTAGTGAAGCACATCTGGAACAGATCTGTGCCCAACACATAATGGCTGTTACTAGTAGTAGCAGTGGTTCTCCATCACAGAGCGGAGGCACCACACATCTTTTGCAGCAGTAGTTATTTGGGATTTTCTAGAAATCTTAAGAAGTCTAGGGGGCTCTTTTACTTTAGACAAATAATTGCCTCTTTGTAGCTTTAGTATAATTCTCTTCTTCCTTAAGGCATTACAGTTCCTAACTCTTCCCATACACATGTAAAAGTAGCACGGGAGGCAGTCCTTCCTACTGGTAACAGCAAGTAATTTATGCCTGGCATGTAGGAAGAACTCCTATTTCAACTGTTTCACTGAGTCTATGTAGAAAGGAATACAGCTTTTTTTTTTTTTAAAAAAGATTATGTGCTGAAAAATCATTCTTACTTACATGGCAATGTTAAACCCAGGTTGACATAATGTAAATATAGTGAAACATGAATATATTGTTCAACAACGACTCTATTTTTGTACTGAGGACTAATGTTTGGCTCACATCAACCACATCCAAGACTCGGGTTATTGTTGTTTATTGCTTGTTTTCTCTTGGGCTACCAGAGCCTATCATAGTCTCTCCTAGTGTTGCTAAGGGTTAACTATAGTACCTGAATCTCATGTCCTGGGCTATGCCACCTGGCTATGGCTTAATCATTTCTGAGACTAAATGCCTAGAGAATGCCTTAAAACAGTGGTTCTCAAAATTTAGCCTGTATCTGAATCATATGTAGGACTAGTTAAAATACAGAATGCTGGGCCCTACTCCTAGAATTTTTGATTCACTATGTGGTACGGCTCTAGAATCTTATTCACATGTGAGGCTGATGCTCCTGGTCTCAGGACCACACTTTGAGGACCATTCATTCAGTGGTTTCTGTTTTCGGAGTGCTGTACCTTCCTGTAACCTGCGGTGTGTGTTAGAAGAGACCACTGTCACTGGCTTATAGAGAAAACTGTGGAACTATGAATTAATAAGAGTGTAAGGTAAGGACAGAAAGAAAAGAGGGACAAATTGTTCTTCTGTCAGTTTTTTTTAAAGGGTTTGAATCATGAGGCATAACTTGTGGGTAGGTGAAAAAGTGTTGGAGGTCAGCCTTTTTTCATATTATTTTCTTTAGATCCTGGGAGTGCAGAGCCAATTTTATCCAAGTCCTGCAACTATAGCTCTCTCCTACTTCCTACATCATAGTAACGTGGAATTCTGTGGTCCACAATATTGAAGGACACTTATCCTGATCTTTCCCTAAGCAAAAGAAAAGTTCATCTCAGAACTAAAAGAGGTTACCCACATTTCTAAGTGCCTGTTTTCAATGCCTTTAGAAACAAAGCAGGTGCTTTGGCTATTATGTTGACCTCTTTTTCATTCACTCTCTTACTGTTAAGGCCAGATATGAGAGAAAAAATGAGGCTAGAGGGACAATCAAAGCCTGAGCCCTAGTCCTAGCCCTAGTTCCTACATTCCTTTGCTGTGTAATCTAAGGCATTCAATCTCACTCACTCTTAGGTTCCTTATTCATAAAATAAAAGAGTGGTGTAAAGATATATATGATTATTTTAGGAAAGTTTTTCCAATTCTAAAACTCCACAATTCTAAGATTCCACATTTCCTTACTAGTACAAAAAGAGAAATGTATGCATCTGAGATGAAGAGAAACATTTAAGGAAATTTAAATTTCACTTGAATTTGTAATTACCCTTTAAAGTTGCATTGGTCAGTATAGTAGCTTGTAGCCACAGATAAAACATTTCATTTTTTATTGCAAATATCCTATTTGTCAGCATTGCTTTAGAGGCTTAACACCATAAAAAAGTAAAAATTATATTTTCTTTGCCACTGAGGCATGTCACATTCATTGCCTGGCCCACACTAATAACTCTCTCTGGAATCATTTAAATATTTGCCTTAATCTTAACTTAATGTTATAGTTACAACCACATCTGTATATCAGATATATGTAACTTTACAACAAAATTCTACTTCTAGAGTAAAAGGTAATTTTTTTCTTTTTTTGCTAAGGAATGAGTTCCTGAGTAGTACAATAGCCTCTAGAAATCTTTAAAATAGTAGCTTTTCATTTGCCTTGAATAGTAATGTACGATTTTGTTTTTAGTCTAGGGAATTCTGCCTTTAATTTCATGCAGGTAATTGAACCATATACATATCAACCTTAATAGCTTACCCCTTCTATACCTGGGTTCCTTACAGTGTTTTCAAGGGATCTTCGTTTTACACTTTGTGTAAAATTCTACATGTTGGTTCTCCCATTCTTTTTATAAGCAGTACTATCAATAACATGAGGTTCTGGAGTCAGATATACCTAAATTTAGACACTGGCTTTGCCATTTACTAGGTGTTGCTTTAATGTTTAAATTCTAGGAGCTTAAATTTTTCTAACCTATAAATGAAGACAAAGTATCTATCTCATTGCATTGTGAAAGTTTAAATGAAGAAATGGTTTTAAAAGCACTTAGCAGATAACAAATGCACAAAAAGTCAGCTATTGATATTAAAAAATCACAAAAATTTCAAATTCTTGCCAAAAGAACAGGATATCTGGTAAATGTCAAAGTGTCAACTCATGATTACTTTCTTTTCATTTTTAGTAATATTTTTTATTTTTAATTATAGTTGGCATACAATATTATATTAGTCTCAGGTATACCACATGGTGATTAGACATGTATGTATCTTTTAAAGTGAGCATCCCAATAAATCTGGTATCCATTTGACACCATACATGGTTATTACAATATTATTGACTCCTTATGTTATACTTGACATCCCCATGACTATTTTTAAATGATCAATTTGTGCTTCTTATTCCTTTCCCCTTTTTCACCGACCACAAATCCACTCCCATCTGACAACCATCAAAATGTTCTCTGTATCTATTGTTTGTTCCTGGTTTATTTGTTTATTTTGTTCTTCAGATTCCACATGTAAATGAAATCACATGGGATTTGTCTTTCTCTGTCGACTTACTCTACTCAGCACAATATCTGCTAGGTCCATCTGTATTGTTACAAATGGTAGATTTCATTCTTTTTCTATGGCTGAGAAATATTCCATTCCATGTATGAACAACCTATTCTTTATCTATTGGCTACTGTAAATAATGCTTCAATGAAACCATTCCTTCACATGTCCCTTCAAAGTAGTGTTTTTGGTTTGTTCAGATAAATAGTCAGAAGTTGCATTACTGGGTCCTTCTCTGTCTCTTGTTATAACCTTTGTTTTAAAGTTTATTTTGCTTGGTGTACATATTGCTTCCCTAGCTTTTTGTTGTAAAAATTTTTGCTCCATCCTTTTACTTTCAATTCTTGTGTGTCTCTCAATCTGGAATGAGTCTCTTGTGGGCAGTATAAGTAGGGGTCTTTTTTTAAAATTTATTTTGCCACCCTACCTTTTGATTGGTATATTTAATTCATTTATGTTTCAAGTAGTTGGTAGATACATAGTTATTTGTCATTTTATTATTCATATTTTTAATTTTTTTTCTTCTTAAAGAAGTCCCTCTTACATTTCTTGTAATACTGGTTTGGTGCTGATGAGCTTCTTCAGCTTTTTCAGCTTTTTTGTCTGGGGAACTCTTTATCCTTACATTCTAAATGATAGCTATATTGGGTAGAGTAATCTTGGTTGTAGACCATTTTCTTTCATCACCTTGAATATTTCATGCAAGTCTCTTCTGGCCTGCAAATTTTCTGTTGACAAATCAGCTGACAGCCTTATGGGAGCTCCTTTCTAGTTAACTAACCATCTTTGTCTTGCTGCTTCTAAGATTCTCTCTTTAACTTCTGATGTGCATTGGTGTGAGCACCTTTGGGCTCATCTTGTTTGAGACCCTCTTTGCTTCCTTAGCTTTTATGACTATTTCCTTCACTAGATTAGGGAAGTTTTCCACCATATTTTTCAAATAGGTTTTTAATCCTCACTCTTTCTCTTCTCCATCTTGCACCCCTATGATGCAAATATTGGTACACATGTTTTCCAGAAGCCCCTTAAACTGTTCTCATTTTCTTGGATTCTTTTCATCATTGCTGTTTTGATTGACTGTTTTCTGCTACCTTATCTTATAAATTTCTGATTCGATCCTCTGCTTCATCTTATATGTTGTTGATTCCTTAGAATATATTCTTCATTTCAGTTCCTGTATTCTTCATTTCTGACTGGTTCTTTTCAATGTTTTCTACCTCTATTTTTATCATTTTTTATCTCTTCTTTAAAGTTCTCACTGAGTTCATCTACTCTTCCTTTAAGTTCATTGAGTATCCTTATAAGCAGTGTATTGAACTGTGTTTGATAGACCGCTTTTGTTTAGTTCTTTTTATGAAGCTTTGTTCTGGTTGTTTCATTTGGGATATGTTTCTTTGTATCCTCATTTTGCTTGCCTCTCTCTGTTTGTTTTTACATATTAGGTAGGTTGCTATGTCTCCTGGTCTTAGTATTGTGGCCTTATGTAGTAGGTCTCCTCTGGAGTACAGCAGTGCAGTCTTCTCTGGTCACCTGAGCCGTGTGCTCCAGGTATGTCTTTTGTATGTGTTGTGTGTGCCCTGTTGTTGTAGTTGAGCATGATCACTGTTTGTATGACAATGGGAGTGATTGACCCTTAGGTTAATTGTTTGTGAGGGGCTGGCCCTATGGAGCAGAATTTGCTTTAGCAAGGCCTAGATGCCTGTCCATTCTTCCCTTTGGGTGCATCATCCTTTGATGCATCCCTGAGTGGTGCTCTGGCTTTTCAGAAGTCAGCCAGGTATGCCACCCTCTGGGCCTCCTGGAAGGGGCCCTCCCACAGGCCAAGTTCAGCTGTAGGTCAAGTTCAGCCATAGACTGTGCTCTGCCCAGAAGAGCTGGGAAAGGTCACCAATAATTCACAGATGGCTACCACTCTCACTGGGCTTAGAGGTGTGTTTAGAGACCAAACTGTGAACTTAGGCTGGCTTTTGCTATTGCCAGGCTTGGGCCTGCTCAGCAACAGGTATGGGCCATGCTGAGGCCAGATGCTCCTTGTTTAGTTATTGCAAACTTTTGAGATTTTAGGAAAGTCTGCAGCATCATGCAAGACAGTCTATTTGTATGGAAAAGCCATTAAAAATAGCTTGAGTGGGCCTGCAAGTTGGGTGGGGCAGGGTCTCAGGGAATCACCAGCTTGGAGTGAGCAGTTTTAGCCAGATTGATGGAGACTTAATGGCAACCACCTGTGTCTGCACTCTGGGCCAGGGTATGGCTCAATAGAGAAACAATGTATTTTACCAGAACTTTTGCTTGGGAGAAAGCTGCCCCTCCTGCCCTCACCTGAAGCCAGACAAATCAGTTCCTCCCTGTATGTCTCTAGTACCTGTAGAACTGCTGCCCCAAGGCTGGAACTCAGAGTGAGTAAGTCCATCAGCAAGTAAGTCTGTGCATATGGGTCTTTTAAGAAAAACACCTGCCCTCCAGCTTCCCTCAGTCTCACTTGGACACAATATCTGATGGTTTTCACAGCCAAAAGATTTAGGAACTTCTCTTCCTATCACTGGAAGCCAGGGCTGGGGAGCCTTGTTGGGGCTGGGACACCTCCCTTCTCTGGAGAGGACCTCCATAGCTGAGATATTGTTCCTGATTCTCAAACGCCACATGTAGGTGCAGGACCAGCCCGTTCTGCATCTCCATCCCTCCTACTAGTTTCAAGGTGGCCTCTTCTGTGTGTCCCCAGTAGTAGGACTTCTGTTTAGTTAGACTTCAGATCTCCCAGTCATGGCTGTTCTATTGTTCAGCTATAATTTTGATGTGGTTGTAAGTGGAGGTAAGCATACCATTTATCTACTCTGCAATCTTGACTAGAAATTCTCACAAATTACTAATTACAAAGGGAAAAAGAAATACTTTTATAAAAGATATCAGATCACCTTAGCCAAGTATGATAACTTGATATTATATACCTCCTTAAGTGGTGCAATATGAAATATACTGTATCACCTATGAAGCATTCTTGCACATAATGATAACCTGAATATGATCAAGCAGTGAGACACAACTTTTAGTGTATAGGAAGTGTTAGAAAAATAAAGAAATAAATTAAATGACAACATTAAGAAACTAGACAAATCCAGAGTGTGGACTGTAGTGGCCAATCTCTAGGTTGGTATGCCATGATGTATAGCTATGGGTATTCATACCCTTACATCCCTTCCCACACTGTATCAATGCTTGTCCTTATGACCAAGAGAATTCGGCAGAACTAACCATATGTCATAATTCCAAGATAAAGTTATAAAAATTACTCTAGTTTTAATCTTGGTCGGTATCTGTATGTATGTGTGTACATTTTTTTCTCAGATTGCTTACAATGGGGGTAGTTTGCTGCCATGTTGTCAGCAACACTGTTCAGAGACTGCATAGCAAAAAACTGAGGCCTCCTGCCAACAGCCATGTGAGGGAATGTTATTGGTAGTGGGTCCACCATGATCAGTCAAGCCATCAGATGACTGTAGTGCCAGTTGACATCTTGACTGCAACCTCATAAGCCAGACCCAATCAGCTAAACTGCTTCTAGATTTCTCATTTTCAGAAACTGTGTGAAATAATAAGAGTCTGTAGGTATAAGCTTCTAAGTTTGGGATAATTTGTTGCACAGAAATAGGTAACTAATATATTGACTCTTCCCCAGACAAATCTAGAATTTAGAACTAATCTCTTCAAAGTTAATAAATAAGGTTTTAAAAAGTTGCAGGAACTGTTCTATATTTCAAGAGACTAAAGGAAAATAACAACAATATGCAATTGTGAACCTTAATTTAAAACTAGTTTAAAAAACTCTAGTTATTTAAAAATGTAGGGATTATTAGGACAATTTGAATGTAAACATGCATGAGATGATATTAAGAAAAATTTTAATTTTCTTAGGCATAATAATGGTTTTCTTGGATAGAATAATGCTCTATTTTTAGGAGTTTTGCACTGAAGTAGTTTGGTGAAAGCACTATATCTACAATTTAATTTCAAATAGTTCAGAAACAGAGATACGTAGAGATACCTAGATGAATACAGATGAAACAAATAGGGAAAATGTCAACAACTATAGAAAAATATGAATATTCATTTTATTAGTCTATAAACTTTTATTTGTTTAATATTTTTCTTAATTAAAATGTTAAAAAACAATTAAATATCCCTCACAAATTAAAGTTATCTCTAATTGTCATTACATTAAAAAATTCAGCCCAATGAGGACAGAATTCAGATTCCTACATTACAGACTATTGATATTTAGTTCAGAAGTCTGCACAATTCCAAAACAAATATATCAGAGGATCATTGTTGAATAAGTTGTTTCAATTTAAAGTTATCCCATCTGTCCAGTGTTTGCTGGAGGTTAAAAATAAAAAGTTGGTACTGATTTCTTTGTCTTCCTTTCCTGTTTCATCTTATTTTATTTTTCATCAAAGTAGACAATTACTAAGACCAAGAAGAATTAGACCTTTTCGGTATCCAGGTGCAAAACCATAACCATAAGTTAATTTTTATATAATAAATATAGAACTTAAGTGTTTATCCAAAACATGTGGGGAAAAAAACTCAATGGGGTAAAAAGAACAAACAGCAGGAGGACAAGCAATTCACAACCAGAAGTTAATTGAAAAAAGACCTTTAAAACCAATGAGTTAATGTGCAAATTTTACTTCTTACTATAATACTGATATAAAAACATTATCTAGGTGTAAGTTCTCAGTTTAAGAAAAATTCAGTTGACACTCTCATCTTTAACACACCCAAAATATACTTTTTAAAAACTGACAGAGTCTATGGCCATGCCACCTTAAACAAGCCTGATCCCTTCTGATCTCAGAAGCTAAGCAGGGTCGGGCCTGGTTAGTACTTGGATGGGAGACCACCTAGGAAGATCAGGTGCTGTAGGCATTAAGAAAAAAACAAAAGACTGACAGAGTCACAACAATAATTCAGCATTTATTTTTATGTAAAGAACATTTTATATTTCTATATTGCATTGATGAGTTTGTTTTTGTCATGCATTTCTCATTATGTTTTCATAACAGAGTAAAAATTTTCAATTTAGTTTACATTTACTTAGTATCATATATAATTTAAAAATATCAGCTTTCCTTCACACTAACAGAAATTTAAATTAAAACTACTCTGATATCGTGTCAACATACTTTGCTAGTAAGGTGATGGTGGAAGCAGGAACTCTGGAATCAGTAGTAAGAATGGAAATGGTACAGACTTTACAAAGGGAAAGTGTAACACTAACTACTAAAATTATATATAGCAATCTCACTTTTTGTACGTATAAGTTTTTCAGTGCAGGATCATCTATAGCAAAAGAGTGAAAACAAGGTAATCAATCATTCATCATTAAAGGGACTAGCCGGATAAACCATGGTCCTGTAGAAAAGGAAGAAAAATATCTTTGTATACTAGCATAAAGTGATCATACAGATATATTGCAATGTAAATAAAGTGGAATAGAAAGTACATAGTATATTATTGTTTCTTAAGAAATAAGATAGAAGTATATATTTATATCTGATTATACAAAAATTGATTTTTTTAAGTTACCAATGGCAAAATTAAAAAAAGACAACTTGAGGAGATAGAAATAGAAAGTAGATTTCTTTGAATATCTGTTGTTTCAAAAGGTTCAACTACACTATGTAAATATTTATATAATTATAAAATTTTATAAAACTATAAAAATTTTATAACTTTTATACAAAACTATAAAACTACAAAATTATAAACTATAAACTTAAAATCTTAGTTTTTATTTATACAATAAAATTTTATAAAACTATGCAAATACAATTTAAACAAATTAGTCAAATAACCACATAGAGAAAAACTTCTCCAAATGACTTCAAAACACAGTAAAATGACTGTACATAACTACTGGAATATGTCATAAAGATAACTGCTTAAAAAATCAAACTATTTTTAATAATCATATTGGTAGTGGTAGTACTGATAATATTGTTTTGAAGGTTAAGTAAAACAGCTATAGTCCTGAATTTGCGTTAGAAATCAGTTTATATTCAGTTATGACATGTTTTGTCCCTAAAGAAGATATATTTTCCTTATGATATTCACTGAAAAGACCTAGAAATGAATATCAACACACTAGCAATGAGTGTCCTGAGTACCCAGATTAGACTTGGAGAAATAACCTGATTCCAGGTCTGAGGTAGGAAATACACAAGATAAACCAATAACATCTTGTCATGCTAAAAATCATACTTTAAAGCAATTCATATATAAAAAGAGGACTTGAATAGGAAATTAGAAAATGTTTTCATCTCAACAGGAAAACACTTTGTATACTAGAATTTATGTGATGCCACTGAAGTGGTACTTACGGAGAAAATTATGCTAGTTTTTGCCTATATTAGAAAAGAAAGAACTTAAAACAAGTTTTGCCTTAAGAAACCTAAGAAGAAGAATAGCAAATTAAGCCCAAAACAAGCAGAAGAAAGGTAATAAACAAGATCAAAGTGGAAATCATTTAAATAGAAAACAGGAAAGCAACAGAGAATATTAATGAAACCAAAAGCTATTTTTTTGAGAATACTGATCAAAATGGTCAAATTGCTATGTTGATTGGGAATAAAAATAAAAGGACATTATCATTACTATTATATAATACACCAACATTAGAATTACTAATAGAAATTCAGAAGGCAATATCATTATAGATTCAATAGATGTTAACAGGATAATAAGAAAATATTATGAAGAATTAGATGGCTATAATTTGACAACTTAGATGAAATGGAAACACCTCAAACTACATAATCTACTACATTTCACTCAAAAGAAATAAATTACATGAACAGTCCTATTATAGAAACTGCATATGTAGTTAGTCTTCCCACCAAACAAACAAATAAAATTCCAGGCCCAGTCAGAGCCATAGGTGAATTCTACCAAACATTTAAGAAATAACACTAATCCTGCACAAACTCTTCCAGAAAACTGAAGGGCAATGACTTCCCAACTTATTTAGAGTCTAGTATTACCCTGACACCAGAGCCAGACCAAGACATTACAAGAACACAGATGCAAAAATTCTGAAAATACCATTCAGCAAATTCAATTCAATAATAGGTGAAAAGGATATTATGTCCAAGTGGGGTTTATTCCCAAAATGCAGAGTTGCTTTAACATTCTAAAAGAGATCAATATAATTCATATGCTAATGAATTAAAAACAAACAAACATATAATCGTTTCAATAGATGATGAAAAAGCATTTGACAAAATTCAACTCTCATTCACCATAAAATGTCAGCATTCTAGGAATAGAAGGGAATTTCTTTTTTCCTTCTAGTATGAGAAATAAGACAATGATGTCCATCATCACCGCTTCTCTGTATCATTGTACTGCAGGTTTGGCCAAAGAATCAGGCAAGGAAAGGAAATAAAGAGAATCTAAATTGGAAGGAAGAAATAATACTTTCTTGTTCATGGACATGATAGTCAATGCAGAAAGTTTAACAGAGCCAACAACAAAAAAAATCTACTAAAATTAATAAGTGAGTTTAGTAAGGTTGCAGAATAGACAATGTACAATGTACAAAAATCAACTGTATTTCTACATACAGGCAACACTTAGAAAGGAAATAAAAATACTATTTACAAATATAATTAAAATAGAAATGCTTGGGATAAATGTTACAGAACATGTAAAGTGCCAGTACACTGAAAACTATAAAGCTTTTCTGATAAATATTAAAGACTTAAATAAATGAAGAAATATATTGTGTTCACATGTTGGAAGACTTGATATTGTTAAGATATCAATTGTACCCTAATTGATCTACAGACTCAGTGCAGTAGTAATGAAAATCCTAGGAGGTAATTTGCAGAAATCATACAGAGTATGTTTTCCAATTACAATAGAATGAAATTAGGAATCAACAACAGAAAGACATCAGGAAAGTCTCAAAATATTTATAAATTAAACAGCAAAAAATAACTATGGGTACAAGAAGAAATCACAGAGAAATCAGAAAACATTTTGAACTAAATGAGAATGCAAACACAACTTATTCAAATTTATGGAATGTAGCTAAAGCAGTGCTTAAATTAAAATTTCTCATGTTAAAAAAAGATGAAAGGTTTAAATATATAATGAGTTTGTATTTTTAAGAAGTTGGAAAAAGAAGAATAAATAAAGTCCAAAATAAGTGAAAGGAAGAAAATACTAAAGAGCAAAAGTCTCTCTTCTCCATCTGGTACCCCTATGATGCAAACTTTGGTACACTTGTTGTTATTCAGAGGCCACTTAAACCATCCATATTTTCTTGGATTATTTTTTCTTGTTGCTGTTCTGCTTGGGTGTTTTCTGCTACCTTATCTTATAAATTTCTGATTCAATCCTCTGCTTCATCTCATCTGTTATTGATTCCCTGTAATATATTCTTTATTTCAGTTACTGTATTCTTCATTTCTGACTGGTTCTTTTTAATGTTTTCTACTTCATTTCTCTCTCTTTGTTAAAGTTCTCACTGAGTTCATCTACTCTTCCCTTAAGTTCATTGAGTATCTTGATAAGCAGTCTATTGAACTGCATTTGGTAGATTGCTTTTGCTTAGTTCTTTTTTTGAAGTTTTGTTCTGGTCTTTCATTTGGGACATGTTTCTTTGTATCCTCATTTGGCTGCCTCGCTATGTTTGTTTTTACATATTAGGTAGGGCTGCTATATTTCCCGGTCTTACTATTGTGGCCTTATGTAGGTAGGTGTCCTCTAGAGTACAGCAGTGCAGTCTCCTCTGGCCACTTGAGCCAGGTGTTCCAGGTGTGCCCTTTGTATGGGTTGTGTGTGCCCTCTTATTGTAGTTGAGCCTTAGTTGCAGTTAGTATGCCAATGGGACAGATAGATCCTCAGGCTGATTGCTTGTGAGGACTGGGCATCTTCATAAGGCTATTTAGGACATGGTTTTCCCCAGACCAAGTACTTGGAATTACAAGAAGAGTGTGAGAACAGTTGAAACAGAAGCTTGGACTTTTATGACCTAATCTTGGAAGTGATACACCATCATTTTTGCCATATACTATTAGTTACACAGATCAATCCTGATCAATGTGGGAAGGGATTAAACAAAGGTGTGAATACCAGTAGGTGGGATTCACTGAGGCCATTGTACACACTGGCTATCAAAATAACATTATGACAATAAACAGGCTGAAAACCCCACATAAGCAAATACTTGACCTCTGCACTGAAAGGGAATTAAAGGGACACTTATTTCTTAGCAGTGTGACAGACACGCTCTTGGAGGTATTTTAAGAATTGAGGTAAAAGGGTTTGTGATGACTATTTATACTGTGTCCCATTCTTCTTATGACTGAGTTTGGGTTAACATAAAGAAACAAAATTGAAGAGTTTGGGGCTGGTAGAGGAAGTAAAGGATGCAGCCAATTTCACTCTTTCCTGCCCCTCTACCATTGACAGATAAATGACGAAAGAGTGCTCATTGCAGAAGGCCTAGGTAACTCGACCAGGATCATGTAGTGATAGAGCAGGGACTAGAATCCATTCTCATTACACTAAGAGCTATGCATCTCAGATCCAATGGCAGTGACTCATAAAACAGACAACACATTAAACACGTGAGCATTAAATCAACATACACTAAACAGCTGGTAACTCCAGAATTGTCACATCTTTGTGTGGTTTTCTGACACTGCCTATATTACTTCTCAGGTGGAGCAATGGATTCTTACCCCTCTTTCCACTCCAACAGATAGGTGACCTACTTAACTAGGGGAAGAAAGGACTCACTCATTCAGCTCAGCTAAACTTATAGAATATCTGTCCTATATCCAACACTAAATATGTACATTTAAAGAGTAGAAAACATGGTCCCATCACTCAAAAAGCATATCGTCAAGTTGATAAGATAAGACTTAAACCTGGAACACTAAGAAAATTAGACATCATGTGACAGGGCAGCATAAAGATTGATATATTTTTAATAATTGTATTTAACAAACATCTTATATCACACTTACAATGTGCCTGATACATTAAAATATTAAGTCTTTTCATTCCCTATGAGGTTTTCCCCACTTTACAGAGGAGGAAAGTGAGGCCTGAAGAGGTTAAGGAATTTGCCAAAGTTCTCATGCCTGGTACAAAGCTGAGCCAGTTTCAAACCCAGGAAGAATGGTTTCAGAGTCTGTACCTTCTTAACCATAATAGTATGAGGCTTCTCAATAAAGTAACAATTATTCTTCTGCTTCCTTCACATGTCCTTTTTTCAGAGTTCTGAAGGACAGTCAATCACAAAATTCCAAAACTCCTCTGAGAAATCCTAGCTTCCTCAGAAACTCCTCTGAGAAGGCAGTGTCTAGCGCAACACAGTACAGCCTGCTAACCCTGTGGATAGGGGTGAGGAAGGGTGAATAAACATTTGCTAATGAGGTAGTACTTTCCTGGTGCCAAAATAAAAAGATAAAATTGAATCATAACTGCAATTAGCAAATTAGGCTATAGATGGAATGAAGAAATTACATAGATATACTGCTCTGCAAGTGCAGAAATAAATTAATTCGACCCTGTCAAAGCCCACTAGAATATGGAGAGACTTAATATAATCTTCTAAAGATTTCCTCCCAGAATCGTACCATTGAAAAATAGCACACCACACCAGACACAGATGTATTGGATCATTTTTAATGAATATGAAAAGCAGTTTGAAAAGAAAAAAAGTGATGTGTGGCCTGGAAAGCCTTTTGCTTATAAACCAATGAATTCCACTCTGGTAAAAATTTGCCAACTTTGCCACCTTATAAAGCAATTGCTGTCTCTTTCCTTTACATCTGAATTTTACAACTTTGGAAAATGTTCCTTGCAAAGAAAGAGGGAGATCTTGAGGCTGCTGGCAATCTTCACGTATTAAATTTCTACTTTGTGTTTTTCTCATCACATACTTTGAATTATCCATGCGTCTATCAATTAAAAACTCAGAACACATTGTCTGGAACTGTAGGAATATTGCTTATGTGGAGCCAACTACATGTAATGCAAGGCCACATAATGAATAGTGTTTGCAACAGATTTTTATTCTAAGATAACATGTCAGTGTACAGTTGACTCTTGAACAACATTGGGGGTAGAGGCATTGACACTGGTGCAGTTGAAAATCGGTGTATAACTTTTGACTCCTCAAAAACTGAACTATAGTGTTTCTTTATATCAGAGAGACATTGGATCCAGGACCCCAGGATACCAAAATCCACAGATGTTCGAGTCCTTTATATAAAGTGGCACAGAACAATGCATATGGTCAGCCTCTGCATCTGCGAATGCCCAACTGCACATCAAAAATACAGATCCCTGGTTGGTTGAATCCATAGATGGGAAACCTAGGGATACAGAGGGCCAACCATATATTTATTGCAAAAAAAAAATGTGTATAAGTGGACTCATGCAGTTCAAACTCATTTCGTTCAAGAGTCAATTGTAGATTGTTGTAATTTTGAAAAGATTTTAATTTTTTTAAAAAAACTCCTGTGAAATTCAAAGTTTTATTTAAAAGTCTTTTACTAAGAAACTGTATTTAGGCATAGAAGTTTTCCAAAATTCCAAAAGAGAGTCTAATAACTTCTCTTTTAAATTGGCTTTTCCTTTATATTATATTAAACTTACCACAACTATTTTTGAAGCTCAGTTAAGAGTGGCCTTTATGGGATAATTTAATTTATTCCATTGACCATATTGGGAAAGTCCACACTAAACTATCAGAGGTAGAGGTGGTTTTTCATTCTGTTATAAATGATTTGACAGCATTCCTCATTAAACTACTCTAGGGTACAAATGTCCTTACATTTGAAAGTATTGTAAGTTACCATCTACTTTAGACTAATATTAAAATTATGATGCTAACATGACAGATAAAAAAGGAAATGGAATGATGAGGAATTTGTAGCACACCACAGGGTACAGTCTTAGTAGGACAGTGTAAGCATATGTGTGTGTGTGTGTGTGTGTGTGTGTGTGTGTGTGTGTGTGTGCGCGTGCGCGTGTGTGTGTTTAGTCATGTACAACAGAATCAAACTGATCAAAGGAAGTAGAGACCAGTTAGCAAATAGCTCTCTAGTGCCTTCTGATTTGGCCCTCTCACCCTAGCATCCTTACTTCAAATCAGCCAATTCTCTGTGTGTCTAATCTTGATTCATAACTTTGACAAATATGAATCTCCTAGAGCCTCTTAACCTCAAGTTGTTGAGCAAACCAGGTCAATTCTCTGTATTTCAAGCCTGTATTTACCAGAATCATTCTAGGCATACTTTCAACTTCTGCCTATGGAGACTTCAAGAGTTGTCAGGGTCTATCAAGAATAAATCCTGTGGTGGCATTCTGCCATTTGACACGTTTTTCTCATTGAAAAGCAAATTATACTTGGAAAAAAAGAATGAACCCAAAATGTTCTGAGCTAATCTTGCTTCAGGCAAGACCTAGAAATATAATTGTTTTGCTTAAAAATTTAATATTAGAATCTAGCTGGCTTTCAGAGATCTCTTATCTTTTTTATTTTCTATCTCCTACAGGAAGTCTCTCTACCAGGATAATGTGTGCTTCTACTTCTGTTGCTACTCTGCTACAATTACTAGCAATAATAATACATCTTCATATATATAGGATGGATTATGTGCTACATACTATGTTAACAACTCTACATAACTAAGATCCACTTAAGTCTTCTTTACAATCTTATGAGGTAGGTTTTATTATTATCCCTGGTTCAAAAACTTACCCCAAATCACACAGCTAGTAAGAAGCAATATTGGAATTCACACCTCGAAATTTGGCTCCAGAATCCATGCTCTTAGACACTATATCATATGTGTTTTGTTTGTGGAATGCAAAGAATATTCCATCAAGACCAAGGCCGCGGTTACCAGTCCCATCTCTAATCCTGAAATCAACTGTGTGACTTAGGGCAAGTCTTCTACTCAACTTCTACTATATAATGAGCCACTTCTAGTTATACAATGCTGTGATGATAAAGTAGGTGCTTTTCATGAACAAAGTTGACTTTGCTGGATGAAGCAGGAGGTTTAAATCTTGAAAATATAATACATTTAAGAAAAGGAAAGAGGCAACTAATAACTAAGCCAATCCTCTACACATTTTCAGTTACATTCTCATTTCACATTCTATAATGTAAAATGCCAAGACTCAGAGATAGGGTAATTTATCTAATACCACACAGAAAATCAGGATGGTGAGCCAGCATGTCAACACAGTAAAAAACCAAGCACTTTGTGCCACATCAAAATGCTTGCCTGACATTTTCTTTCTCTCCTCTCAGCAGCAGTAAGCAGAGGTTTAAAACGGAATATATTTTGAGTACCTAGCACAAAGCCTTGCAAACATCAGGGACACAATAAACTATGTTGGAGGTGAGGATGGAGATAGATGGGTGAATATCAACTTAAAAGTGCTAAGAGAATATAATTTTAAACAAAAGTGGATATATTTTTGTGTAAATTCTGTAGGTGAGCTGAATACTATATCAAAACAAGTGAATTTCTCCCTAAGTAAATAATGAAACAACACAAGAATACCAACATATGTGGTATTTCCAGACCACATACAAGAATAGAGTTCTTGTGATATTTTGCTACATGAAATAACTTCCTAACAGTAACTCAGAATCATTTTGTTAAAAGAAATCACCCTTTTCCCCTAGCCAGAATTCACAAATAAGACCAATGAAAAAGGAAATGATCCTATTGGCTATTTAAAGAAAGGCAGTAAAGTCAGAAAATACTGTGCTAACTTATTAAATTCTTAATTTGTTTTGGAAAGAGAGTCTCTCGCTCATTCACGATTCATCTAACAAGTAGTAACTGAACACCAGGTATGTACAAGGTGTTACTTTATTAATAAATGTCAGGGACATTAAAAGAAACAGGACATAAATAGTGACGCCAATGCAGTGGGATGAATGCTATTATAATTATGATAAAAAGACACACAAGGTCCTAGAGGAGCATGAATGCTATTTATCAAGAGTTAGAGGGGTTCCTGAAGGAATTAACTTTTGAGCCAACACTAAAGAGTATAGTGTGTTTAGGAAACTGCAAGCAATTAAGAATGATTAGAATTCAGAGTATTTGTAGGAAATGTAGGGGAGTCTTTTGATTTGATTTCAACAAATTGTAATTATGTAGCTACACAACTAGAAGTAAAAGGATTTTTAAAAATAGTAAGTTCAACACCTTGTTTTACTCTTAAAAAACCTAAATCCTCTAATATAGGTACACAGAGTCTTACCACAAAGATGACTACTGCATGAGGTGGGGTTGTCTTTAAACACAGAACTGAACACCTTCGTGTTTGAGAGTTAAAGCAGCTGAGTGCAGCCATGTTGGAAAACTACAAACCTGAACATGAAAGATGTCACCTGCTATACCAGAAAATATAATCATCACTTAGAGAAATCACCTAAGTTGATCTGAGAGTGTCCATATACCGAAAAAAAAAAAACCCTGAAATCTCTAAACTGCCTCTCTTTCTATAGTCTATGTGTCTGTCGATCAAAGAACACTGGAGATAATATTGCATTTAACATGTAAACACAGGCAATTCACCACTTAAATTTCTCTCTCTTTTAAACCTATCTCTTGTTCATTAAATTCAGTAAAAATTGAGGTGTAACACAGTTGTGAAATGAAAGGATTCTTTTAAATTCCCTTCTTACCTTCTCTCTACCTTCCCTAAGAATACATTCTCCTGAGTTTTCTAGGAAATCAAGGTCAAACTGTGAAGATATAATATTCTCTTTTATCCACACTAATGTAAAGACACACTAATGCAAATAATTCAGAAGTCATTTATATATGGCACTTCAATATATTACTGTATTATTTATTTGGTAGAATATCTTCCTAATTAAATTTTGATAAGGCTTTTATTAAAAGTCATTTACATTTCCTGATCAACCCAATTACTAAAGCATGTGTCTTTGGGATAGGGTAGGGGGGCTGCCAGAGTCTGAGAACTTGGAGTACTAAGAATGACCTAAGTATTTTCAAAGTTTCACTAACTATAATTTACTTAAATAATATATTTTTGGCATTAAAAAAATGCCATGCCTACATATAGATTTCATGTTAAATTAACACATAGACATATCAGAAATGGCCTCACTTTAAATAAAGGAGATAATGATTTCTCTTTATCTAAAAGAATTTACAGATTAGAGGAAAATCATCACAATATTCATTTGAACACCTCAGAGTTCAAATGCTATTTGAAATTAATAAATTAATGATTGAATATTCATTTAATTTTTATATATTATAAAAGTTTTTCTTAAAAAGTCCACTGAAATAGTATTTAGCTTCAAAAGGTGAAATGGTCATTTCAATAGATATTTAGCTTGTTTTTCAATTTCAAATTTCACTGATTAATTCACTAATTAATGTAACCAATAATGCCTAAAAGAAATCAACATTCTACTTTCTCACAATCTTAATCTGGTTATCTTTCTTCAAATCTAAGATGAGTAACAATTTGTGTTATACCCATGCACAGGCATCACCTTATGATAAAAAAAAAAGGCAAAAGTTTGTGGGTAATCAAACATGTATGGGGGTTAAAAGCACTCATATTTAGTATTCTGATTTCTAATTGTTTTCATAAATAAGTTTAACAGTATGTGGAACTTACGTTTTTTTTATATGTGATATGAGAGCCACTTCTGAACCAGTTTTAAAACAATTGATCATAGTTAGCAGCTCTAAAAGGCTTTATAATTTGCAAAAAGAATAAGCTTCATTAAATAATATCAGGACAGAAGTCATATTTCCTATTACTAAACAGAGAGTTCTGGTGCTGATAAAAAACAAACAATCCCACATCTAAAAAAATGTAGCCCATACAAAATGCATAGTATAAAGCTTTTCACTTACTTGGTACTAGGCTGTTTTTGTAGGGCTTTATCCAGGATAAGAGATGGAGCACTTCTCCTCCTTTCAGCTAGTGTTTTCATTTTCTATTGAGGAAAAAAAATCAAAATGAAGACCACATGGCTTGTAAATAAAGTGAATGTCAATTTTCAATCCAATTTACTAACTTTTTGCCTATCTCTGACTATAAAGGAATCTGCACTTTCTTTAGGGAGATAAAATAATAACATGTAAACTAGGATACTAAGTGTGAAAAAGTGGTATAGGCAGTAAGTTTTTTTTTATGATCAGAGAATAAGCAGATTAAATGCTAACTAGAGTATTTGAGGAAGGCAATATCACAACCATTATCATCCTTTGCAGCTAACATAAATATTGCATATTATGCGTCAGGCCCTGTGATAAATACAGAATTGTATGATCTCATTTATACTCCAAAATGCATCAAACATGGTTCTATTATCTCAGGTAGGCACCAAACTAGGCTTCAAGGAAAGACAGGATTTAAAGAGATCAAGTAAAGGGCCAAAAAAGTTAAAGCAAAGGATGAAGACTAGACTCTTACACATTTAATACACTTGTAAATTTAAATATTTATACTTTTGGGAATCCCTTCTTCAAACAGATTTTTTTGCTATCATTTTTTAAAAACATTTTTTTTCTTTTCTAAGCAGCACACACGTACAGAATTGACTGTATAATTTAGGTACTCTGTTTCAGAAGACTTCAAATTTGTGGTAGATGATGTTTTTTCAACTTGAATTATTCAGGAGGCTACCCTCTAAATTCAATCTCCTATATTTAACACCTCTAGAAAGCATCAGGTGGCCTGTCACTGGATGTGGATGAGTAAAATTAACAGTAGAGTAACAAACAGTCTTGAATGAAGTTCAGGTTGTATCACCAAAGCCATTCTTCTTGTTCTACCCTCTCATCTTACAACGGCAAAAGGCCTCACTACTGCCTGAAGGCCTAGGCCTGCCATGCTAGGGATCTAGATGCTGCTTTAACAGGAATCACATCAAACTCACTGGCTAGGTATCAGTATTTTATCACATAATTCATAAAGAAAGTGCTTCTTTGCTAGTAAAATGAAACCTAGACCATAGCATAGGAACAGAGATAGAATTCTAAATGAATGATGTATGAAATGTTTATTTTCTTGTAACAAGGAGATGCTGTTGTTCTCTGGCATGGTTCTTACCCTCAAAATTCACCATGATCCCCCAGGATCCCTTCCAAGTTATTACTGTCACCAGTACCATGGTTTCAAGTATTGCTGTTCTTGCCATTAATCTTTGGGTTACATGTGGAAACCATATGTCCTTTTTTTTTCAGGATCTATTTACTATGTTTTGAACTCTAAAATGTGCCTAATCCTTTTAAGTTTACCTGGGTCCCAAACCCTCTGTCTTTTTTGGCCTTGAGGTTCTGCTAGCCTACCTTCAGGGGTTAGGAACATTCTTGGGCATATCTTATTAACCTTGCTTCTGTTGCCCCCTAACCCTCTGACATTACTGATAACAGGTCCAAGCTCCTAAACTAGTTTTTCATTAACAAATGATTTCTAATTCCAATCTCCTTGGCTTTCAGGTTTACAAAGAATTTGGAAAGGATTCAAAAGACCACCATAAAAATGATTTAGTATGTGGAGAAAAGAAAGAACCTATGAGAAAAGTTAAACTGATCTGTAATTTTTCATTTGGAAATAATAAGAATCTCCAAATGAATGCAGAGAGTTATAATATGGAGGGTAGTAAGGGTCTTCCAAGGAAGATGAGGCAAAAATAAATTTGGCTAACTTGTAGACTGAGAATCCAGGTTGATCTTGGTTACTGATTCTTTGAAAAATTTACAAAAGCTGTGAACTAAATTGTGTACATGATTTCCAAGGGGTTCAGAAACGCATATATCACAGATTCCCAAGGGCTTTGTGGAACCCAAATTTAGAAGCTTCTGATATAAAAACATCTTTCTGAAAGGGATAGCTGTTAAACACGAGAATGGATAATCAAAGAAGGAAGATACATTTTATTCTGCAAAGGTGCTTTGAAAATAACTTTTCATGGAGACTTAATGTAGAGAACCATTAATATATATAGTATTTATACTGCATTTTCTTAGTTATAAAATTGTCAGATATATGAGTCAAATGGAGTGTGTCCACCTTACCTAATGGACTCATATTCAAGAGCATGCAATCAAACACAGGCAGAATTTACTTGAGATCCTATAGTTTTACTGAGACTTACCCTACTACTAATGAGGTATGCAACCACAGACAATCCAGTCCCTTCTCTGAGCCTTCATTTCCTAATCTATAAAATGAGACAATTTGGACCATGTAGTTACTTAGGTACCTTTAATTTCTGATAGTCTCATGTTAAGTGTCCACAAAAGACTCACCCTAGATATGCAAGAAAATAAACATTTCATACATCACTCATTTAGAATTCACAGGTTTCATTTCTCTTATAAGTAACAAGTCTTAAGGGTAGTCAATATAATGGGGGCTTATTGAGTACATAAATTGTGCCAGACCTGGCATATGCCTGACATAAACTATATATACAAAAAGTGAAGGTTTTTTGTCAATTTTAAAGTCCACTCATTCTCCACGTCTACACCACTGTTCCAAAACACACACAGAAGACAAATGAACAAACCTTTACAGGGCTCTGCTGGAATGCTGTCATTAAGAAAATTTAAGCATTTGATATGGAACTGGATGTTAAGAGTCAACCTTGTACACAGCAGACTACATTTTTTTTTTTAGATAATATTGACATTTGCCACTTTGAGCCACATGGTAAACATTTCTCTGATGATAAAACGTTCACTGCTTGCCAAGAAATGGTGCTAGAACAATTGGCTACCCACATGCAAAAGAATAAAACTAGACTCCTATCTCCTACCATATACAAAACAACTCAAAATGGATCAAAAATCTAAAAGTAAGAGCTGAAACTATAAAAGTTTTAGTAGAAAACTAAGGCAGAAATATTTGTGACCTTTCATGAGGTAATGGTTTCTTAGATATGACACCAAATGTACAAGCAACGACAACAACAAAAAATGTAAGCTGGAGATGACTATCAATATTAAAGGACACTATTAAGAAGTGAAAACAAAACCTGAAAAATGGGAGATCATTTCTGCCAATCATAAGGGATTCACATATAGTATAAAGGATTGCTACAATTAAATAAAGACAAATAAGCCAGTTCTAAAGTAGTAAAAGGATCTGAAGAGCTGGTTCTCCAAAGAAGATATACAAATAGGCAATGAGCACATGAAAAGATGTTGGTCACCATCAGCTATCAGGGAAATGCAAATCAAAGCCATGAAATGGCACTTTATTATGCATCAGGATGAGTATTAAACACAGATAGTAACTGTTGAAGAGGCTGTGGATAAATTGGACTCACACACTGCCTGTGGGACTTTAAAATGATTCTATCACTTGGAAAGTAGTTTGGAAGTTCTGCCGTTACTATGTGATGCCAAAATTCCTTTTGGGTATATATATAAGAGAAATGAAAACACAGCCACACAAAAACATGAATGTTCACAGGAGCATTATTCATAATAGTCAAAATGTGGAAACAATTTCAATGTCCATTATGACACTGATGAATGAATGAACAAACTGGTATCTACATAAAATGGAATATTACTTGTTGCACTGATATGTGCAACATGGACAAATGTTGAAAACATTATGCTAATTAAAAGGAATCAGTCCCAGAGGACTATATTTTATATGATTCCTTTTACATGAAATGTCCATAATAAACAAATCCATCCATAGAAACTTAAAGTAGATTAGTGCTTGCCGGGGTGGGGGAGATGAGCAGGGCAGGGGGACTGGGATATGATGGTAAGGGGTAGAGTGATTCTTTTTTGAGTAATGAAAATGCTTTAAAGCTGACTGTGGTGATGGATGCACAATTCTATGAATATATAAAGTCCTTGAATAGTATACTTTAAGTGGATGAACAGTATGATGTGAGAGGTTGTATCCTAATAAAGCTGTTAAAAAGAAAAAAAAAAGGTAACTACCAAACTCCTAAACCACTGGGCTCCATCTAGGCAAACTGGTTCTGAGCCAGAAGCTATAATTTTCTTGATCTGTGTAACAACCTTGTGAAGAATAATATATAAAAATGCAACTTATTTGCTTTTTGTCCAACATGTTTTTGTACGAAATGTTTGTGTGGCTGTCCATTTGAATTCTTCAGAGACCTGAGGAATAAGCCCACCTGCCCATTTCTCTTTTATACCTCCAGTGCCCTACTCAGTCTTTCTGCATAATAAACTCTCAATGGCTGTGTGTTACATCAGTGAATTAACACTGACTATATTGGAGAGTTTAAAGTGGTGGCATAGTAGTGTGCCTATTTAGGAAAATGCAGTTGTAGACAGGTAGGTAACTGAAGGAAAAATGTTTTGTTCTATTTTCAACAACTCAGAAAACACTGTTTACATAAAAAACCTAGATCTTCTTTCTCATTAGAATTTTAACTTCATGTCAACCAGGAGATACAGTACTAGATTTGGAACTTCTAAATCATTCTGAATCTGGTTATTCTTAGTTTAGATTAAAGAATAAGTAAGCCTATCAGGAAAAAAAAGGAACAGGATAAAGATTTAAGTTAAATGAACTGCAATTTTTCATACTTTGTTTTTTCCAGCCCCTTTATGACGGAAAAAATCAAGCATTTCAGCTAAATTTAAGTCAAATTCATACATTTAAAATTAGCAAAGCATTAAAATGGCTCTGAAGAAAGCTTTTTAATACTCAAGTTTCAAGGCTAGCACAAAAGTTTACAAATTTACAAATTAGCATATACAAATTTGACTATTAATCCTGTTGTGGCTAGTCTGAACAATTTCTTGTCTTCTGTACACACCTGCAGCATTTATTTGTGAGGACATGCCTCAAAGACACTGGCTCTTCAAGGGAACAAGAAAGTTATTCTTTTGCAAGGATTTTGTCAGCTTACAATCCCTAATTTTTTAAGCCTGCAGGACGTGGTCTTACTAGGTGTTCTCTCTTCCAAGCACTAACCAGGCTGAACCCAGTTTAGCTTTCAAGATCAGATAGGACCGGGCATGGCCATAGATGAGAAAGGTATTCCTAAGTTTGCTTCTATGTTTTATTTTGACAATAAGGTTTTGACCACTGGGACAGCTGAAGCTTCTCACTGTTGTTAGTTTGGTCCCTGAAGAGTAAGAGCTTCTATTTACTCATAATCCTTCCATCCAGAATCAATTTGACCATTAATTAAAGCAAATGTTCTGACAACACAGACTACTGTAGAGGAATAAAAGTTCTTTTCTAAATTTAAGAAATGTTTTTGCTTTGAACTATCCTTCTTTTTTTTGTGAGACACCCACATTGAAATAAAATATTTATAATTAATGTCTTTATTTTTAATTTTGCATCTCTTTTAATATCAATGAGTTTAAACTTTGTTCTATGAGCTTACCAATAATTTTAATTTAGTCTTCTTTTTTTTTAAGTCTATTAGTCTAATTGTACAGGATTGTTTCATCTTATTTATATTTCGGACTTATTTAGACATTGTGTATACCAGTTCTCTGTCAAAATGTCACAATTATCTTTTCTTGGTTTATTGATAGTTTTAAATTTTTCATTCGTGTAATGAAAATTACCCTACAGTTGCCATTCATGGAACTAATTTTACTGTTGTCAAATCATTAAATGTTTTTCTGTATGTTGTCTTTCAGGGCTTCTTATTTAAGAATTTTCTTAACTTGAAATCTTCTGCCACATTTTATCTAAAAGCAGTCAGCTGTAAGTTTAATTGACACTCCTTTGAAAGTAATATGTTTATTTGTGTATGCTTTGAAGTACCTAAGTAAATTATCTTGATTTTCTTGTGGAAAACCAGTGACCCTGAAACCATTCATTAAAAATTTAAAAATAGAAATAAAATTAAAAAACAGAAGAATCAATGTAATGTAGAAGAATGTGCTTATAGCTAGTAGACATTAGACTTACATTCTTCATCTTGATTCTACTACTTAACCCCTCAGAATCCTCTCTCTAAAACTATTACCCATGACAGACCTGTAGCATCTCTTGAATGTCTAAGAGGTCTGGCTGAATCTCTTCCCTGCTCTAACTCTATCTCTGAGCACAGAGAGGCCTGTGGTCAGTAGTTAAGAACTTGACAAGACAAGCTGACCAGGTGAAACCAAGGTATCTGTCTAAATGACCTCCCAAAGATTTAAAAACATTTAAAATTTTTTATTTAAAAAAATTTTAAGCTTATTATTTATTTATTTTATTATGGTTGTTCCAGCACCATTTCTTGGCAAGCAGTGAATGTTTTATCATCAGAGAAATGTTTACCATGTGGCTCAAAGTAGTAAATGTCAACATTTTCTAAAAAAAAATTGTAGTCTGCAGTGTACAAGGTTGACTCTTAACATCTAGTTCCATAATAAAATCAATCCAGTAAGTTTCAGGTGTACAATTTAACAGACTGTGTTAAATTGCATTGTGTGCTCACCACCCATAGTTAGATTTATTTCTGTCATCACATATTTGACCCCTTTTACCCTATCTACCTCCTTCCTTCCCCCTCCCTCCTACCCTCTGGTAACCACTAATCTATTGTACATGTCCATGAGTCTCTGTCCAATTTGTTTATTGCTTTTGGGTTTATAGTCCACATATGTGATATCATGTGGTTTTCAACTTTTTCTGTATGGCTTATTTAGCTTAGCATGATTATCTTGAGATCTATTCATGTTGTCGCAAATGGCAGTATTTCATCTCTTCTTATGGCTGAGTAATGTTCCACTGTATATAAGTACCACAGCTTCTTTATCCAATCGTCTGCTGTAGGACACTTTGGTTGCATTCATGTCCTGGCCACTGTGAATAATGCTGCTATAAGTATCAGTGTGCAAATATTTTTTCCGACATGTGTTTAAAAGTCTTTGGGGTAAATACCCAGTAGATGGATTGCTGGATCATATGGTAGGTCAAGTCTTATGAGAAACCTCCATACTATTTTCTGTAGTGACTGTACCTATTTGCAGTCTCACCAGCAGTGTATGAGGGTTCCTTTTATCCTGCATCCTCTCCAATACTTGTTATTGCTTGTCCTGTTGATAAAAGCTATTCTAACAGGTGTAAGATAGAATCTCATTGTGGTTTTGATTTGTATTTCCCTAATAACTAGTGAAGTTTAGCATTCTTTCATATCATGTATTTGTTGGCAATTTATATGTCTTCTTGGGAGAACTGTCTGTTCAGTCTTTTTCCCAGTTTTTTATTGAATTGTTTGGGTTTTTGTTGTTGTTGTTATTGAGTTATACTAGTTCTTTGCATATTTTGAATATTAGGCCCTTATCAGAGGTTTTACTTGCAAATATATTTTCACCATACAGATGGTGGTCTCTTTACCTTGTCAATGGTTTCTTTTGCTGTGCAGAAGCTTTTTAGTTTGATGTAGTCCCACTCATTTATTTGTGCTTTTACTTCCCTTGACTTTGAAGTCAAATTCATAAAATCCTCATTAAGTCCAAAGTCCATTAGTTTAGTTCCTGTGTTTTCTTATATGCATTTTATTGTTTCAGGTCTTATATTCAGGTCCTTAATCCATTTTGAGCTAATTTTGGTCTGTGGTGATAAACAACAGTCTGGTTTCATTCTTTTGCAGGTAGCTTTCCAGTTTTCCTAGCACCATTAATTGAAGAGGTTTTCATTTCTCCCCTTTTTGGCTCTTTAGTCAAAAGGCATAAACATGGGTTTACCTCTGGAATCTTGATTCTGTTCCACTGCTCTGTCTGTCTGTTTTTCTGCCAATACCATGCCATTTTGATTATTGTCACTTTGTAGTATATTTTAAGTCGGGCAGAGTGATGCCTCCAGCCTCTTTCCTTTTTAGGATGGCTTTGACAATTCATGCTCTTTTGTGCTTCCTTACAAATCTGAAAAATTTTTGTTCTATTTCTTTAAAAAATGCCAATGGGATATTGATGAGAATTACATTAAAAATGTATAATGCATTAGGTAATAAGGACATTTTAACTATGTTGATTCTTCCAATCCAAGAAAATGGAATATCTTTCCATTTATTTGTATCTTCTTCAATTTCTTTTAATAGGGTCTTATAGTTTTCATCATATAGGTCCGTTACATGTTTTATTAGATTAATTCCTAGGTATTTTATTCTTTTTGTTGCAACTGCAAAAGGAATTATTTTTTTCCACTTCTTTTTCTGACACTCATTATTAGAGTATAGGTATGCTATGAATTTTGAACATTGATTTTGTATCTAGTAGTGCTTATTGTTTCTAGTAGTGTTCTTGTGGAGTTGTTAGGGTTTTCTATATAGAGAATCATGTCATTTGTGAAAAGTGACAGTCTGACTTCTTCATTTCCTATTTGGATGCTGTTTATATATTTCTCTTTCCTGATTATACTTGCTAGGATATCCAATGTTATATTGAATAACAGTGGTGATAGTGGACAGCCTTGGCCTGTTCCTGATCTTTGAGGAAAAGTTTTTAGTTTTTTACCATTAAGTATAATGTTGGCTGAGGATTTGTTCTATATGGCCTTTATTATGTTACTTTCCTTCTATACCAATTTTGTGAAGTGTTTTCAACATAAATGGATGCTGTATCTTGTCAAAGGCTTTTTCTGCATCTATTGATATGATCATATGATTCTTATTTTTAATTTGTTTATGTGGTGTATCACATTGATAGATATGTGTATATTGAACCATCTCTGTGCTACTGGGATGAAGCCCGCTTGATTGTGGTAAATAATCTTTTTTTTTTTTTTTTTAAGGCAAGGCAACCCTTGGTTGACCTCACAGATTGCAAATACCTTGTCATCTTACAATGCCTTATTTGTTTATTTTTTACACCTACAGCACCTGGTCTTGCTAAGTGGTTTCCCATCCAAGTACTAACCGGGCCTGATCTTGCTTAATTTCCGAGATCAGAGAGCATGGCCGTAGATGTGAATAATCTTTTTAATATATTGCTGTATTCGGTTCACTAGTATCTTATTTAGGATTTTTGCATCTGTATTCATGAGAGATATCATTCTGTAGTTTTCTATTTTTGTGTTATCTTTACCAGCTATTTATATATTGGCCTCATAAAATGAATTACTAAGTATTGTCCTTGTCTTTGATTTTTTGCAAGAGTTTCAGGAGGATAGGTATTAAATCTTCTTTGAATGTTTGGTAGAATTCACTGGTGAAGCCATCTGGTCCTGGACTTTTACTTTTTGGTAGATTTTTGATGATTATTTCAATTTCCATACTACTGATCAGTCTATTTAGATTTTACAGTTCTTCTTGATTCAGTCTAGTAATGTTTTATCTTTTTCAGTACTTGTCCTTTCTCCTAGATTGTTAAATTTGTGTTAGGTACGTTTTCATAGTATTCCTGTATGATCCTTTGTATTTCTGTAGTATGTGTTATAATTTTTCTTTTTTCCTCCTGATTTTGTTTATTTGTATTCTTTCTCTTTTTTTCTTTAGTGAGTCTACTCAGGTGGTTGTCAATTTTATTAAACTTCTCAAAAAAACAGCACTTTGTTGCATTTTATATTGTTTTCTGTTTTCAATTTCATTTAATTCTTTTCTAATTTGGATTATTTCTTTCCTTCTGTTGAGTTTTGGCTTCTTTTGTTCTTCTTTTTCTAGATTTTTAAGATTAAGCGTTAGGTTGTTTATTTGGGCTCATTCTTATTTTTGGAGATAGGCCTGTAATGATATGAACTTTCCTCTTATAACTGCTTTTGCCATGTCCCAAAAGTTTTGACATGTTGCACTATCATTATCATTCATTTCTATGTATCTCTTGATCTTTCTTTTTATTTCTTCTCTGACCAAGTCATTCTTCCATGCTATGTTGTTTAATTTCCATGTATTTATGTTTTTTTTCCACTTTCTTTTTACAATTGATCTCTTGTTTCAAAGCTTTAGGGTTAGAGAATATGGTTGGAATGATTCAACCCTCATATTGTTGAGGCTATCTCTGTACCCTAGTTATGTGGTCAATCCTTGAGATTGCTCCATGTATAGAATGTATAAGCAGCTGTTTTGGAATGGAAGGCTCTATAAATGTCAGTTATGTCCAGTTGGTCTAATATGTCATTTAAGTATGTTATTTCCTTATTGATTTTCTGTTTAGAAGATCTGTCCATATATGACTGTGGGGTATTTAAGTCCCCAACTATGAAAGTATTTTGGTCTTTTTCTTCCTTTCATTCTGTTAGTGATTGCTTTTTATATTTCAGGGCTCCCTGGTTAGGAGCATTGACATTAATAAGTGTTATGTCTTCTTGGTGTATAAATCCCTTTATCATTATGAAGTGTCTTCAGTCTCTTTCTTTATCTTTTGTATTTTGAATTCTATTTTGTCCAATATTAGTACCACTACCCCTGCTTTTCTCTGCATGCCATTTGCTTAAAATATCATTTTCTACCCATTCACTTTGATTCTATATTTGTCTTTGGAACTGAGATTTGTCTCCTGGAGGCAGAATATGGTTGGGTTTTGTTTTTAAATACAATCTGCAACTCTATGCCTTTTTATTGGTGAGTTCACTCCATTTACATTTAGGGTGATTATGGGAAATTTGTGTTTTTCCTATAGCCATTTTATCTTTTGCTTTCTGGTAGCTTGATGTTTTCATTACTTCCCTGTCTTGTGTGTCTTTTATTATTATTATTATTATTATTATTAATTATTTTGGTAGAGTTTTGTGGATTTTTATCTCTGGTCTTTCTTCTTTTATGTTATATACTTCACTTTTCAATCTTTGGTGTGTGGTTACCATTACTAATATGTAGAGGATATTTATATGTATGTATATAGTAGTCCATTTTCTTCTGTGTATGCTTTATCTCCATTCTTTTTTGTGAATTTGGATCTTTAAATCTTTCTCTTTTCTGTTATTTTTATCTCAATTTGTCCCTATGTATGCTAAATGTTCATTACTATATTGCAATAGCAAATCTCTTCTTATCGTTTAAGCTTATAATACCCTGTTATTAATAAGGGTTGTACTCCTCTGCTGCTATCTGCCTGCTAGTCACCTTACTCATAGTTATGTATATTTTTTGTCATTTTTTTTAGGTGAGCTGACCCCTTTCAGCATTTCCTGTAATGCAGGCCTCATAGTGGAGAATTTCCTCAATTTTTGTATATCTGAAAAGGTCTTAATTTCTCTTTCATATCTAAAGGAGAGCTTAACTGGATACCTTATTTTTGGTGGTAGTTCCTTTCACTTAATAGTTTGAATATTTGATTCCACTTTTTTTCTCACTTGTAAGGTTTGTGCTGAAAGTCTAAGGATAATCTAATGGGTTTTCCTTTATAGGTTGCCATCTTCTTTTTCCTGGCTGCCCAGAGAATTCTTTTTCATTGATTTTGAATTATTTTAATACACTATGTTCTGGAGAAGGCCTTTTAGGGTTGAGATATTTGAGTGTTCTGTTGACTTGTTGAATTCCAAGCTCCAGCTCACTCCTTAGATTTGGGAAATCGTCGTCAACTATTTGTCTAAAAATGCTTTCTAATCCCTGCTCCCTTTCAAGAATGCCCAGTATTATTATGTTTTCTTTGCTGATGGTATCAGCTAGTTCTTGTATTTCTCTTTCATTATTTTTCATTCTTTGGTTTCTCTCTTCTTCCTTCTGATTTATTTCTAGATTTCTGTCTTTGATATCACTGATCCTTTCCTCTATTTGATCAACTCAATTTCCCAAGCTTGCTATTTCTTTTTTCATATCTTTCAGTGTGTTCTTCATTTCCAGAAGTTCCACTTGGTTTGTTTTGAGTGTCTCAATCTCCTTGCTGAAAAAAACATTCTGCTGTTCTAGTTTTTTTCAATTCCTGCAATTGTTAATATAAATTATTTTGGTTCTCAATGAGTTTTTTCAGAAGTGCCATCCTGAATTCTTTGTATTTAAGTCACTTATTTCTATGTCTGTAAGCTTATTTTTCTGAAGATTTTTCTCTTTCTTTCTGAGCTGCATTTCACCTTGGTTGTTCATGGTATTTAATGGAGTATTTCTCCATCTAGGCACTAAGAGAAGTGTGTTCTCCCTTTTCTCCAGAAAAAAAAGATGGTTTTTTTTTTTGGTTTCTAGTAGGTGGTGTCTGAGCCTCTTGGATCTCTCCTTGCTTTATCTAAAGTCTTAATAATGCCTTTTTTTTCCTTGTAGTATTCAATCACACTTGCTACCCTCAGTCTCAGTCCCTGTCAGTGTTAGTGACAGTTTTGGTAGAGTTTTCTAAGATTCTCTAGGCCTTGAATGATGTTCAGTCTTGGAGGATATAGGAAGATTGGTCCTCTGTGTTGGGGGATGGAAGCTGCAGCTGAAGCTCTCATTTTGCAAAAGGGGCTGTTAATAACTGTTGCTGCTCTGCTGTCCCCACTTTTCTTGTTTCTGCCCTGAACCCTGAGCACTGTCACTGCATGAAGCTCACATCTCTCTCAGGCAGGTCTGTGCAGGGAACCTGCTGCACCTTCTCCCATCTCCTGCAGTGGTTGCCTGCAGCAACCTCTCACTTTCCTCATGCAACGCAGAAGAGTATGGTGATCAAATCCCACACCCATACTTCTTAAAAACAGAGTATATTAAATGAGAATAAAAAACAGGCCACATCTATCCAGGTTCAGACAGAATGTAACCTAGTAATGGCTACTGTTGAAGTTGTGGTTCAGGAGGGTGAATACAGGGGTATAAGATGAAACACAGACACCTTCTTAGGTGTAAATCAAAATGCAGGTAAACAAGAAAGCAAAGGCCACAGAGCAGCTGGGTTTTTAAGATCTTTAAAACATGAACTGATGTGAGTACATTACATGTTCAGGTTCCACATACTAGTGACCAGACATCCTAAAACAGCCATTACCTTTCAGTTGTGCCATGTGACAGCTGTCTGTCAAAATTAGGTCAAGGCTGCTCAGCATAGCACTGGCATACACAGTGCTGATATGGCTATTTCTGCTATCAGTTGGACGTTTCTAATCTAAACTTGTCCTAGATACAGAAAATGAGACTGAAACAAAATTATACAATAAACTGGGCTGTCTTGCCTACCAACCTCATTATTGGTGGCTGAGAGAAGGCAGTTTCCCCTACTCTCTTTCCAGACTCCCACATTGTGGCTAAGACTTCATTGGGTAAAGAAAATCTAAACATCACCCCATCCTAAGTTGCTTCCGAATACTGCAGTTGCCATTACCAAATTGATCATTCACCTGCAGGCTTTCTGCACACATCAGGACCTGTAGAGTCCAGGTGATCTAGAGCACTGAAGAGAGCAACAAAAATGAGAGTTATCTTGCTCAATGAAAGTTTATTTTAGATGTAGTCGGTCAGCTCGGGCTACTATAAAATAACACAGACTGGGTGGCTTGAACAATAGACACTTTTCTCACAGTTGTGTAGACTGGGAAGTCCAAGGTCAAGCTGCCAGCAGATGTGGTTCTTGGTGAGGGTCCTTAGGTTTGCAAACAGCTGCCTTCTTGCTATATCCTAATATGGGGGACACAGAGGGAGCAAGCTTTCTGGTCTCTTACAAAAGTACTAACTCAACCTCATCTAATATGATTATCTTCCAAATGTCCCCACCTCCAAATACCATCATACTGGGGGGATTAGGGCTTCAACGTAAGAGTGCAGCAGACACATTCAGTCCACAACAGAGGTATTTTCCAAATGTTCTGGAGACATGAGTAGTATAAATCATAAAACTTTATCAAGAACACGTTAATAAAATGTACTCAATTGCCTCAAGGCACTGTGTATATGAATGTACATACATATAGGCATGTACATAGTTTATAATATGTTTCAGTGGTGCTTTAAACTGAAATCTTGTATATTTTCATTATTGATATCTTCTAGGAAGGCAAGCTTTATAATCACATATTTTGTTCAGTTATGTGTTAACCTGTATAAGGCACAAGATGTCTTTACTTTGAAAAGAGCAGCCACCAAGTCCTGGATGGCAGGATGAGAACTGTGAAAGAATTCAGACATCTAAATGATTGGAGTTGGCATTTTCGTTTTCTGAAGGTACCATAAGTTGTCTTTTGTCTCCCAGTTCACTGGATATGTTTCAACTTTTGCCCTGCAGACCTTTTATCAAGTAATAACCTGGGAGAATGTCAAATTCACAGGGAATGATAAATTGCTTCACAACAATGTTCACTTCAAACAAAACTTCAAACAAAATAAACAACTTCACTAAGTTTCTGTGATTGTGAGTTTTCAGTCTATAAGTTACAAGAGGGGTCAATATTCAAAATTAATGATTACTTTTTACACAAAAGTGGAAAAATAAGACATTCTTTAACTTCCATTTTATTAAAAAATGTCACAAAAAATAATTTTATTTTTGCTATGTTAATATGCACTATAGAGTTCACATTTTGGGAAAAAATAATGATGGAAGAGTCTTTTCCTACTTTCAAGATTCACTTTGTAAAATGTTTACTGACTTAAGAAATTTTCATTTGGGTTTTACACACACATGATTTCTCATGATAGAATCATCTGAGATATATGGTTCAGTGCACCCATATATAATTTTGAAAGATAGTTTTATAAGTCTGGATAACATGCCAAGCTTTCTATCATTAGAAAGCAGGACTGAAATATCAGCATGGAAAGCAGGACTGGCTGAAGGACTTTTGAAATAGAAGTGCCTTACATGAAATATCTGAAAAGGACAGATACCAAGGCATAAAAATCACAAATTTCCAAAGTAATTAGACCAGTGATTATATCATTGTCACTATTCATCAATATTTACTGGGATGGTTAATTTTATGTGTCAGCTTGACTGGCCCTGGGGTATGTGGATTAAATACTATTTACAGGTATGTCTGTGAGGGTATTTCCAGGTCAGTCTAGCACTTGAATAGCTGGACTCAGTAAAGCAGACTGCCCTCCCCAAAGCGAGTAGGCATCATTCATTCATAGAAGGCATTTTTAGAAAAGTGGAGGAAGGAAGAATTATCTTCTCCCAGCTACCCTTCACTGTTGAGCTGTAATGTTTCATCTCATCTTTTCTTGCCCTCAAGAACAGATAGTGGTAAATTATACCACCAGCTTTCCTGGGTCTCCAGTTTGCAGACAGCAGATCACAGAATGTTTATTGACCTATTTCTCTGGAGAACCCTGAGCAATGCATTTACCTAATGGTGACTGTGAATATTACATTCAATGGTAGATAGAGAGGGTAGAGACTCTGCTCCCCAAAGCATAAAATTACTTCTCAAATGTGCTTTACTCAGTTGCTACATATAATTCAAATCTACTCTCTCCTGCATTTTATGTTGCAAATAATAACAAATACATCTATAACCTAGTTGGAAAGTAACATAGTGTTGGAAGATCTGGGTTCAAAGTGCAGCTCTGTTGCATACTACATGTAGCCTTGGCAGGGATCAATTCCTTCTGTAACAGTAAGTTAATAACAGCTACCTCATATAACTGATGTGTATTATATATAGTTTAGGTATTCACTTAAAGAGATTTTTTAAAACTTCTTTACTATTCTATAAATTATAAACAGTAAACTTTTATCTTTTTGCTCAAGTTGCTACTTTATAGTATTTGATATTTATTACCTTCAAGTGTGACTGCTTTGAAGAATAGTATTATGGACTGAATGTTTGTGTCCCCCCAAAATTCATGTTGCAACTCTAACCTAAAATATAATGGTATTTGGAGGTAAGGTCTTTGGGAGGTGATTAGGTTTAGATAGGGTCATGAGAGTGGTGCCCCTATGATGAGATTAGTGTCCTTACAAGAAGATACTAGAGATATCTAGCTCTTTCTCCATTCCTAAACCCCTCACCTCCCCCCAGCAAAAAGACGATTGACTATAAGCCAAGGAACTGTATTAGCTGGCATCCAGGTCAGCCTCAGAACTATGAAAAATAAATGTCTGTTGTTTAAGCCATCCAGTTTATGATATTGTGTTATGGCAGCCTCAATTGAGTAAGACAGATAGCATTCACTTATTTACATATGAATGTTCTTGTATTAAATTCAAAGAAATGCAATTCTTTTCAGTGCTTTACATGTATACTTCACCTGGTAGAAGATACTAATAGCCTGTGTACCATTTTCAAAAGTGTTTATGTATACTTTCTTCTTTTGACCCATAAAAACAACCTTGTGAATTATTCAGGCTATAGATTATTACTCCCATTTTATAGACAAAGAAAATAATACAGTCAGAAATTAAGAGGTCATATCAATAATAACAGAAACCATTTCTGATCAATCTAATAAAGTTTTTAAAATAATTTCTAACTTGTCTCAGCCAAAACAATCTCATGTACCTGATTTTATGCAATTCACTTTTTAAATAACACCAGAAAAGGATTCTGTAGAATACTGTTTAACTATGAGCATAATATTTTTCTCAATATTAAAGAGAGTAAAACTAAAGCTTACTCACCAAGATGTTTCATTTAAACTCCAGTACAAGATACACATGTGGCCAAAGCCAGCTCTTGATGGTATTCTACCATGATCTACTAAAAACAGATTTGGACCCAGAGAATGTAGACAAAAAAGAGAAAAACAAGTGTGCAAAAGCAGTTTAAATTCCTCAATTAGTATGTGAAACCAAAGAGTAAGGGTGGTTGAGTATGATACAAATTATCCCTAACTGAAATTATTCTACTACGTGCTTCCATTTCGTTTCACAAAAACTTTTTATTCAAATGTGGATAGCCTCAAGGACACATTATCCAGAAGAATTATCCATAATTCTATCTGGAATGAGCTATTTGTTATACTTTAGAGCCACATTTTTAGAAATTAATGTACAAGTCTGTCGTAATTCTTTGAATATCCTCGGCAATGGAAGTCTTTGGTTTTTGAATAGTCAAATCATCTGAATAAATAAAGGTGAATAAACCAACTCGGTAATTCTGCTTAAGGTTAAAATAATAAATGTGGCTATAAAATAAAGAGACTTCTTAACAGCATCTATAAACTAGCTCCTCAAACACATTATGCTCTTTCCTACCTTAGGACCTTTGAACAATTGCTTCCAGTTCTTGGAATTTTTTTTATAGCATGCTCTCTTTCACTCATAAAAGAGTTGTGTCATTTCAAAGAGGTCTTTCCTGAACACCCTAATGCCAGAGTGGTCTAGATATATATCCACATTTGTATAAATCAATGTTGTGTTTGTTTCTCCAATTACAGTTATCAGTGTTTATTAATTTTTAAAATCATTACTATTTTTGTCTCTTCCTTTCAACCTGTGCTGTCCAATACAGTAACCACTAGACACATGTAGTTATTTACATTCAAATTCAAAGAAATTATAATTAAGTAAAACTAAATTTTAAAAAATGACCAGATTTCATGAAAATTAAGAACTCTATTCTTTTAAAGATGCTGTTAAGAAAATAAAATGACAAGGCACAGAATGAGAGAAAATATTTTCAAAGTACTTATATGATTAAAAACTTGAATCTAGAAAATATAAATAAATTTCAAAACTCAGTAAGAAAATTAACAACCCAACTAAGATTGAGCATAATATTTGAAAAGCCACTTCACTAAAAATAACATATGGATGTCAAGTAAGCACATGAAAAGATGCTCTGCATCATTAGTCATTAGGGAAATTAAATCAAAATCACAATGAGATATACTTTATATTCTCTAGGACAGATAAAGACAGTAAGAAGGGTTGGAGAAGATGTGGAGAAACTGAACTCTTTCTATACTGCTGGTTATATATAATTTAAATTATATCTAATAGTTTCTTTAAAAGTTTAACATACACCTAAAATATGACCAAGCCATTCAACATCTAAATATTTACCCCAAAGAAATGAATGCATAAATCCATACAAAACTTTGTATATGAACATTCACAGCAGCTTTGTTTGTATAACTAAAACCTGGAACCAACCCAAATACCCATTAATAAGTGAATGGATAAACATACTGTTGTTTATCTACATGATGGAATACTTCCTAGCAATGAAATGAACTACAAATACACACAAAACAAGGATAAATCTCAAAACAATTATATTGAATTAAAGAAACCAGACCAAAAAAAAATACACAACATGATTCTATTTATATTAAATACTTGAGAGTGTGAATTAATATATAGTTGCCTAGGAATGGGGAGAGAACAAAAGGATTAGAAAGGGACATGAGGAAACTTGGCGGGGGGTATAAAAGTATGTTCATTATCTTGATAGTGATGATGGTTTCACAGGTATATACATATGCCAAAACTTATTGATTTATATACTTTAAATATGTACAGTTTATTATATGTCAATTATACCTCAGTCAAGCTGTTAAAAAAATTTTAGTTCCTCAGTTGTATCAGCCACATTTCAAGTGCCCAGTAGCCACATGTAGTTAATAGCTTTCGAATTAGACATTATAGATTAAGAATGGTTACATCATCACAGAAAATTCTAGACAACAGTGATGCTCTAGACCAGGGGTCAGCAAGCTATACAACGGGGACCCACTACCTGTTTTCTAAATGAAGTTTTATTGGGACAGTTATGCCTATTCATATATATTGTCTCTGGCTGCTTTAGTGATATAATGGCAAATTGGGTAGCTGCAACAGAGACCTTATGGTTTCTAAACCTAAATTATTTACTATCTGGTCCTTTAAGAAAAGGTTTGCTGATCCTGCTCTGAATCATAAACTCTGAACACAGGGGCCATATCTGTTCTGTTCACTGCTGTACATGATCCAACTAATATTAAGTACTTAATACATAGCACTGTCTGAAGCACCAGGGAGGCAGCCTTGAACAATACAGGTAAGGTCCCCATTCTCATGGCTTTCACAATCTGGTGAGGGGTTCAGGTAACATAACAAGGAAGTTACCAGGCAACGATTAATGCTAAGATGAAAATAAAACAGAAGGTATAGAGATGATTAAGGGGCAACTTCCACTTAGGTTGTCAGGACAGGCCTTTGGGAGGACCTAAGATCTGAACAATATGAAAGAGTCAACACCGCAAATATCTGTGGCAGGAGCAGAGGGGACAGCAAAACCAAGGCCTCAGTGTGAATTTGATGACTTGATATTGTAAAAGAAGGCCCACATGGCTGGAGAATATACAAACAATATAAAAAAGGTAGATGAGTTTGAAGAAGTAGAGAGTGCTAAGAGAAGATATCTGAATTTAATTCCATACATGACAGAAAGCCACTACAGGATTTTAAGTAGGTGAGCAACATGATTGATTTACATTTTTAAAGATCACTTTAATGCAGCTAAATGGGGGCTGGGTTCAAAAAGAGTAAAAAATGTGTTAAAACAAGTTAGGGAATTTTTGCAAAGGTACAAAAGAAAGATGGTAGTTTGGCTTGGACTACAATGTCAGCAGTGGAGATGAAGTAGAAGAATTCAAGATATGTTTGAAGTGATATTTGACTAAACTTTTCAATGGTCATTGTAGAGTGAAGAGATGAAAATGAATCCTAGATATTTTGACTTGAACAACTGGGACATAGTAGTATGAATTATAGATATGGGAGAAATTACAGATAATAAGATCTAATATTTAGTGAGCGCTTATCATGTGTCAATATAAACTTAATTTCATGTGTAATTTTCACAACAATCTTGAGGAGGTAGGTATTATTGTTATTTTCATTTTACCAATAAGAAACTGAAAAGGTTAAGTAACTTACCTAGGTCAGAAAGCTAGTACCAATACAACAGAGATATAAACCATAAGTCATCACACTCTAAATTTCACCACACTGTATATAAAACTACCTCAAGGCAATGGCAGTACCACTGAACAGACTTTCTGGATGACTAACTTGAAAGATATTATTTAAGATCAACTTATTTTCACAGACTACAAGATATTAACTTTTCAAAGCACTCTCTCCAGCATTATGTCTTTGATTCTCATTTTATAAATGAGAAAACTGAAACAAGTTAAGTGATTTTCTCAAGATCACTGAGATATTAATAGAGCTAGAACTAAAAGCTAAGTGAACTTATTCCATACAGTGGTCTAGCCAATAAACTTGCCTTTGACAATTTTGATCATTCAGTTAGAAACATATTTTATATCACTACCCAAGATACACATACATATATGGAACAGAGAAAAAGAATTATACAAAACAACTCTCACCCTAATGTACTCATACTTTCTTTTCTATTTCATTTTTTTAAAGTGTTAATTGTATCTGGCAATTTAAACAATTTTGACCCAAGCCTTAGCAATTGACATTACAATCACATAAGTAGACTTTTTTTAGAAATGTCTCATGACTCTCTAAGACTACCAAGCATCAAAAAGGCAAAATGGAACACACACAAAAAATCAATCTGGTGAGTATGCAAGATACGCGAAGACTGATTCATACGGATATAAACGGAAATTATTCTATGAGCTACACTTTGGAAATATTTTATTATTACTTTCTGTTGCTAATATGAAGGTCTGAAATCAAACAGATATGCCTAGTAAAACTTGAAATAAGGAGAGATGCACTTTTCTGGGGAAAAAAAAACATTAAAAGCAAAATAAAACCTTCAACCTCACTCCTACCACAAAGCTGTAGAAAGACTACATTTGCAAAATCTATTTCCTTAAAAAGAAAGAAAGAAAGAAAGAAAAGAAAGAAAAAAGAATAAAGAAAGAAAAAAGAATAAAGAAAAGACTAGATTGGTAATGTAACCCATTATGGTTTATAATGAAGGACAACATCTTAAGATGCAAAGCAAATGGCAAAATGGCTTAGGATGAATAGCAAACTCTCATTTATGAGACAAGTACTACCTTATAAACGATCAATCCACTCTAATGCTTTCTCCCTTTGCTAGTATGCTTAAGCTTAATTACCCTTAGTAAAAAAGGAAGAGAACTCTTTAGGAATATAAATCTTTCATGTTTCCCAATTCCTTAAGTTTACAAAGATGAAAATTCCTTTAAAATCTATGTCAATTACTGAACATTCATTTACCTTGACAAATGTAGTTATAACCTGGTAGACACACACACACACACACACACACACACACACACACACACACACACACACACTGCATCTCTGAAGGAGAAAGAAGACAAGGACAAACCGCAGCCTCAATACATCAAAGGCTCAGCTGGCACCACAGCTGATACATAAAGTTCACTCCTAGATGGCTCCGCGATAGGCCAAGGGCCTTGACAGTGTACTCTTCTATACTCGGCGCACAGATCTTACCTGTCTTCAACTGACCTCTATCTAGCCAACCCAGGATGCTGGTGGGAAGAGTCGTGAAAGTCAGTAAGATCCGGACAATCAGGGAGCCTGTGTAACCTTCTAAGGCTCTAATGATATAAATGCAATGCATGAATATTTTTTATTTTTTAAATTGAGATGATCCTTCTAATCCCGATTTGTTTCCAGAGAAGCTGGAAAAACACCACCAGGACACAGAGCAAAAACGGCCAAATATCAGAAGGTCTTAGGGGGAGGGAGGGAGCGAGAGCAGACATGAGTAGAAACACCCAAATCAATTCCTCAGAGAGAACAGCAGAGGCCGGCCGCTGGCGGCCACGTGCACTTGCTAAGCGAACCTTTCCGAAGAAACCTGACCCGATTGGAATCAGCACGCCGCGCTGCGGCTGCGTTCATCGTAACGGATCGCTACAAGTTGTTACCCGCATCCCTCCTCCCAGCATTGACAGGGAACACCCGCGCCGCCCCCACGCCCACAGCGACATCCCGACCCCTCTCTAGCCCCGCCAAGGCCCTAGGGTTAGGGGTCAAGCGCAGGGCGAAGGCCCGTCGCCTCGGCTCTCGTGACCCTCCACGGCAGCCCACCGACCCCACCCAGCCCGGTTCTAGGCGGAACCAAATCTCCATGTCCCCGCGGTGACGACTGTTAGCATCCAGAGCATACCTACTAGTCTGACCACCACCACCGCCTCTGAGACCTGGAGTCATTCCGGTAGCGCTGCGTTGGGTGCAGTGACCCTCATATCACCCAGCTCCTCCCCACCCACCCCAAATACAGCTGAGCTGCCAAGCCACCAAGTCCCGGTGAGGGGCCTGAGCCCCGCAGGCGCCGCTGCCCGGCCGCCTACCTTCCTCATCGCAGGTTGTCGCGCCCCGCCGGACGCCGTCAGCCCTGACGACCTCGGAGCTGACCCCGTCAGGAGACCGTGAGCGTCCGAGGGACCTCGCGGGGGACCAGGGGCCGGGCACCCAGAAGGGCCAATGCCCCAGTGCGGGCTCCCGCCGACCCGCGGCGGATGGAGCCTGGGAGGGAGGCTGCTGGGTCCGATGGGTGAGTGATTACGACTCGAGGCGCCAAGAAAAGGGGGTGGTTTGGGGGACCGCGGGACTGTCCTAAGACGAACGCAGCGGGCCAGGAGCCTGGAGCGTTACATCTCCGCAGCGTCCGGCTCGCGCACGGCGGTGGCGGGCGCGGAGAGCGAGTGCGGGTAGCGGGTCTGCTGCTGCTGCTGCTGCTGCTGCTGCTGCTGCTGCTGCTACGGCGGCGGCGGCGGCGGCGGCAGCGGCGGACGCGGGGGTCAGCTCGGCATCCTCACCTTGGTGCCGGGGCCTCCTGCGATCCGAGACACTCCTGTCAGGGAGGAGGAGCGTCCCGGGTGGCCCCCTAGAATCTCTTGCTGTGGAGACATCGCTTCCATAAAGAAGACTTTCAAGCAAATCCCAGCCCAGGAGGCTACGTGGTCATGTCCGCGGGACGGCGGCGGATGGCGCGAGGACGCGCGGAGCGGAGGCGTGTGCTGCGCTCAAGCAGGGAGCCGGGCTCCGGGCGCGGGCAGCGCGCCTCCCGTCGGAGCCATGTACTGCTGCCTGCGCCCTGCACCGCAGGCTGGAGGCGATTGCAGCAAGGCGACTGCGGGGCCGCGCCGCGGCTCGCCCTGCCTCGGGCCCGCCCCCTTTGCTCTGAGCTCCGGGCGCGGAGACCCGCCCCCGGCCGCCCGCCTCCAGCTGCGGAGCTCCCCGCGGTGGGCCCCGCCTGCGGCGCGCCGGGCACCGAGTGTTTCTGTATATATGTTAGGGCACAGACGACCGACTGACCTTCTCAGTTTGTCACTCCCAGTGGGTGCAGGCCAAAGGAGCTCTAGGGTTTGTGTCACGAGCCCGGGCCTCCACTGCATGGGCACGCGCTGCTCCCGCCGTCCAGCCCACTCGCACGGACCCCATCCCTTCCACTGCTGCGCCCGGGGTGAAGGCGCTGCTGCAGCGCATTCATCAGCACAGCTTGGCGACCTCAGCCTGAACGGAGGAGTTGCAGTGACTCCTGCCTAGCTTTCAGCGGACTGCAGAGGGGTCCCCTAACCCCCATTTTGGAGGCCTCGGGATGGAGGTGCACATCGCTGAGTGCCGCGGGTGTGCATGTTTGGCAACCCACAGCATTGCCTGACCTCTTGTGCAATTTCGAAAGTTTAACCTGTTTAGGTCACCCTCCTTGGCTTCTGAAGCCGCGGGTCAGCAGCCCCCGCACAGTTTGCACAATTGGTTTCCGCTGTCTGCAGGCAGCAAAGACTGGAGCATTCCAAACGTGAAAACGCACTGAAGGAAAATGCAGGCAGAGAGAGGACTCTGAAATTTGGCATAGCTATCGAGCAGGCTACAATATATGGAAGTGTTTATCAGATATCTGCGCCGAGAGCATAACTTCCTGTTAGCCCAAATGGCAAAATTTTTAAAGGCCAAAGAATAATCAGAGGGAGGGGATAAGGAGTCGATAAGAGTTAAGCGTTGCTGCACTTTACAGGACTGGCTGACTGGTGCGGATGATTCAGTAGGTGGCAGTCTTCCGTTGGAGTCAGGACTACATAAAGGGAAAATTAGTGGTGAAGGACAACACTCTATGATACTAGGTTGTTGAAGGTGGTCTGTTTTTTTTTTTTTCGTGGTAAGGAAAAAATGTTCGAGGTTCCTGCCGATTTCGGTTGTTATCAGGACAGGTTGTAAAAGAATAGGGCTCTGGCAGGCTCTATTCCAAGCAGGAGATGCTGTCCAAAACACACACATACATATACACACCCATACACTACCAGAATTACCAAACCCCAGAATTCTTTATTGTGGAAGTAATGGGGAGAAAATGTCCCAGCCCGTTTTAAGCCTTGTCTACATTACATTGTTTAAAGTAGGCTTACACAAATCATGCATATATATATATATATATATATATATATATATATACACACACACACACACACACATATATATAATCTATCTATCTAAATACAAACACATACACATATAAAATTATATAAATCATGATAATATGGAAATCATATAGCAATCGTCTTTTTGCTGCTTACATGCACAATAGAGATTTTTGTAAATTTTATACTGCAGAAGGCTTTGCAGTTCCTTCTATTTGTCGTTGAAGTCATCCTATTATAATTCTTATCATAAATGGATGATCTCAATTTTTCTTACTCTGCTTGACTTTATTATTTATTTATTTATTTATTTATTTATTTTCAAATACAGTTGACATCCAACATTATTTTATATTAGTTTTAGATATACAGCATAGTGGTTAGACATTTGTATAATTTATGATTAGTAAACCTGGCACTATTCATAGTCACTACAATATTATTGACCACATTCTCTATGCTGCACTTTACATCCCCTTGATTATTTCATAACTATCAATTTGTGTTATTTAATCCCTTCACCTTTTTCACTCAGCTCCCCAACTCCCCTGTCATCCATCAACCATCCATTTGTTCTCTGTGTCTATGAGTTTGTTTCTGTTTTGTTTGTTTATTGTGTTCTTTAAATCCACATATAAGTAAAATCATATGGTATTTGTCTTTCTCTGATTTATTTCACTTAGCATAATACCTTCCAGGTCCATCCACATTGTCACAAATGGTAAGATTTCACTCTTTTTTATGGCAAAGAAATATTCCATTGTATGTATGTTCCACATCTTTATCCAGTCATCTATTGATGGGCGTTTAGGTTACTTCCATATCTTGGCTATTATAAATAATGCTGCAATGAATGTAGGAGGTTCATGTATCTTTTCAAATTAGTGTTTTCAGTTTCTTCTGATAAGTACCCAAAAGTGAAATTGCTGTGTCATAAGGTAGTTCTATTTTTAATTGTTTAGGAATTTCCATAGTGTTTTGCATAGTGGCTGCACCAGTTTGCAATCCCACCAACACTGCATGAGGGCTCCCTTTTCTTCACATCCTCACTAACATTTGCCATTTGTTTATTGATGATAGCCATCCTGACCAGTGCGAGGTGATATCTCATTGTGGTTTTTATTTGCATTTCTTTCGTGCTTAGTGACATTGAGCATCTTTTCATTTATCTGTTGGCCATCTGTATGTCCTCTTTGGAGAAATGTTTATTCAGGTACTTTGCCCATTTTTAAATTGGATTGTTTTGGTATTGAATTGTATCAGTTCTTTATAAATTTTGGATATTAACCCCTTAACCACTGGTGAATATCTTCTCCCATTCGGTAGGTTGTCTTTTCATTTTGTTGATGGTTTTCTTTGCTGCACAAAATCTTATTAATTTGATGTAGTCCCATTTGTTTATTTTTTCTTTTGTTTCCCGTGGCTGAGGATATTTATAAGGAAAAAATGTTACTAAGAGCAATTATTGAGAGTTTACTGCCTATTTTTTTTTCTAGGCAGTTTAGGTTTTGGGTCTTACATTTAAGTTTTTAATCCTATTTGAGTTTATTCTTGTATATGAAGTAAGAAGGTGGTCCAGATTCATGTTTTTGTATGTATCTGTCCAGTTTTTCCATCATTTATTGAACTGATTGTCTTTATTGTATATTGTTTCCTTTGTCATATATTAAATGAGCATAGAGATATGGATTTATTTCTGGGCTCTCTATTCTGTTTCATTGATCAATGTATCTGTTTTATGCCAGTACCATGCTGTTTTGATTACTATACTTTTATAGTACAGTTTGATATCTGGTAGATTGATACCTCTAACTTTGTTCTTTTTAAGATTGCTGTGGCCTTTCGGAGTCTTTAATGGTTTAATATAAATTTTAGGATTATTTGCTCTAGTTCTGTGAAAAATACCATTGGTATTTAGTAGTAATTGCATTGAATTTATAGATTTTTTTGGCTAGTATGGGCATTTTAACAATCTTAATGTTTTCTATCTGTGAGCAAACTATGCATTTCCTTTCCTTTTATTTGTATCTTCTTCAGTTTCTTTCTTCAATGTTTTATAATTTTCCCAGTACAAACTTTTTATTTTTTTGGTTAAATTTATTCCTAGGTATTTTATTTTATTTTTCTGATGCAATTGTAAATGAGATTGTTTTCTTAAGTTCTCTTTCAGATAATTCATTATCAGTGTATAAAAATGTAACCTATTTCTGAATATTAATTTTATATCCTGCTACTTTACTCATTTCATTTATCAGTTCTAACAGTTTTTTTTTTTTTTGGTGGAATCTTTAGAGTTCTTTATATATAGTATCATGTCACCTGCAAATAATGACAGTTTCATTTTTCTTTTCCTATTTGGAAGCCTTTTATTTCTTTTTATTTGATTGCTATAGCTAGGACTTTCAGTATCATGTTGAATAAAAGTGGTAAAAGTGGATATCTTTGTCTCATTTCTGATCTTAAGGAAAAAACACTTTTAGCTTTTCCCCATTGAGTATGATAGCTGCGAGTTTGTTACATATGGCCTTTATTGTTGAAGTATGTTCCATCTATTTCCCCTTTGCTGAGAGTTTTATCATAAATAGATGCGTTTTGTCAAACGTTTTTTCTGCATCTACTGATATAATCACACGATTTTTATCTTTCAATTTGTTAAAGTAGTATATCATGTTAATTGATTGGTGGATATAGGACCAAACTCAAATCCCAGAAATAAATCCCACTTGATCATGGTATACGGTCTTTTTAATATATTGCTGAATTTGTTTGTTAATATTTGGTTGAAGATTTTTACATATATGTTTATCAGGGATATTGGCCTATACTATTTTTTTCTTTTTCTTTTTTCTTTTTCTTTTTTTTTTTTTTTTGTAGTGCCTTCCTCTGGCTTTGAAATTGGGGTAGTTGCCTGGTAAAATGAAGTTGGGAGCCTTCCATCCTCTTGAATTTTTTGGAGTAGTTTGAGAAGGGTAGGCATTAATTCTTCTTTGACTGTTTGGTAAAATTCACCTGTGAAGGCATCCAGTCTAGAACTTTTATTTGGGGAGAGTTATTTTGATTACTAATTTGATTTTGTTAGTAGTAATCAGTCTGTTCAGGTTTTCTGTTTCTTTTTAATTTGGTCTTGGAATATTGCATATTTCTAGGAATTTGTTCATTTCTTCCAGATTGTCTTGTAATTATTTATAGTATTTTCTTATAATCCTTTGTTGTCACTTTTCCTCTTTCATTTCTGATTTTATTTATTTGGGTCCTCCCTCTTTTTTTTCTTGAGTGTAGTTAAAGGTTTATCAATTTTGTTTATCTTTTCAAAGAACCAGCTTTTGATCTTTATTATTTCCTTTCTTCTACCTACTTCGGGTTTTATTTGCTGTTATTTTTCTGGTTCCTTTAGGTATGAGGTTAGATTGTTTAAGATTTTTTTTTTCTTAGGCCTGTATTGCTATGACTTTCCTTCTTTGGACTGCTTTTGCTGTGTTGCATAGATTTTTGGGTTATTGTGTTTGTTTACATTTGTCTCAATATCTTTTGATTTCATCCTTGATCTCATTGTTAACGCATTCATTGTTTAGGAGCATGTTATTTAGCCTCCATGTGTTTGTAAATTTTTTAGGTTTTTTTTTTTTTTTGTAATTGATTTATAGTTTTATATAATTGTGGTCAGAGAAGATGTTTGGTATAATTTTAATCTTCTTAAATTTATTGAGCCTTGTTTTGTGGTCTAACGTGTGTATCTTGGAAAATGTTCCATGTGCACTTGAGAAGAATGTATATTCTGCTGCTTTGGGGAGAAATGCTCTAAAAATGTTAATTAAACTCTTCTTATCTAGTGTGTCATTTAGGACTGCTGTTTCCTTGTTGATTTTCTGTCTGGAAGATCTATCCATTGACCTTACTAGGGGCTTAAAATCCCCTACTATGACTGTATTACTGTTGGTGTCTCCCTTTGTAATGGTTAATATTTGTTTTATGTATTTAGGTGTTGCTTTGTTGAGTGCATAAATGTTTACAAGAGTTATATCCTCTTGTATCAATTCCTTTATCATTATGAAATGCCTGTTTTTGCCTCTTATTATATACTTTGCTTTAAAGTTGATTTTATCTGGTATATGTATTACCAGTCTAGCTTTTTTTTTCATTTCCATTTGCATGAAATATCTTTTTCCATCCCTTTACTTTCAGTCTGTGTGTCTGTCTGAAGTGAGTCTCCTGTAGACACTATATACATGGGTCTTGTTTTCTTATCCATTCAGCTATCCTATGTCATTTTATTAAAGCATTTATTTATTTACATTTTAAGTGATTATTGGGAAGACCTCCCTTGCCAGCCAAGGTCAACCATTGTCTGTGATTGGCCTGGGGTTACCCCATTGGAACCACAAAGCTATCTGTGGTTGGTCACTGCCTATGCTGGATCTGGAGGTGAGTACGAGGGGCCATGCTTCCATCTGAGGCTGGCCACCACCAGTGCCATGCCTGGGACAGCTCAGCAAAAGGTTCAGGGCACCCTAAGGCCTGCTGCCATGCTGACTGCCTGTAAGGCTCTGCTGCTGAAGGAGCCTTGGGTGGTACATGAGTTGGGTAAGGCGGGGTCTCAGGCAGTCACCAGCGTGGAGTGAGTGGTGTTCACCAGGTTAATGCAGATTTAGATTACTTCAACAAAAGGCTTAGAGCAAACTGAGAACAGCCACTGCCCTCTTGGGGCCCAAAGACTCCCAAGAGTTGTCCAAGAACGTGCAGCAAGGGCCAGCACTGGTTGCTTGCTGGGTGCTGAAAAAGCTCAGCATTGCTGGAGTTGGGAGGGGTGTGGTCCCAGGGAATCACTACAGTGGAGCCAGTAGATTTCACCAGACAAATAAAAATTTAGATTTGGCCATGTGGGGTGGGTTCAACGTAAGAAAGATGGCCTCTGCCTGCTGGGAGGAGGACTTAATATTAAATAGGGACAATATTGGCTATTTCTCCAGCGTGTGACCTGAAGCCACTCAACTTCATCTCTGTGTGTGTGTGTGTGTGTGTGTGTGTGTGTGTGTGTGTGTGTGTGTGTGTGTATCTGTGTGTGTATGTCTCTGGCACCTTCCAAGTGCTGTCCCTTTGCCACAGCCCAGGGTGAGTGTTCCTGGGAGAATCTGTGCACAGGCTCTTTAAGAAGAATAGGTTTCCCGCAGCCTTCCATCTCACCTGGAAAAATGGAATCTCCACTGATTTCACAGCTAGATGTTGCAGGGGCTCCTCTAATTGGTGCTCTGGACTTGGGAGCCTAGTGTGGGGCTGGACCCTTCACTCTTCAGGGGGTACCTCGGTAGCCGAGATATCTCTTCTAATTCTCTACTACCACACATGGGTGTGGGACCAGCTCATTTTGCAGCTCCGACTCTCCTATCAGTTTCCATGTGGCTATTTCTCTATATCTTTAGTTATAGGACTTCTGTTCAGCTAGTCTTCAGATTATTACCCAGGTTAATTTTTCTATATTTTAGTTGTAATTTTAATGTGGTCATGGGAGGAGGCAAGCACAACATTTACCTATACTGCCATCGTGATTGAACCTTTTCTGCTTGATATTTTTTATTTCAATAATACGTATTTCTTTTAAATATGTTATATAATTTACTTATTATGTTTAATGTCTATGCTCTATATTCCAGAAGGCAGGAGTCCTTGATTTGTTTTTGTTGTTGTTGTCCACTGTTGTATCCCACATGCTTGGAGCAGTGTCTGACACAATAAATGTTTGTTGGTTAAGTAAATGACTGAGAGAAAAAAGGATTTAAGATAGATACATAAGGATCAGTCTAGAGTTAATTATTTCACTCAGATAGTCCCATGTATTATCAGATGTTTCTTTTTGAGATAAATACTTTATGTTCCAAACCAAAGTATTATTTATACTGCATATGTGGAAAACTAATTTTTACTTCTCAATTTGTAAGTGAAATTTTCAAAATTCATTTCAAAAATGGATTCCAAAATTTGTTAGTTTTGATTTGCATAGAAAATCACCCAACCATTCTCTGATAAAGAGTTTTACAGGAGGTCTCACTTCCTAAAGAAAAATGAGTTGGCTCAGATTTATATTATCACCAGAAGTAATGTTTTAAAAACACAGATATGATTGCATCACTTTCTTGCTTAAAGCCTTCTTTGGCAACTTGTTTCTATGAAATAAATTTCAAAGGCTACAGTATACAAAGCTATCTATAATCTGACTCCTTCACCCCCACTTTTTTCTCTATCATCTCTTGCCCCGCCTCAACTCACACCCTATTCTTTGCTGTATTGATCTGTTTGCACTTATAAGAATTCACCTTCATCACTTTAAACCTGCTGTTTCTATTGCCTCAAAAGTTTTTCTTCTATATTTTCTAATCCCTATTGCCTTATAATTACTTATCTGGTGCATGGTGCATAAAAAATATCTAATAGTTATTTGTTGAGGAAATAAATCTTTAAGACTTACATCAATAATTAATTCAAGAAAATCTTCCTGACTTTATTTCTCTTTACCTCCACATACCAACCACACACCATGCACCTTAATTAAGGTAAGTGCACCTTCTGTTGTAGTAATAGATAACATTTATTGAGAACTTAATTTATACCATAAACTGTTCTAAGCATTTTACATATATCAATTCACATAAATCTTTCTGATAATTTTGTGACATAGATTCCTTCACACCCCATTTTATAGATAGGAAAAACAAAGCACATGTTAAATAACTTGCTCAAGCAGCTGGTAAGTTGTAAAGCCAAGCCTTAAACCTGGGAAGTCTGTTCCAGAACCACAGACTTAACCACTTGCCTATATTGCCTTTATTGTGGGTATTTCCTTCTCTTTACAGCACTTACGACATTATACTCTTATCATCTGTTTTACTTGCCTGTAAATTCCTTGAAATTAATGATTGTATTTTATTAGTCGTCTTTGTGCCAGGCACATCAGTATGCTCTCAATGATTTTTGTCAATGACTGACTTTTGAATGAATGAATTAAGTATTAGAAACAACCATATGAAGTATTAGAAACAACCATTGTACAGTTTGATAAAGATGCTCTGATGGGGAAGAAACAATCCTGGACTAGTCCTATTATTCCTTAGGCAGTGAAACCATTTTCTCTGCACTGGGAATATTATGTTGCCAGAAAACAAAAACGATGACAAGACAGTTGAAGGAGTGTGATGACCAAGTCTGACATAAGCAGGATGTATCCAGAATATTTTTAAACAAACTGTGAAACAAAGTACTAAGAATAGCAACATTTAACAGCTGGGAAACACCAATGGCAGACCTTTAATAGCAACTAATCTAAGAATGAAACCAAAATGTTTTACAACCATTACATTGAATAATGGTGAATAAATGTAACTATAAAAAGAGGTGTTCATGCAACTTATTCATTCAATGTATATTTATTGTGTACCTGTTGTGTGCCAGACTCTGTGCCTTGTGCTTAGAATATAGTTGAGATGAAACTACAGGTATAGTCTTTTTAAGTTCCATGATGCACATAAGAATAATTGGCAGTGTTATGTAAATATCATAGAGCAGAGGGTGAAAACTTGTGGCCCACAGAGTGAATTTAAGCATGTTTTTCAATATATGCACTTTTTTATTTACAAACTTGTTGCTCGCCTTAAAAATCAGCACATTTCACATAGAAATCTGAGTTCTCTTGAAAAGTTTCTTGAAAATATTGACAACATTGGGCTCAATTTTTACAAGGCAACAACCAGCTAAAACTGAATCATAGCTGTATTATTACATTTAATGCTCATGACAACTCTCTGGTTGTCAAATTAATTGCTGTCCCTAGTGGTAGGTAACATGCCTCTCATTTAATCTTTACCATAACCAGAGAGATAGGTATTATTATACACATTTTAAGTATAAAGATGAGACTAAGAGAAATTAAGCAAGTTACTGAGGTCACATAACTAATAAGTGGTGGGACCAGAATTTGCATTTGGATGTGATTAAGTCCAAAAGCCATATGTTTATGATGTAAACAATATTATAATATAATTAATAACAGCTACCATTCATTGACAATTAATTTGAGGGTTGTGGAGGCATGAACTTGGTAGTAAAACTCTACTATCATAAAGTTTGAAACAATACCAATAGCTTGTATATTTATGCCTACTGTACAAACAAAGAGCCTGGTATGCAGAACCTGGGACTTGTCAAAGATCATATGGCTACTGAATGCAAGAGCCTGCATCAAACTCAGTATACCAAAAACCATGCTGTTAACCATGACACTTGATGGTGTTGTCTTCTTTTTGTTCCTTATGACTGAAGAGCATCATAAATGTGTTATATCCATTTAAAACTATATATGACCCCAAACCCTTCCACCTAGTCTATGGTCAGTTTGCTTGCTGGTAAGAGGCTTGTTGTAATCATTTTAAAAATGTATTTTTATTATTTTAATAAGAAACAGCAAAAAGAAGAAATATTTGTTACCCATCTAAGGTTGCTCAGTAAGTAAGACTAAATTAATTAACTAATCATCATTTATTGTCTATCACATTCCTTGTGCTCTTGCCCATTCCTCAAGGATAAGCATAATCTGTGACACTTCTCTGTTCCACAAATCACTTTGGGTTTCTTTTTCTCTCTGTTTTTTCTAGACATTTCAACTGACTGCATGTTTTTTAGTTCTGTCTACATGTTTATGTTACAATCTTCTCCAAAGATTTGTGGAAATTAGTCTTTTTAACTATACCCCTAATTCACTACTATGTGTGCTACACAGTTGATTATTGTCTGTGCTGATATGGAATAGTTAGGGAGCTCAGTCAATGAGTAGGTTCAGTAATTGCATAAAACTGCTCAGCTAGTAAGTGGTAGAACAGCATTCTAGCCCAGTTCTGACTCTCAAAATATGATAGCTAAATTCTTTTTCTTAAATTCTGTATAAGTTATAAATAAAAATGAACTGTTTTATATTTGCAATAGAAAATAACAGAAAAATGATACCAGTAATTAAACAAAAAATGGCTTTTTAAAAAAATAGTGCTTATGTCAAAGAAAAAGGAAAGAAGTTAAATGTCGACATACTGAAAGAATTTTTACTTTAAAGCATATTTTCCAAAGCATGTTATATACAACACTAGTCCCTTAAGATGCTCTTGAAAAAAAGGGGGAGTTCCATAGTTAAGAATTCCATGGGAAATACTGCTAATGTGATTATATATTATATCTCTAATAAATTCTGTAGTTAAAATGTAATTTTTAACTAAGCTTAATTCCTGCTTAATTTTTTTTTGCCTCTATATAGTTAACATGTTAATATAATCCTATAAGAACATTGCTGAGCATGCAACGAATTTTAACAGAGTAGAAATGGGAGAATGGGCATCTATCCTCCCACTTTATGCCTTCCTCTCTATTTGTTTCTTTCTCTTGGCACACAATGCACCCTAGTCTTTACAGTCTCAAAATAAAACTTTCTCCCATCATATTTCCATAACTCCTCAAATTATCATCACTGCCCCCCAACTTTCTTTTTCTCTTCATTGCCAGCTTTTAGAGAAATGAATTTATACTCACCACCTATACTAATTTATTGTCTTCTCTTCTTGCAATTATGAAGTCTCTTTTATAACTTTCCAAGGATCAAATGAAATAGCTTCTATAATCAATTTAAAGATGACTCTTTGCAGCATATGACCTGCACTCTTCTCTTGGTAGCTATGACATTGAACTTCTGATTCATTCATTCCACAAATATATATTGATTACCCAGTTAATTGTGCTAGCCACCATCTTAGTCACTAAAGGTATGAAATAAACAATTTAGACATGTTTTCTACCCTCCTGAAGATTGCATTCCATTTGCTTTCCTTTTTCTCTGAATTCTCTAAGTCACCTTCATTGGATCTTCTTTTCCTACCCACATGTTTAATATAAGCACCTCTCAAGGTCCTATCATTTCTCTTTTATCTCCCAGTGTACACGTTCATATGCAGACATACAGACACACACACATACACACACTTGAGGTGCTGAAGAGAAGAATTATGACTTTAGATCCCACAAATGTTTGTTAAATAAGTGAATTTATGTTTTTCTTAATACTGGATATAACTATAGTATTTGTACCATTCTTATTTTTATTCAAAATAAGGATTGTTCTGTGACCCACACATGGAATAAGGTTTTTCTTTTCTGTGAGGAGTAGGTATGTGCTGAGTGAGGGAAAGGGAGAACCAAATTTTAGAGGACTGTATCATATATATAAAAAAGACACTTAAGCAATTAGCAAATAGTTATTGAGAACTTTTCTATTTCCTGTTAAGGAGTGATTATGAAGATGGCAGATTAAAATATTTTATAGAATCTCTAAAAACATCACAGAATAAGCAAAAAGATTAAAAAAAAATACTGCGACCAAAGAAAGGAACATAACTTAGGCCTGCAGTTCTCAAACTTGATTCTCAAGCATGGAAACCATCTTGGGGGCTTTTTAAAATAATATTTGAATTTCTTCTTCAGAAATTCTGATTTAATTGGTCCAGGATGCAGCTTGAATGTCAGTATTTTTTTTAAAGCTCCATAGTTCCATCCAAAGTTAAAAAACTATTAACCTAAGCAAAACATTTCAAAATCTGGTGAAAAAAAGGATTATGTACAGTAGTAAAGAGGAGTATTAAGGCTACATTTCTTACTTCATTCCAAATTCTAAAGGGCAAACTTCTGAATTGGTTAATATAAATCTCCTCAATATCAACTAAATTTAGAAAGAAAAAAAATGGGTAAGTATCCTAATATTTTTAAAATTTTCTTCTGATAAATGATTAGGAGGGACTACTGCTAAAAATGAACAATGAAACTGCCAATCCATCATGGAAAGGAGGATTCCAGAGTTATAATTCAAGAAATGATCTAAAGCTTGAAAATTTTCCAGCAGTAAAATGGTTTATCGCCCTCACCCCAACTAAAAGCAGAGAATCCAAGAATATATAATAAGATCTCAGAAGAGATAGTAGAGAATAAGCAAGGTGGAACAAAATGACATGGCAACTACGCAAAAATACAATAGCACAACATGAAATCATGCGTTGCATACAAAAGAATCTAACTCATGAAAATATAACCCAAAGAAACAGAAAATAATTCTTCATAAATGCTGCATTCCTTAAAACTTAGTGAAAATCAGTATTCAATGAACAAGAGCTCAAAGTTGTGATGACAGATAAATAGAAAAGGGATGTTGCATACCCGAGGAAAAAAATAATGACCCGATGGATGACATTATAGAACAAATAAATAAATTAGACACAAACACTTAATTTGAAGATCAAAAGAACATTTTCTGTTTTTGGCAAATTTAATACAGAATACTTAAAGCCAAGACATAACCTTATCATTAAGGTTTCACTATAATGAAAGTGTCATGAAAGCAGGAGTTTGTTTGTTAACTACTTCTTATCAGTGCCTAGAACACTGTCTGAAAGTTGTAGGCACCCACAAAATATTTATTAATGAGTGAATGAATGAAAAAAGATTTATTTATTCATTCATTTATTAAAAGCAAATTATTAAGTTTCAGTTTTTGCTTATAAGGAAGTCGCCACTCAATCTTAACACATATAAAGCTGGACAGACTGAAAAGTTGACAACTCTTCTTAGATCCATAAGAGAGGGGAGGACACAGGGAAAAACACTGTCTTCAAGATTAGAGAGTCAGAAAGGCAAATACAGGGTGTCAGAGACTCATGAAAAAAAGCCACTACAGGAACCAGTGTTGGGCTAGAAAAACCTGAACTGCAATTGATGAATTGTCTGGAGGCTAATTGCAGGCTAATTAACTTGAAATGTTAAAAACTCCAGGGAGACCCAGATATTGGGGGCCCTGACAATATTGTGAGATTTACTTTCAGGAACTCTATCAGGTTCTCATACTAAGTAGTGGAGAAAAAAATATCCTTGGGCTTCCAGCAGGGAGAAGAGAAAAGGAACCATTTTGAAATACACTAGGCTATAGAGCGCTCTTCTTAACAAAGCCTGCCTTCAAGGGAAACTAATTAACTAGAGCCTAATCTGAGCTGAAAGGAAATACCCAACTTCAGCCCATCCCAGCCACCCGGATTCACCTAGGGGAGGGGCAGAAAAAAAAAAAAACCTAAGAAACACTTGTGAAGTTCACAGTCCAGAGGCATAGGTTCACTAAGACACTGAGACCTAATTATAGGACTATAGAATACTTCCTCCTACCATACTCACACACACACACATACAAACACAACCTCACCATCACGTTATTAAAGGCCTACTTATAGTAGTTCCTCTTAGTTGCCCAGCTATCATATCTAGTTATCAAGAAAAAGTTACAAGATATAACAAAATGCAAAAAACATTATTTGAAGACAAAGCAAGCATCAGATCCACACAAGGATGTTGGAATTTAAAACAACTATGATTAATATGGTAGGGGCTCTAATGGATAAAGTAGACAGCATGCAAGAACAGATGAGCACTGTAAGCAGAGAATTGGAAATCCTAATAAAGAACACGAAAGAAATGTTAGAGATAAAAAACACTGCAACAGAAATGAAGAATGTTTATGGTGGACTCACTGGTAGATTGGACACAGCTGAGGAAAGAAACTTTACACTAAAGAATATATCAGTAGACTCTTTGAAAACCAAAAAGCAAAGAGAAAAAAAAGAATGAAAAAAACAAAACAGAACAGAATATCTAAGGACAGTGCAACATCTGTATAAGGTTTAATATATGCATAATAGGAATACCAGAAGGAGAAAGAACAAATAAATACTTGAAACAATAATGAGTAAGACTTTCTCCAAATTAATCTCACAACAGATCCAGCAAACACAAGGTATAGCACATAGGATAAATGTCAAAAAACTACATCCAGCCATATAATTTTTGAATTACAAAAAAAAAAAATCAAAGACAAAGTTCTGATAGAAGCCAGAGGGGGGAAAAACACATTACCTATAGAGGAATAAAGATAAAAATTACATTTAACTTCAGAAACCATGCAAGCAAGAAGATATTAAAGTAAAATATTTAAAGTAGCGAAAGAAAAAAACCCAACCAACATGAAATTCTGTATACTATAAAATTATTCTTCAAAACTGAAGGAGAAGTAAAAACTTTTTCAAACAAAAAATGAGAAAATTTGTTGCCAGTGGACTGGTAAGAAATGTTAAATTTCCTTCAAAGAAGGAAAATTATATTGGTCAGAAACTTGACCTACATAACAAAGGAAGAGCATCAAAGAAAGAATAAGTAAAGATAAAGTAAAACCTTTTACTTTTTCTATTCTTTTCTTTTTCTTTTTCTTCCTTCCTTCCTTCCTTCCTTCCTTCCTTCCTTCCTTCCTTCCTTCCTTCCTTCCTTCTCTCTCTCTCTCTCTCTCTCTCTCTTTCTTTCTTTCCTTTCTTTTTATGATGACATTGGTTAATGAAATTCAATAAGTTTCAGCTGTACACTTTAAAAATAAGGCATATATATATTTACACAGTGTGTTCACCTCTCATAATTAGATTTCTTTCTGTTACCACATATTTGACCCCCTTTACCCAACTACCTCCCCCCTCTCCCCACCCCCTACCCTCTGGTCACCACTAGTCTATAGTCCATGTCTGTGAGTCTCTGTTTGTTTGTCCTGTTCATTTGTTATTCTTAATTGATATTATAGATAGTGGTTTGTTAAAAATAATAGCAACATTATATTTGGTTATGCAATTATGTGTTTATGTATCTTATATATATATCACAAATATGCTTATATATGCTTATATATAAATGAAATGAATGACAGCAATGATACAAGGGTCAGGAGGAAGGAATTAAGATTCTTTGGTTATTACAAGAACTCAACACTACCTGTGAAGTGTTATAGTGTTATTTAAATGTGGACTTGGATTAATTGTAAATGTATATTGCAAACTCTAGAGCAACCCCTAAAAAAAAGTAAAAAAAAATTAAAGTATAGCTGGTATTCTAAGAAAAGAGCGAAAATACAATCATATAAAATGCTCAAAACCACAAAAGGCAGAAAAAGAGTTAGAAAACAAAAATAGAAACAAAGAATAAATTTAGAGAATAAAAAATATTAATGAATATGGTAGATGTTAATCCAGCTGTCAATAATTGCTTTGAATTTCAGTTGTCTAATGCACTTATTAAAAGACAGAGATTTTCAAAGTGAATCAAAACCATGATCTAACTATGTGTTTTCTGTAAGAAACTCACTTTAAATATAAAGACTTATAAAAATATGGTAAATGGATAGAGAAAAACATACCATACTAACACTAATACAAATAAAGCAAGAGTGGTTATATTAATTTTACATAGAGTAAAATTCAAAGTAAGGAACATTATCAGGGATAAAGACAGTCATTACATAATGATAAAGGTGTCAATTCTCCATGAAGACATAACAGTTATTATTGTTTATATGCCTAATGCAGACTATTAAACTACATGAGGCAAAAACTGGTAGAACTTCAAGGAGAAATAGATGAATTTACTATTGTAGATGGAGACTTAAATATCTCTCTCTCAGAAAGGGACAGCTCTAGCAAGCAGACAATCAGCAAGGACACAGTTGACCTTAATAACAACATTGATCAACTGAATATAATTGACATCTATAGAGTACTTCATTTAATGACAGCAGAATACACATTTTTCTCAAGCTCATGTGAAACATTCACCTAGGGAGACCACATTCTGAGCAATTAAACACACCTTAACAAACTAACAATTGTGGAGAATTTCTCAACTTGATACAGACTTTGAAAATACCTACAGCTGACATCTTACTAAATGGCGAGAAACTTGCAGCTTTTCTTCTACAACCAGATTCAAGGCAAGGATGTCACCTCTCATCACTCCCTTTTAATATCTGCTGAAGTCCTTGCTAATGCAGTAAGTTAAGAAAAGAAAATAAAAGATATACAGATTGGGGAAGAAAACATAAAACTGACTTTGTTCCCAGGTAACATAATTGTTTATGTAGAAACTCTGAAAGAATCAATAATAAAACCCTTGTAACTAATAAGATTTATAGCAAGTTTGTAGAATACAAAATGAATGTATAAAAGTCAATTGCTTTTTCATTTACTAACAAAGAACAATTAGAATTTAAAATTAAAAACACAATACTATTTACACTAGCACTCCTCCCCCAATAGAATACTTGGCTATAAATCTAACAAAATATATACAATATCTATATGAGGAAAAAAAATTATAAAATTTTAATGAAAAATATAAAATAAGAAATAAATAAATGGAGAGATAGTTCTTGTTCATGGATGGGAAGATTCAATATTGTCAGTTCTTATCAACTTGGTTTACTGGTTTAATGCAATCCCAGTCAAAATCGAAACTAGTTATTTTATGAATGTTGACAAACTGATTCTAAAATTCATATGGAGAGTCAATAGCCAACAAAAATAGCAAACACAATATTGAAGGAGAACAAAGTTGGATGACTGATGCTACCTGACTTCAAAGCTTACTAAAAAAGATACAATAATCTAGACAGTACAGTATTGGTGGAAGAATAGACAAATAGATCAATGGAACAGAATAGAAATCCCAGAAGTAAAACCCCATAAATATAGTCAACTGATCTTTTACAAAGGAGCAAAGACAATACAATGGTGCTGAAACAACTGAACATCCATGTGCAAAAAAATGAATCTATACAAAGATCTTACACTGTTCACAAAAATTAACTCAAAATGATTTATAGACCTAAATGTTTAATGGAAAACTATAAAACACCTAATATAAAAGAAAACTTAGATGATGACATTAGGTGTGGTGATGGCTTTTTATATACAACACTAAGGGAAAAATCAATAAAAGAAATAATTGATGAGCTAGATTGCATTAAAATAAAAAATTTTCTGCAAAACACAGTATCAAGAGAATTAGAAAATAAGTCACAGACAGAAAAAATATTTCTAAAAGACATGTCTGATAATGAACTGATATCTAAAACATACAAAAAACTCTTAAAACTCAACAATAAGAAAACAAACAAGTTGGTTAAAAAAAATGGGCCAAAGACCTTAACGGACACCTTGCCAAACATATACAGATGGCAAACAAACATGAAAACATTCCCCACATCATATATCTCTAGGGAAACGCACATTAAAACAAGATACTACCACACACCCATTAGTATGGCCAAAACCCAGAACAATGACAACACCAAAAGCTAGTGAGGATATGGAACATTTGCATTTCATGGTGGAAATGCAAAATGGTATAGCCACTTTGGAAGAGTTTGGTGGTTTCTTACAAAATTAAACACACTCTTACCATACAATCCAGTAATTGTACTTCTTGGTATTTATCTAAAGGAGTTGAAAACTTAGGTCCACACAAAAACCTGCCTGCCAATATAAACTGTGATACATCCAGACAAGGTAGTATTTTTCAGCACTGAAAAGAAATGAGCTATTATGAAAAGACATGGAGAAAACTTCATCCATCCATCCATCCCTCCATCCATCCATCCATCCATCCATCCATGCACCAACAAATACATACGTGCATCCATCCATCAATCTGTAGTTGTATGGGAAATATCTTGAATTACTTTCCTCTAATGTTAATAACAGTACTTTATGGGTAGTGAGGTTTAAACAATTTTAAAACTTCTAGTTTCTGGATTGCTTGATCCTTTATAATATGAATGTATTAACTTTACAAAAACAATAGGGTGAATTTCACTTAAAATAAGAAAAAGATAGAAGCTAACTTGCTAAGATATCAACTATAATGCTGGGTGCAGGAATTTTTCATTTTTATTTTCATCTTGTACTTAATATATGTTTTGTTTCTAAAAATCATTAACAGAAATTTTAGAGAAAACATGTTTAGACATTTGTTTAATAAAGAAAAGCATTTGTTAATAAGCACAATACTAAGTTCTACCTTTCAAAATAAAGTTAAAGATAAATTTTGCCCCTGATTTCTAAATTTTTATTTTTTATTTTTATAATTTTCTATTTTTCACGTATAGTTGGAATACAATACTATATTAGTTTTAGGTGTATGACATAGTGATTAGACAGACATCTATATAACTCACAAAATGATCACCCCAATAAACCTAGTGCCCCTCTGACACCATACATAGTTATTATAATATTTTTGGCCATATTCCTTATGCTATACTTTTTATCTCCATGACTATTTTGTAAGTACCAACTTGTACTTCTTAATCCCTTCTCCCCTTTTTATTGATTCCCCGCCCCAACCCTCTCCCATCTGGCAACTGTCAAAATGTTATCTGTTTCTATGAGTTTGTTTCTGTTTGTTTTGTTCTTTAGATTCCACATATATGTCCATTTGTCTTCCTCTATCTGACTTACTTCACTCAGCACACTCTTCTCTAGGTGCATCATGAAATATCTTTTTTCATTCCATCACTTTGGTCTGCATGTGTCTTTTAACTTGAAGTGAGTCTTTTGTAGGTAGTAAATGTAAGGATCTTGTATATTTTTATCCATTCACCCACCCTGTCTTTTAAAGTATTTGATTCTTTTTCATCTGAAGTACTCATTGATAGGTATGTAGTTATTGCCATTTTTTTAATTTAGACTTCTGATAAATTTTTTTTCTTCTTCTTAAAAAAGTCCCTCCAACATTTTCTGTAATACTGGCTTGGTGGTGATGAACTTCTTTAGCTTTGTCTTATCTGGGAAGATCTTTATCTGTCCTTCGATTCTAAATAAGTTTGCAGGGTAAAGTAATCTTAGTTGTAAGTCCTGGGTTTTCATCACTTTCAATATTTTGTGTCAAACCCTTCTGGCCTGGGAAATTTCTGTTGAGAAATTTGCAACAGTCTTATAGGCATTCCCTTTTCGGTAACTAATTGCTTTTCTCTTTCTGTTTTTAAGATTATTTCTTTGAATTCAATTTTTGGCATTTTAATTATGATGTTTCATGGTGTAGGCCTCTTTGGTTCATCTTGTTTGGGACTCTGTGAACTTCCTAGGGTTGTATGTCTATTTTCCTTACCAAGTTAGGGAAGTTTTTCAGCATTATTTCTTCAAATGGGTTTTCAATTCCTTGCTCTCTTTCTTCTCCTTCTGGTACCCCTATGATGTGAATGTTGTTACACTTGTTGTCTCAAAGGCTTCTTAAATTAAGTTCATTCTTTTTTGGAATTTTTTTTTTTGTTACTGGTCTGATTGGGTGTCTTCTGCTACCCCATCCTCTGTTTCATCCACTCTATTGATTCCCTCTAATGTACTCTTCATCTCAGATATTGTAGTCTTCATTTCTGACTGGTTCTCTATTATAATTTTCATCTCCATTTTTATGGTTGTTTTTTTTTATCTCTTTGATAAAGTTCTCACTGAGTTCATCTTCATCGAGTATCCTAACTAATGTTTTTTAACGCTACTTTTGGTGTATTGCTTGTCTCCATTTGGGTGAATTCTTTTTCTGGAGCTTTGTTCTGTTTTTACATTTGGGATATTCTTCTTTGTCTCTCCAGTTTGGCTGCTTCCCTGTGTTTGTTTCTATGTATTAGGTAGGGCTACTAAGTCTTCCTGTCTTAGTAGTCAGGCTTTTTTGTAGTAGGTGTGCTGTGAATGCCAGTGGCACAGACCTAGGGGTGGGGGTCTAGCTGCAGACCAAGTTCAGCTGTGGCCTATGCACCTCTGGGGCCACCTGATAAGAGTCACCAAGCAATCCACAGATGGCTGCTACCCATGTTGTACTTACAGGTGCCTTGAGGGGCCAAGTCAGAAACTGAGGCTGACTGTCACTGGTACAGGTCTTGAAGCTGCTCAGCAAGAGCTATAAGGTATGCAAAGGTTTTGTGAGCCTTTGAGAGATTTTATGAAAGTTCACAGCAGGAGCCAAGACAGTCCATCTATATGGAATAAATCACTGGAAGCAACTTGGGTGAGCCCAAAAGTTGAGAGAGGCGGGTTCTCAGAGAATCTCTTGGGCAGAGTGTCCTTAGTTATCCAGGTTGATGGCATGCGTCTGCAGGTTCCAAGAGGGGGGCTCAACAAAGGAACAATGGCTTCTGCCAATACCTCTGTTTAGCACAGAGAAAAAAAAATCATAGATGCTCCCTGAAATTTTAAAAACAGCACATTTTAAAAGTTTTTCTTCAAGCAAAGTGTTAACTTTTGAATTATCTAGTAACGAATCCAGAATGTAGTTAATTCCAAACCACTAATGACCTAAGAAGTAATTTACAATTGGTTTAAGAATATGCTAATTTTGTTTGAAAATACTAGTATTTTTTTTTTTTTTTGCTAATTGTACCATATTTAGGTTAATGTTAAAATTTATCTGATTTCCTAGAATAACAAATGTCGACTGGTTTATTTAAGAGACAACTGGCCTAGGATTATAGCTTTGCAATTAGATCTGTTTTTGAGTAAGGAACACTTAAATAGCAATTAACCTTGAATTTGTCCACTTCATTCCTTCCATACTTAGGCTAGGCTAACAAAACCATTTTATTAAATGGCTATTTGAAGAGAAATTTTATAGTTGATTTAAACTGTGAATCCTAATAACTATTTTTTCCCCAAAACAATCAAGAAGATCTGCAATGTTTATGCTTGGGAAGAACAAGTAGCTAGTTCATAAAAATATTTTTAATCTCCTCAAGCATACTTATATTATTTTTTGTAGTCACTGTACATTCTTGGCATTTTCATGGACAATATTGATATATAGTAACTTGACTACCTAGTATTTTATTTAACCTAGAAACTTATTTAGCCTTAAAAAATAAATTAAAGAAAAAACCCCAAATTTATGAATTTGCTGCTGGTATGTTTTTCTTTAAGAACCACCAGCACAAAGCAGAGAACTAAGCAGAGAAACTATTTTGAGTCAGAGACCTAACTTGCTTCCTGATTCTGCTTCCCAACTGTGTAAACATGGGCAAATTACTTAACTGCTCTGAACTTCAATAGAGATATATTTAACACTTACCTTAAGGGTTTGTTTGCTTGGCATATATGAGATGTAGGTAAAAGCATATTGAATAATGTAAAGCACTTCACAATAGTATTTATTATCTTCAGTTTAATACAGACACTAACTTCCCTGAACCTTAGCTCTATGGTGGGAGCCTCAAGTCAATTCTGGAGTATCTTGACTTTCTAAGCCTTATGACAGGCACTGCCTCTGTTTCTGAGAGGAGAGAAAGTGGGGGAATGAGAGGGGAAATTGATACTTCCACTTATCTTTCCCAGGCCATGCAAAAAAGCCTCACCACACCAGAGAGTATGCAAATAAGAGTGGAACAATAGGAATTTACTCGTAAATTAAAACTGAGAAGACTTTTCTTTCCTATGTGCACTAATCATTAAAGTCCTGAGGCTGTCTCCATAGTTCCAGTGATAAAATACTTTGATGTTAAATTATTGAATGACACCATAACTCAAAGAACAGAGCAGGAAGAAGAGAAAAGAAAATGCTTATGTTGACACACAGAAATGCTTTAATTATCAGCAAGGAATGGAAAGAAAGAAAATATATATGAATGTTTAATGGTGTTTTTAGTAAATTAAATTTTGCAAAAAATGTGTTTAAACATGTGGCATTGCTTAAGGGCTAGCCTCACCAGGACAGGCGATCAGATAGTCTTTTGTTTGTGCACCATGTATGGCAAGAAAGGGAGAGAATTATACATTCATTTTCTAGGGAACAAATGATAGCTGTATTAGAGCAGTAATACATCTTTTAAGTCTTTTGGTTAGATAGAAAAAAAAACTTTAGGTACCATCTACAATTCAATCTAAGGACAAGGTGAGAAAATAATGCCTTCTAGAAAGAAAACATCAAGTTAAAATATCTCACTTATCATGGACTGTTGCTATAGGCATATTATTGCTCTGTAGGGGGATATTAGAAGGGACAAGATAAAATTACAGCTGATACTGCATTTTTATGTTATCTTGAAAGAGCAGCAGCAAGACTTAGCTTAAGCAAATATTAACCCTCTTCCTACATGCTAATGAAATACAAGTAGAAAAATTGGGGAATTTTGAATTTAAATATTTTATTGGCTGATGCTTTATATCTTGTATCTTACTTACACTGTTTAAAACAAGACAACAGACCCAAAATGGAATCTCATGTGCTAAGCTCCAGGTCACCAAACTGAGATTTAACTTAATTATAATTTCTGCCCACCCAGAAATGGAATCTGCTAACCCAGTAAATCAGGCATTGCCTAATCAGCAGTAATTAAGTAATCTGCCAGATAGAGCCCTGGCACCCCTGAAGGAAAGTAACTTTGTGATAACCAACACACTGTTTTACCTAGTAAAACTTTCTTGTCTATTCTCTTCAGCCTATAAAATTTTTTCATTTTGTATAGCTCCTTGTAGCTCCTTTGTGTGTTAGATTGGATGCTACCTGATTTGCATTGATCTTTTCTCAAACTTTTAAATATTTTTATATGCCTCAGTTTATCATTTAATAACACAGGCACAAACACAAAATTGGAGATATGTTCTTTCATCTACAGTCACATTTCATAAACTATCATAGTCAACTTGCTGACCAGAGACAGAGATGGATGGGTGGATGGGCTGTTGGGGGAGTAAGGAAAGAAGGGAGAGAGGGAAGGAGGAAGGAAAAGAAATTGTGTGTAAACAAGTACTGGTTTGCCAGACCTCAAAGTCTGCAAAACACTGACCTATGATTGGGAGGTAGACAAAAATTAGGCCTTTAACTGTATTAGTTTAAAATAGCCTATAGTGAAGAAGAAATACATCCAAGCATTTTACATCCTCCTCTGTAGAACGCTGTGCACATTGAGTAGAATACCTTCTGTAACTACTGTGGCTGCTTTTCCTAAGGAAGGAAATCTATTGCAGATGAAAAGTTTAATGACATAAAAGAGCATATGAGAGAGACTTAGCATAATTAAATTTCAAAAACAGCATTTTCCTGAAGTGTGGATAGATCAAGAAAAGTAATATATAACAGGATAGGCTAGGGATCAAATTGTCTTATAGAGTTTTTTTTTTAATGTAGACTGTTGTGGTTTGTATGTCTATGATAGTTGTGTGCTATAGAAAAGTATATTCCTTTTTCTATGAAATATTCTACTCTGATTTCAGATAAATATTATTATCTATTTCTTCATCAAAGCTATGGTCTGGCATATTAAAGGTTTTCCTATTTATAGTATAAGTCTCTGCTTGGTAGAATGTACAGTTATATTCCAGCCCATTTTAGTTTTTGAAAGAGAAAAATGTTATGAAGATTGTTTCTTTCTCAGAGCATTCCTGCTAACAGACCCCAGATCTGGAGGTGGGACAATGAAGAGAAGAAATCTCTAGCATTTTATTATTCTCCATCTGTAGTCTAGTGAAGCTTACTCTCAGTGACATATAGGCTTTGTGTAAGAAAAATCTATTCACAAGGATCATTGAAGAGCTGACTCTACTCACTCAATTGAGATGCTTTGCATTCAATATATTAAAGTAACTACTTTTCCTTCAGATATACAGTCAGATGAAACAAGTCTAAGTGATACTCTTCATCTTCCCCATTACACTGGTTCCTTTTTTTAATTTCTTCTTCTAGCTGTGCTATCTGGATAGGTAGCCACTAGCCTCCTGTAGCTATATAAAGTTAAGTTAGTTAATTTAAATAAAAAAATTATTTCTCAGTTGCATTAGCCACATTTCAAATGCTCAGTAGTTATGTATGCCTAGTGGCTTTCTTATGGGAAAAGGCAGAACATTTCTATCATTGCAGAAAGTTTTATTGGATAGCATTGAGGAATAGGCACATATGAACTAAGTTAGTCAGTAGTCAGGAGGAGAATTCACTTCTTCCCTTTTGATTTTAGTCCATGTTCAATAGATTAATTTAACAATTAATTTTACTATTTTCCTAATTTTTCTCTTTTAATTGAGCTATAATTGACACACTATATCAATTTTATGTATACAACACAATGATTTGACATATGTATATACTGTGAAATGATTACCATAGTAAGTTTAGTTAATATCCATCACCTCACATAGTTACATTTCTTTTTCTTGTGAAGAGAACATTAGGAAAGAAGGGGGAAGAGAGAGAGAGAGAGAGAGAGAGAGAGAGAGAGAGAGAGAGAGAGAGAGAGAGAGAGAGAGAGATCTTAAGATCTACTCTCTTAGCAACTTTTAAATATACAGTACAGTATTGTAACTATAGTTATGGTGCTGTACGTTACATTCTCAGAACTATTTTATCTTATAACTGGACATTTGTATCTTTTGACCACTTTCACCTATTCCCTCCCACTCCTCACACCCCACCTCTGGCAACCACCTGTTTTCTGTACTACAAGTTTAGTTTTTAGTTTATTTTTTAGATTCCGCATATAAGTGAGATCACATAGTATTTGCCTTTTTCTGTCTGACTTATTTAATTTAACATAACACCCTTAAGATACATCATGTTTTCAAAATGGTGGCATTTTCTTTCTTTTTTTTTTTTAGCAGAAGAACATTTCTGTGTGTCTCTCTGTCTGTCTATCTCTATCCCTCTCTCTCTGCATGTGTATGAAGTTTTATTTATTTATTCATCTGTCAATGGACACTTAGATTTTTTCTAAGTCTTAGCCATTGTAAATAATGCTGCTGTGAACATGGGTATGCAGATATCTTTTCAAGACAGTGTTTTTGTTTTCTTAAATAAATACCCAGGAGTGAAATTTCTGGATAATATAGTAGTTCCATTTTTAATTTTTTGAGGAAACTTCATACTGTTTTCTGTAGTGGCTGTACCAAATTACATTTCCATCAACAGAGATAAGGGTTCCCTTTTTGCCACATCCTTGCCAACACTTGTTATTTTCTGCTTTTTTGATAATAGCTATTCTGAAAGGTGATATATCATTGTGGTTTTAATTTGCTTTTCACTGATGATTAGTGATAGTGAGTACTTTTCATCTGCCTGTTGGCCATCTATATGTCTTCTCTGGAAAAATGTTTATTCAGAACTTCTGACCATTTTTAAATTGGATGGCCTATTTTTTTTTTTATCAAGTATGAGTTCTTAACATATTTTGGGTATTAACTCCTTATCTGATACATAACATAAATATTTTCTCCCATTCTGTTCATTGTCTTTTCATTTGGTTGATGGTTTCTTTTGCTTTACAGATCTTTTTAATATAGCCCACTTGTTTATTTTTGCTTTTGTTGCCTTTGCTTTTGGTGTCCAATCCAAAAAAATCATTGCCAAAACTTCTGCTAAGGAGCTTACTGCCAATATTTTCTTCTAGGAGTTTTATTGTTTCAGGTCTTATGTTTAAGTCTTTGATCTATTTCAAGTTGATTTTTATGTATGATGTAAGATAGGGGTGCAGCTTCATTCTTTTGCATGTGGCTGTCCAGTTTTCTAGCACCATTTGTTAAGGAGACTATCTTTTCCTTATTGTGTATTCTTGGCTCTTTGTCATAAATTAATTGAACATATATATATGTGGGTTTATTTATGGGCTTTCTATTCTGTTCCATTGACCTATATATCTTTTTTTAATATGAATACTGTACTGTTTTAATTATTGTAGCTTTGTAATATAATTTGAAATTATGAAGTGTGATGCCTTCAGCTTTGGTCTTCTTGTTCTTTTATTTCATTTGTATTACCTTTATGTCAACCACCAAAGGACTAAACTTGATTCCTATCTCTCCCTCAACTGTCATATTGAATTATGGAATTCTATTTTTTTCCTCTTGAAATGCTCCTCAAATATATGTCTTCTTAAACCCCTGACACACACACAGGCACACACACGTGCACATACACATACTACTTCTGAGTTTGGACCTTTAAACCTTTTTCTTGGATTCTTACAATCTCAAGGTAGTTTTCATACTTCCATCCACATGGTTCAGCCACCCTTCAAATGACTTAAAATAGGATGGTGTTTCAGGGTCCGATCCCAAAGAAACAGACTTTCAGATGCTGAGATTTGTATGCAGGAGGCTTATTGAAAAGTGCTGATAGCAACATCTGTAGGGCAGCAAAGGAAGCAGGATTGGGCAGATGGAAATGTAAAACTGCATTGCAGTTGCAACAGAGGCCTCAACCAACTTCACAGGGAGCTCTGAAGGGCTGGGACTTCAGAAATATTCATAATTGAGGCAAAGGGGCATACCAGTCATTAGATATGGGATTCCCCTAGATGAAGCAAGCATAACCTTGTGCAAGGTAGCTTCCTTCAGCAGAGGGCAAGACCTGGAGATTGACACAGCTATATGTTGTCAGTTGTAAATACCTTTTCTATTTGCTATGTGTGTCTTGGTTCTGAAGAGGATTCTGGGCAATCTACCGCGGGATCCACTAGAATTCACCTTTTGGAATACTCAGCTCTTCTTGATTTGTGTAGAATGTTCATGCCATCTGAGAGAATCTCCTCTAGCACTCTGATTAGTTATCTTTTTTTTCTGAAAATTTATAAGAGGAAATTTAGTAGGATACAATACAGCCTTTATCACTATAGCCTATGTGAAGATCTCATCTTATATCTCTCTACTACTCATTCCGATTCCTTTCATTCTCACCCTAGGTGTTCTATAGGTCTAAGTGTCTTAAGGTGGACTGAATCAGTCCCTTATATCAGGGTTTATACCTCTGGTAACCATGCTTTATGGCTACAGCATTTGTCCATTTACCATAAAAACTGGGCAGAGGAAAACCAAGAAATGCCCCAGTTGATCACCTGGGGCCCTAAATTGAGCATATACTGGCCTGGAATGGCACTCATCTAGGGTATCATTTCTGTAAGCTCTCACTTAGTGGTATTAGCTGAGGTTTTGAAATTCCAGCTAGAATATGTGGTAATTCTAGTCAAGATGCATTCTGCTCCTTCAAGAATGGAGTGAATCCACTATAATAAATCTGCTAAGTAGATAGTTGATCTGTTCAAGAGATATTATTGTATCAGGTATTCATAATTGGTTTCTATTGCTGGCACATGGGACACTGGGAAGTTGAAGTAGCTAGATGAACCTTAGTTATTGGGTAGCTTTTTTGGCCTCTCTGTGTAAACCAATAATGTCAGCATTTGTTTGTCTAGTGGCAAAGGCAGGCTGACATAAAATAACTAGGTCATGCTGTCTACCTTGCTGTCGAATGACTCTTTTGTGGGTGGATGCTCTCTGATTGGCATTAACACATGATAAAAAGATCTTCACATTTTGTGAAGATATCTATCCACATGCCTCTTTTACAGACTTGTGAACAATCTTCCCATTTTTCTCCCCTAGGACCCTGATCAACTGGCCAAGTCAGTCATCACTGCCCAAGAGTTTATATTCTTTCCTTGGCCTATTTCTCTTTTCATACAGAATGGATGTCCAGTACACTGCCCACAGATTCCCCTAACCAGCTTGTTTATGTTCTCTGGTCCTGCTCGTACTCAATTTAAAATGTTCCATTTCACCCTAAGATAAATTGATACTGGAAAAGCTCAATCTTTGAGTTGATAGTTCTATTCTGGCCTCATAGTCACCTGATATTTCATAGTCAAATTCTCCATCTCTACTGGGAACCTGGAACATTTGGAGAGCCCCTGGTTGAATAGTATATTTTTGTGGTATAGATGGCATGGCCTTGTTCCAGAACCCTAGGACCTACTTGTATTCTTCTATTGTTGATTTCCATAATCTCACCAGAGTATCTTTTCCCACTGGAGATACAATAATGTAGGCTGGTTTATATGCATTATCTGGCCCAAGTGGCATGATAGTTTACACCACAGCCTGGACCTGCTACAGAGCATGTTCTTTCTCTGGGCTCCACTCAAAGCTGGCAGCCTTGTGGGTTACTCAGTAAATGGTCAGAAGAGATTCTCAAGTGGGGAATACGCTGCCTCCAGAATTCAAAGAAATAAGTTTTGTCTATTTTTTTTTTACAGTTAGAGGAACAAGATGTGTTAATTTGCCCTCTATTTTGACCAGATGTTCCAGATTTCTCCACTAGTTCTCCAAACATTTAACTGATCTGGTAGGTGTTTGAATCTTCAGAGGACTTATCTCCAACTTTTAAAGTGCATGTATCTTACCAAGGCCTCCAAAGTACTTGCTAATGTTCTTGCTTATCTTGTTCAATTAATATGATTTCACTGATCATCTGACCACTTTGATATTCTGCAGAATGTCTAGATGGTCTAGGTTCCTTTGGATTATATTAAGACAGAGAGCAGGATAGTTCACATGCTCTGGGGCAAGACTATAACTTTATACTATGTCTATTCCACATGAATGTAAATTGCTGCTAATCCTCCTTCCAGATAGGGTTAAAAAATGTATTCCTTACATTAGCAGCCTTATACCAAGTGCCTCAGGCTGTGCTATGTAGTTTCTGCCACATCTGGCACAGCAGCTACAACTGGGCCTACTATATGGTTCATTTTGCACTAGCTCACTTTCAAATGGTAAGATCCACCTGGCTTTTGTGGGATACAAACAGTGAATTAAATGGGGATACAATGTTGACTACCATATCTTTATCCTTTAGATCTTTAAGGTTGACAAACTTCCTATTCATTCCCTCTCGGATGAAATTTTATTTTCTTGCCTGGCTTGTCAGGGAGAATTTCAGAGGCTCCCACTTGGTTTTCCCCAGAATGGTATTTCTTGCTCAACAGGCCAAGGAACCAATGTGTTCATGAAAATGACCAGATGTGTTCATGGATCAAGTGGATACATTCTGATTCAAATTTGGGTCAGGATTCTGTTATCTGGCTCTCATAAGCTATACTCTAAAAATAAATTAATAATGAATAATAAGGCTTTTAGCCTCCTGATTATCCATTCATGATTTTTTTTTAATTTAATAATATCCTAGGTTGTCCATTCATCTTGCACCTAGGCTTGTCATTTTTATTAACCTAGTGGTTCTCAACATGTGATTTCAAACCAGCATCATCAATATCACCAAAGAACTTATTTGCAATACAATTTATCAGGTCTTACCTCAGACCTACTGAATCAGAAATTTGCAGGGTGAGGTTCAGCAAGTTGTGTTTGAAAAAACTCTCCAGGTGATTCTGACGCATGCTCAAATTTTAAAACAGTTGTATTAACCATTGTCTCAGCTCTTAGATCTCTTTGGGTCAGGTCTCTCTTGCAGCTTATTACCATAATTATACTCAGTTTGCTTCCAGTCGTTAAGTTCAATCACCTGGCTCTACTATTTCAGGGTCATTATTATTATCAGGAAGCTGTGGTCTGCAATAGCATCTCCTATACTCATGTCAGGCCTACACAGGGCTGCTGTCTAAGCTCTGCAGTGATGCTGCTGCCCCTGTCATCAGCTCATTTGTTACTGCTTTGATAATTATATCCTTCAGATTCTCCCATGGAACATGGCCATTTGGTAGGTTTTCTGCCCTTATGGAGTATATCTCACCTAAGTCTGACCATTTCTTGGAGACTTTTGATCCCTTTTTCTTCTGTCTTCTACAGCAGTTCTGGCATCTCTATCTACTTCACTTATTGTGAGCCATTGCTTTTTCCAAGTTTCCAAGTACTATTTTATCAGTATGTGTTGGCACTATCTACCAATCAGGGCCTTGATGTTAGTGTACCAGACTTGCTAAAGTTTATGGTTGAGAATTCAACTTCCTTGGAAGCTCTGCTACTCCGATTCTTAATTTCCATCCTCCAGCTACAGGAGAGGAGATTCTTAATAACAATACAAGGATAGTTTCTGGCTTTCATAATTAGCCTTTAATTGGTGATTAGTCACCCCAAGCTTTAGCCATCCAATTCCACATAGTCCTTATAATTACTACTTCCCCTGTACTTTCAAATACCTAAATTTGCACCCACTAGCGTAGTAGTATTCCATCATAATTCTACTGATGAAAGTTTTAATAATTTTACTCCTGCTGCTACCTAGGGCTATACAGAACCCCATCTAATGCCAGTAAACATATGCTTTTATTTCTTTGGTTAAATACCTAGGAATGGAATTGCTGGGTTGTGTGGTGTTTATCTAACTTTCCAAGAAACTGCAAAACTGTTACCCAAATTAGTTGTACCATTTTACAATATTACCAATAATGTATGAGGATTCTCATTGTTCCACATCCTCATCAACATTTGTTATTGTCATTAAAATACATACTAGAGGATGTGTAGTAGTATCATATATGGTTTAATTTGCATTTTTCTGATGATTATTGATGTTGAATATCTTGTCTTATGCTTTTTAGTCATTTGTATTAGTCAGGCTTCTCCAGAGAAACAGTACAAATAGATATTTATATTTGTATCTCCTATTTGTATATCTAATACATCTTTATGTATATGTGTGTGTACACACACACACACACACACACACACACACACACGATTTATTATAAGGAATTGGTTTATGTGATTATGGAGATTGACAAGTCTTAAGGTTTTCAGGGTGAGTTTGGCAGACTGGGGACCTAGGAGAACTGATGATGTCATTCCAGTCTGAAGGTCAGCAGCTTTGAGATTCAAGAAGAGCCAATGTTTCAGTTTGAGTCTGAAGGCAGTAATTAGCTGATGTCCTGGTTCTCAGGCAATTGGGCAAAAACAATTAACAGTTACTCAAAAGAGGATCCTTCAACCACATTAGGGAGGGACATATGCTCTATGTTCCTTTAGATGAGATTAACATTTAAATCAGATTTAAATGCTAATCTCATCTAAAAACACTCTCACAGAAATAACCAGAATTTGACCAAATATTGGGGCATGCCATGGCCCAGTCATGTTGACACATAAAATTAACCATCACACCATTTATATATCGTCTTTTGTGAAGTGGCATTACTCAAATTTTCACGTGCATATTTCAAGTGAAATCTATGGCTTATTTTTAAATTATCTAGTGATTTTTTTCTTTTAAGCAAAAGTTTAAAATTTTCATGAAGTTATTTTTTTAAATGTTTTATAGCTTTTGCATCTTGTCTAAGAACTTTGTCTACATCAAGGTTGCAAAAATTATGCATTCTTGTAGAAACTTTGTAGTTTTAGCTTTTAGGTTTAGATGTATGATCTATTTCAAATTAATTTTGTGTATGGTATAAGGTAGAGAAGTTGATATTGTATTTTAAAAAATATATGGTTATTCAATTACGTCAAAGACGTTTTCCACTTAAATTGCATTAATATATTTGTTAAAAATCAACAAATTAATAATATGTGGGCCTATTCCTGGATTCTGTAATGTGTTATATTGATCTTTGTCTTTATGCTAATAGGACACTGTCTAGATTACTGTGTCTTTACACTAAATTTTGAAAACCTGTAGATAAGCCTTTCAATTTTGTTTATTTTTAAGATTGTTTTAGCTAAGTCTTTGCAGTTCTATAAAATATTAGAATTAGCTCCTCGTTTTCTAAAAGGAAAAAACCTAATTTAAAAAAACCTGGATTTTAATTCAGATGGCATTGAACTTATAGATCAATTAAGGAGAGTAGAATTAATCTTTTAATAATCTTGAGTCTTTTAATCCACAACCATGGTATATATCTTTACCTTTATTTAGGTCCTATTTAATTTTTCTCAGAACATTTTTATAGCTTTTATCTATATGTCTTGCACATATGTTGCTAAATTTTAACTCTAAGCATTTCATATTTTTATGCTATTGTAAATGGTATAATTTTTAATATATTTTAAATTGATTTTGTTAATATATAGAAATGCAATTGATTTTTATTTTTTGACCTTGTATACTGTGACTTTGCTAAACTTACTTATTAGCTCTGGTAAATATGTTGTAGATTTCTTTGGATTGTCTATATATTTAATCATCTGTGAATTAAGACAGTTAGTTATAATCCTTCATTTCCAACATTTTTTATTTTTAATAATATTTTATTTCAACTACAGTTGATATACAATATTATATTAGTTTCAGTTGGACCATATAGTGCTTAAACATTTATTTAACTTATGAAGTGATCACCTGGATCTAGTACACATCTGATACCATACATATTTTATTACAATATTATTGACTATATTCTTTAGTCTATACTTTACATCCCCATGACTATTTTGTAACTACCAATTTGTACTTCTTAATTCATGCCCCTTTTTCATTAATTCTCCCAAACCTCCCCAATCTAACAACCATCAAAATGTTCTCTGTATCTATGAATTCGTTTTTGTTTTGTTTGTTTATTTTATTCTTTAGATTACACATATAAGTGAAATCATGTGGTATTTGTCTTTCTCTGACTTCCTCCACCCAGCACAATACCTGCTAGGTCCTGCCAGGTTGCAAATGGCAAGATTTCATTCTTTTTTATGGCTGAGTAGTATTCATTGTATATATGTACCACTTATTTATTCATTCATCTATTGATGGACTTTTAAATTGCTACCCTGTCTTGACTAGTAAATAATGCTGCAATAAATATGTAGATGCACATGTCCCTTCAAGATAGTATTTTGGGTTTCATTGGATAAATATCCAGAAGTGGAATTATTGGGTCCTTTTTTATCTCTTGTTATAGCCTTTGTTTTAAAGTTTATTTTGTCTGGCATAAGTATTGCTGCTACAACTTTCTTTTTTTATGTTTATAAAATATCTTTTCCATCCCTTTACTTTCAGTCTGTATGTGGTTTTCGATCTAAAGTGAGTCTCTTATAGGCAGTGCGTAAAGGTCTTATTTTCTTACCTGTTCAGCCACCTATGTCTTTTGATTGGAGCATTTAATCCATTTACATTTAAATAATTCTCTCTTTCTTTGGCCAATAGATTGTTTTAATTCTCTCACAATATGAAACTCAAGCATTTCATTTTTAAGTAAATTATAACTAGAGTAGACCACAACACAGAAAGATTTTGTCACCTAGACTAGTGTCCATTTAGTCAGTCAACTGTTTCTAGCTGTTTTAATCAGGATAGATGCATTTACTGGCTGTTCTTGGGCTTTCTTTGCAAACAGCTTTAGATCTGCAATGCATTTGGCAATTGTCTCCTTTTCCTGCTGTGCAGAGATGCTCTATACCATGTGCTTCTCCACCCAGTTTATCGTGTGCTCTTGTTCCTTTTGACACATATTTTGCACAGAGATCTGATCGTTCAGGTGATACTTTACCTCCTTATATACTTTATGCAGCCATTCCTGGTAAGCTACCTCCAGGGCCAAGCAGTGTTATTCCTCTGGACATCAAAAAGGTATTGGTGCTTTTGAACCAGCGTCTGCCATGACTTCTCCAGATCAGTTGTATCCTGGATATATTTGATGGAAGTCTGTTTCACCTCTTCTAGTTGGGCATTTTTTCAGCAAATTCCTCAACAGAAGCATCATATTTTTCAATTACACAGACAAGTAACCCTATTGTTGATATGGCAGAGTTGGTCTCTGGGGTAATCAAATATAAAATGAGCTAGAAAATATAAAATAAGCCCAGTTCTGAGAACACAGGGTTCATTTACACCAATTTTAGGATAAAGAAACTGGAATAATTTCTCAATGATTAGCCCATGATGAACTTTTTCTCCATATTCAAGAAGAGGTTGTATAGGGCAAAATTTGATGCCCAGTGTGAAAGATCCTTGTTGCCTGTGATACCCCTGGATTGATGAGGGCTGTGTTTTTTAGACAGGGGGGCCATTGTGGTGTTGCAGAAAGTACAGCCTAGAACAACATGGTCGGCAAGGGTCCACTCAGTGATCTTGGCATCCCAGTGACCTACCTAGATAAGGACTAAGGTAATTATTGATAGATATGTAATTATTGCCATGTTATTATTCATATCTTTAATCTCCTTCTCCTTCTTCATCTCCTTCTTCCTCCTTCTCTTCCTCCTCCTTCTTTTTTCTTCTTCTTGTCCCTCTAACATTTCTTGTAATACTGGTTTGGTGTTGCTGAACTCCTCCTTTAGCTTTTTCTTGTCTGAGAAGCTCTTTATCTATCCTTTGATTCTAAATAATAGCTTTGCTGGGTAATATCTTGTAGATATTTTTTTTTTCATCACTTTGAATATTTTGTAGAAATCCCTTCTGGTCTGCAAAGTTTCTGTTGAGAAATCAGCTAACAGTCTTCTGGGAGCTCCCTTGTAGATAATTAATTGCTCTTCTCTTGCTGCTTTTAAGATTCTCTGTCTTTGTCCTTTGGAATTTTAAATATGATGTGTCTTGGTGTAGGCTTTGTTTAGGACTCTATATGCTTCCTGGACTTGTATGTCTATTTCCTTTGCCAGGTTAGAGAAGTTTTCCATTATTATTTTTTCATATAGGTTTTCAATTACTTGCTCTCTCTTTTCTACTTCTGGTACCTCTATGATGCAAATGTTGGTTTGCTTAATGTTGTTTGGGTCCCCTTAAACTATTCTCATTTTTTTTGGATTATTTTAGCTTGTTGCTGTTCTAATTGGGTATTTTCTGCCACTTTATCTTCTAAATTGCTGATTCAGTTCTCTGCTTTATATAATCTACTGTTGAGTCCTCCCTAGGTATTCTTTATTTCAGTTATTGTATTTTCTAACTTAAATGATTCTTCCTTATGTTTTCTATCTCTATTTTTATATTTTTTATCTCTTTGTCGAAATTCTCACTGAGTTGTTCCACTCTTTCCCTAAGTTCATTGAGCATCCTTATAAGTCGTATTTTGAACTCTGCATGTGGGATATTGCTTGTCTCCATTTTGTTTAGTTGTTTTCTGGAGATTTTCTCTGTTCTTTCATTTGAGACATGCTTCTTTGTCTCCGCAGTTTGGCTAACTCCCTATGTGTGTTTCTATGTATTAAGTAGGGCTTCTATGTCTCCTGGCCTTAGTAGAATGATCTTATGTGGTAAGAGTCCTGTGGGACTTAGTGGTGCAGTCTCCATGGTCACTTGAGCCAGGTGTTCCAGGTATGTTCCTTGTGTGGATTCTATGTCTTCTCCTATTGTAGTTGACAACTGATTGCTGTTGGCACATCAGTGAAAGGGACTGACCCTCAGGTTGATTGGCTGTAAAAACTGGCCATGACTGCAGTGGAAGAGCTTTTGTTCAGGGGCTAACTCTATAGAGCAGGATTCACTTTAGCAGGGCTCTTGTGCCTATAGAATCTGCCCTTTGGGTATGTCTTTTGTGGAGGTGGTTGGGTGGTGCTCTGGTGCAGTCTGAAGCTGGCCACTGGGTATATTGGTTCTGGGACCTCCTCATAGGGGCTCTGCTGCACATCAAGTTCAATTTCTTTTTGTGCCCTGTCCAGGCCACTTGGTATGAGTTCTAAAGTGGTCTGCAAATGGTTGCCACTTGTATTGAGCTTGGAGGTGCCTGAGAGAAGCTAAATTGTGAATTGAAGCTGGCTGCTGGTAATACTATGTTTGGGGCTACTTAGCAAGAGATACAGGGCATGTCAAGGTCAGATGCTGCTTGTTTGGGGTTTGTGAACCTTTGAGAGATTTTAAGAAAGTCTGTAGCATGAACTAAGACAGGCCATTTGTATGGAAAAGCCACTTCTTGGGTGAGGGTGGGACTTTCAGGGAATCACCAGGGCCGGGCCTACAGTGTTCACCAGATAGAGACTCAGATATGGTGCCTGCTTGTGTTTGCAGCCTGGGTGGGAGTAGGGCTCAACAAAAAAACAATGACTTCTGCCAGAACTTCTGCCTGGGAGAAATATGCCTCTCTAGCACTTGTCCTGAAGCCAGATAACTCTGTTCTTTTTTATATGTTCCTGACACCTTTTAAGCTGCTGGAGCTCAGAGCAAGTAAATCTATCAGTGAGTTAATCTATTCTCAGGCCCTTTAAGAGGAGCACTTGGGGCTTCAGCAGTCCTTCATCTCACTCAGCCATAGTCTCTGCTGGCTTTCACACCCTGAAGTTATGGGGACTTTTTTCCCTATAACTTAGACCCTGGGCTGGGGAGCCTGGTGTGGGACTAGGACTCCTTACTCTTCAGAGGGAACCTCCACAGTCAAGATACTTCTCCCAATTTTAACCACCACATGTGGGTGTGGGACCAGCTCATTGTATGACTTTGGCCCTTCTACCAGTCTTTGCTTGGCTTCTTCTGTATGTCCTTAGTTATAGAGCTGTGTTTAGCTAGATTTCAGGCAATTCTAAATGAGGGTTGTTTGGTAGTTTAGTCATAATTTTATGGCCATTTTCAACATTTATGTCTTTTATTTATTTTATTGCTTATTTCACTGGCTAAGTTCTTTAAAATGTTGAATAACAGTGGTGAGAGAAAACATTTTTTTTCCTGGTCATAGGAGAAAAAGTTTCAGTATTTCACATTTAGTATGGTGTTATCTGTAGGTATTTTGTCAGAAGCTCCTTATCAGATTAAGAAAATTTCTTTCTATTCTTAGTTTGTTGAGAGTTTTATTTTTAATCATGAATAGATATTGGATTTTGTCAAATGTTTTTTTTTTTCATCTTTTGAGATGATCATATAGTTTCTTCCTTTATTCTATTAATGTGGAGAAATAGACTTATTGGTTCTACCAGTACTGAAATAGTCTTGTTTTCCTGGGGTAAATTCCATTTTATTATGATTTATTATTTTATGTATTACTGGATTTGATTTTTATTGAAATTTAGTGATTCCCTTAATTATGATTATAGCTGTATTTTTTTTATACATTTAAAAACATTATCCAGTGAATGAGGTCCCTAGGTTTTATCCAACTGCCAAAGAGATTTATGACACCAAAGTTTAAGAACCTTTGAGCTTATAGGTAAAATTTCAGACTTTATCTTAAGACATAAAGAACTAGACAGGATTATCTAGAGAATATAGATAGAGAGGATTAGAGAATGGAAGACAAAACTCCATATATCTTCAACATTTAAAATTTGGTGGAAGAAGAGAGTTCTATCTAGTAGAATAAGAAGTGGGATAGTAGGAAAATCAAGTATTATGATATGAAGAAAGCTTAATAGAGAGCTGCAGAAACCATATCAAATGCTGCTGAGAGGTCACAAAAGATGAACATAGAGAATTGGGATACTGGTGGCAAGGTTAGGTCACTGATGAGTAATAGGAACAAAAGCACAATTAGAGGAGGTTGAGAAGTGAATGAGAACCAGGTAGTAGAGACAGGAGCACAAAAAGCTCTTCTGAAGAGTTTTTTCTGAGAAACAGTGGTAGCTAGAAAAATGTAGAGTCAAGGGAGTGTAGTTTATTTTTTAAGATGGGAGACATTAATTAAAGCATGGTTGTATGTCAGTAAGAATGATTCACTGAGAGAAATTTATGTAGAAAAGAAAAGGATGGAAGTGTGAGGAGGTTGGCAGAAGGATCATTAGATAAGGATTCTTTTTCTATTGGATTTATATTTTTCTGTGTAGTTTGAGGTGAGATCTTAACTGTAGGGAGGAGGAGGAGGAATTAGAGATTTGGGGAGAGAAGAAAAGTTTTGAAATAGATGCTTAGAGGAGTACAAATTTGGATTTCCTAGTGAGACATATAGGATTATTTTCAGAATAAGTAGTCTATTTGACTATTGGGTCTTCTGACACTTGCTAAATAACTCTTATTAGCTTTTAAGACTGTCTTTGGGCACTCTTGCCAAGATAAATGTTATAAATTAGTTTTATAGGCAAAACACAGTCCTGGAGTTCTTTCTAGTTTTCTCCATGTTAGGGACTATGTAACTGGGGGGAAAACACAGGGGGCAGGACTGCACCACAACCAATGATAAATTGCTCTCTTCTAATCCTAGAATGTCAGATTCTGTAGCAAGAGCTTCAGGATACAGATTACTTAAAAATACTAGAAATGTTCAAATAACATTAGTCTAGTTTCAAAAATTTTCTTTAAACCACATTCTAATACATCTCCCTTCCCTTTATATCACCTATCCATACACTGATTATTTAATCTTTTGGAAGAAATTTTCATTCATATCTGGCTTTTTAACATCAGCTAGTTTCATTGTATGGACCATCACTTCCCATGTAGCAGACTGAAATGTCATGAATATTGGCTTTTGACATCTCTAAGTTAACAAGGAGACAAGAGGAATGTCTGATTATTGAGCCAATTTAAAAATTATAATGTATCATGCTTGTTAGGAATGATGGGAAAGGAAATACTGGAAAAGCATGTGATGACTTAATTATGTTTTGAGAAAAGAAGTTAGTCTGCTTTTGGCAGCAGTTCTTCTAGGGAATGGCAGATTAGGCTTTGGTTGTTCCTACTTATGGTTTATTTTTGGAAAAAAAATTTAAACTAACAGCTGTGGCTTATTGAAGTCAGCTGGGGCATCTACTTTACCAATGTGCCTATTATTGTAGGAACCCATATATTTCCATCCTTAGTTCATCTTTCTGAAATCTGTTGGTGAGAAGGGGGCTTGGATTTAAAGTCAAGAGTGAGTTTTTAAAAATTTTTCTAGAAATATATCACTGGCCTGAAATCTTGGCATATCTAAGGCCTAAGCTAAGATTACTGTAAGTTGGTGGTATGAATTTGGGGAGTCATCTCTCAGTTTTCTAAAATGTGCCTATATGTATGATTAGATGCTATATTTAGGGGACATGATTTCTGTATCACACAATCAGAATAACTAGGGTTGAAATATCCTTAACTTTAATCAGTTTCTGGGTTTTTGGTTTTACTGATCAATAATTTTTTTAAAATATTGGAATGTTGGGAAATGAAAAACAGAAAAAGTTGCCAAGTTTTAAATTTTGCTAATTAAGAATATTTAAACCAAACTAAAAAAGTCATCCCACCCCCTAAATGTTCATCTAATATATCCTCTATTCACTTTTTCAAAGAGGACAATTTAACACAAAAGGGCATAGTAAAATAGTCTCAGAATGTTTCCTAAAAATGAATACTTAAAAAAAAATTTATTCCCTATCTTGCCTGTGACATCTTCACATACTTGACAACCATGGATCTAATACAGCCATGAAGCTAATCTTCCCAATGGTCAAAGAGTTTTAGTGTAAAACCTTTCAAAGGCAGAGAATACATTGTTTCTATAAATACTAAAGTATTAGGTCTTTCCATGGCCACATCACACTGTTCTTTATGATTATGTGACAAGCACTACTAAATGCTTGGGATATAAACACACAAGACAGTTTCTGCCTTCAAGGAGTTTATGGTCTAGTCTGAGAAACACATATATAGATAATTAAAATACATGTGGTAAGAGCAATTATAGAATTCAATATACTCAAGATTCACTAGAGATTGACGTAGCGGGTGTCAGGGTCTGGAAGTAGCTCCTTAAGCCAGGATAAGTGTGGGCAGAAGCACAGAAACTTCTAGACATAAAGAACAGCATGTGCAAATAATAATTTACACTATTTATGGCACTTACTATGGGCTAGGCACTTCATTATCTCAACTGATCCTTATAACAACCCAAAAAGTAGATCCTTATAACAACCCTATAATTTACCAAAGTTCAGAGAGCTTATGTAACTGTCCCAAAGCCACTCAGCTAGGAAGGGGTAAGAGTTTGGGTTGTTGGTTAGTAAACCAGTTTAACTTCTTCAAAGCCCATGTTTTAGTAGCTACACAATATGGTTTAAGCATGGTATGTTAAGGTTTTTTGGACTTTATCAAACCCCTAAGGCTTATAAGATAAATTTCCCTTTCCTATATGGGTAGTTGGTCCTCATTCTGAGAAGTAGAACTCTGAATTTTTCACCATCAAACACATTTTGTCAGTGGAGATTTAAGTAACCAATACTGAAGTATATGTTTCAGTATTTTAGCTTTTTCAAACTTTTTCAAATTTTTCTTTTTAAATTTTTTTATTTTGTGTTTTTTTCATTTTTTCATATTGTAGTAGAGTACACACAACATAAACTTTACAATCTTAACATTTTCTAAGTGTATATAGTTCAGTGCTATTAACCGCATTTATATTGTTTTGCTACCATCACCACATTTCATCTCCAGAACTCCTTTCATCTTATAAAACTGAGACTCTCTACACATTAAATAATGACTCCTCAGCCCCTAGTGTTGTTTTCGAGTTATAAATTATTTCTAAAAATAAACAAAAAAACTAGTACAAAGGTGACATAATCAAATAATAACCAAAAATGTCTATTTTTACCCTTGCTCTGGGGACATCTGGCTATAGTACTTTGTTATATTTGGATTTGAAGACTGAATCCTAATGCTTCCATTTTATATATTTGCTTTCTCTTTCAGATTCAAGTCACCTAGAAGCTATTGTTGTTGTTTGTAGTGGTGTATGTATTTTGGTCAACTATACGTTGGTAAATTGGGCTGAAGAAATGTGCCAGGGCCTGTCTCCTTCTTGTACTGAGGTCCTTTGCAGTGAGAATCGCACAACCCTGAGGTCCTCAGAAAAGCCAACACTCGTAGGCTGGCTTTGGAAGGAATGCCTCAAGGATTGCTTGCCTCCCTGTAGTCATCACAGGCCCTAATGAAGGATGAAGTATCAGCCTGCTGAATGGCAGTGTGCCCATTTATCCACTTCATGTTCCTGGAGGCATTTCACAGTGCTTGGTCTGTATTAGATATTCAGAAGCATGCTTATTAAATCAAAGTGAATTAAACACAGATGACAGAACATAACTAGGGACCAAAAGCAGGGTAACTTTCTCAGATTTATCTAGTATCTCCTTTTAGTGAAAATACCCCAAACTCTTAAAGTAATAGGATTTGTGTTCTGGTTCTTAGAATAGCAAGAGAATAGGTGAAACTGCATTTTACTCTGTAGCCAGTCTTAAATGAAAGATAGTATCAAGGAGAAAATGAATGATGGTAGAGTTTAAATAGGTAGGCCAAGAAGATGGAAAAAAATAGAATAAATTAAAAGTAAAATGTCAATACACTTTCTTTCCTCTTCAGAAAACTAGAATGCTACTTACTTATACCTATTATGTCTTCAAAGACTCTTTCTCTACTTCTGTTTAGAGTTCATTGATATGAATACAGTGATTTTGCTTGTAGGATTTCTGAGTTCCCTGGTTTTAATCCATTGAGGAACTTGAACTCATTGAGAGCAGGCAGATGATTTCTTACAGTCTCTTCATCTAGCTCACCCATTTTATTCTTTTTTCAACATAGAGATTATTTTCCTTGAAAAGGCAGATGTAAAACAAAAATTGAACTCTATTTTCTCTTTGTTATCCACTAACATTACACCATCATTCTTAAGCTAATGCCTAAAACTATTATTATTATTAATAACCCATAACTTAATAAATTCCAAAGAATGATCACATACTTGGCCTAGAATAGTTATTGCAATTTAGCAAAGGAATATCCTGGATAAAACTTGAACCAAAACCAAATAGGACAGATGGTTTCATTCATTTATTCAACAACTATTTATTGATCATCTGTTATATGTCAGGAATTATGCCTGGCACTGTGGACAAAGAGTTATATGTTTCTGACCTGGAGGCACTCACAATTTAGGAGGAAGGAGAGGATGGGATGGGAAGTTGGAGAAGTGGGATAACCATTCAGCAGTTTAATAGTAGAAAAGAAAGCGGTGATTGTCGAATCAGAATAAACCATAAAAAAAAATTTAGTTTTCTTTTTTGATAGGGTTATTGGTCTAGTAGACCAGAAGGTATTATAGGGAATAGATCTTGATTTTTATCAAAACACCATAGTTTCTTATTACTTAACATGGAACTTTAGTAAGAAATTCTGGTGAGTAAAACTGAAAAACATGAACTGAATGATAGCACAGTGAAATAAAATTTATGTTTGGTTGCCAATCACAAGGGTGATTAATAACTAGATACTAACACCACCCTTGCAATGTCTTTTCATGGTACCATGGGGCTGTGTTCATGACTCTGTCCTTTTCCATAAACCTAGTGAAGATGGGAAAGTCAAGCTCATCAAATCTGCAGATGACATAGACATGGGAGGGGGAGGGGAGGGAAGGCAGGGGATGACACTTAGATTTAAAATAATGCTAACAATTGGAATGATAGGCTTAAAGCAGATGAAATATAATACAGAAAAAAATACCAACACATAAAAAATTGATTGCATAGTATAGGAAGAAGAAGACTTGAATAACCAATAATTTGTATGACAAAATTCATAATACTTAGTTGATCACAAGCTCAAGTTTAGCCAACAGTTTTATGTGGCTAATAAAAAGTTCATGCATTTTTATGCTACACTAGTAAAAGTGTAATATGAAGATGTGCTTGTGCATACTGCTAATTTAGCAAATACAAAGCTATGTTAAAATTATATTTGTTTTGTGTTTTTCTGACTAGATTATGAAATCCTTGAGTATAGGAATTATAACTCACTCATTTACACATTCCCAGGATTTAGCTCAGTTCTTGGAATATAGTGAATGTTCAGGAAATAATTGTCAAATGACTAATGAATAATGTTTATGTGTAGAGGCTTCTCTAAGTACTTTAATGTAATTAACACATTTAAGCCTCTCAATACACCTATTGAGGAAAGGACTATTATTATTTCTATGTTATAGATGTGTAAATTGAGGCCTTAATATCGCTTATGAAGTATGGGGCATAAAAAAGAAAAATACACAAAAACTTCAAAACCTCAATATAAAAATTGTTTCAAACTTCTCACTTCAAGTCTTTTTTAAGACACAAGTAACTTGTCCAAGATCACATACCTACAAGTGACAGAGCTGAGAGTTGCATCTCTGTGGTCTAGGTCTTAAGCATAGGTTCTTACCCACTTTGCTTTACTATAATTGTTACATTATAATACGTTATCGAACTGCATATCTCAGACCATAATAAGGTTCAAGGGTTAATGAACATACTTTTCCTTCCTTTCTTTCCTTCCTTCTTTCCTCCTCCTTTCCTTCCCTCTCTTTCTTCCTTCCTTACCCTTTTATTCAAAGAAGAAGAAGAAAGAAGAAGAAGAAGAAGAAGAAGAAGAAGAAGAAGAAGAAGAAGAAGAAGAAGAAGAAGAAGAAGAAGAAGAAGAAGAAGAAGAAGGGGAGGAGGAGGAAGAGGAGAAGGAGGAGGAGGAGGAGGAATTTAAATTGGCTTATAAAGATAAATTTAAGAAAACTTTGAAAAGGAGAAATTTCATCTAGGAGAAAAGAGTAGTTCAATAAGATAGAGCCACAGTAAGGTTAGTGAGGTCTTATCTCCATGGAATGTTTTGTGACTGCCTAACTCCATACTTAACAGCTCTCTTTTCTCATCTTTATTGCATTTCTTGTCTACATTATGCATTTGGTACTCTATCATAGACTTCTAATAATTTTATAACTTTTATCCCCTCAATAAGATTGTATACTTCCTGAGGTAGAGACCTTGCCATATTATATTTCATATTCTTTTGACACCTAATATAATGCTAAATTCATATTAGATTCTGTATGTAAATACCTATTCAATTGAAATGACTTTCAATTATTAGAAGTTGATCAATATCTACATTTTTCCAAATCTTTGTTTTTTCTCTTTGTCTTTTTGTAACTCCAAGCAGAATTCTCAATTCCTCTTTAGTGCTCTGAAAAAGAACAATTTTTAAAAATATTTCTACACTAATATTTTGACATACTACTTATATGTCTATTGCCCCCTATAGATTGTGAACTATTTGTAGACATAATTTATTAATACTTATATTTCACTCTGAGGTCAATTTCTAGTAAATAACAATTTTTAGTAAATAAATATGGGAAGGAAGGAAAGAGGAAAGGGAGAAAGTAAGGATTTTTTTTTCTTTTGGCCATTTGATTGTTGATCATCACCAGAAAAACAGTAAAAAAAAAATTTAGCTACAAAACTCTGCATCTGAAAGAGTCTTAATAATGGGAAATAGTTGAAATTATTTGCTGTAACAAGATTTGGGAATTCATGCCTTTTGATTTTCTATGTCCCCTTTCTGTGAATATCCTAGTAATTACGAGTCTGGAACCTTACTATCTGGGTTCAGATGCTGACACCACTACTATATGGCTATATGACCTTGGGCAAGGCATTTATTTCTCTGTGCCTTCGACTCATCAACTATCAAATGGAGTTAATAAAAATACTTACCTTGTAGGGTCAAAGTATAAATTAACTAAGCATGTATGACTTAGAAATAATTTAGAATGGTGCTTGGAACACAGAAAGCACTATAGAAGTATTTGCTAGTATTATGACTCTTATTTCTGAAAGACTAAATTTCTTGTCTTATATTGCAAAGTTTGGTATGCCAGCTACTACTAAAGCATCAACTGCTCTTTGAGAAGAACTGGAAACACTCCACTGGACTCACTTTTAGCTAGGGTGCTCTGCATTTCCTAGAGTGATGCTGGCCACATAAACAATGCTCACAGAAGATAATGAAGTACCACATGATTGCAAAGTCAATATCTAACCCCCAAAAACACCACGAGGAACTTGGTTTAGATTTGTCCTACACTTGAGAGAATAATTGGTACGAGGCAGACAAAGGTCCAGCTAATGAGTGGCCCAGGCTATGGAAAGGAGATCTTGGGAATGGGAGGATGGCCCTATAAAACACCCTGACAGCTAAACACAGGAGCTGGTTCCAGGACCTGAATCCAAGTTACAAATTCCTTAAATTAAAAGTGATGGAACAGAGCCAACTGAAGCCATGCTACATTTTTATTCTTATAACAACAGCTTAACTTGGTGTAGTCTTTTGAAGTTGACAAATACTCTTTTCAATATGTCATCTCATTAATACACCTATGAAAGATAAAGGGCAGATATCTTCATTAAAACATGGATAAAAAATAAATATTACAAAGTAAACACAAAATTTACTTTTCACCTCTGAAGTCATTTCCAATCTTCCTCCTTTCATCCAATATAGTATAGTTTTTTGTAGAGGTAACATCCTGGATCTAGAAGTAGAGAAACAAATGAGGAAAAATAGAATTATTGAAAAAGTCATCTTAGTTAAGTAAGAAGAGCAGTAGTAGCACTGGAAACATAGGTTAAATGTTTGGATTTGACTATACACCCTCAGCCAGTGCAGAAAGTCTTGGCAGACATGATTTCTTCAATCCTGTGGTATGTTGCTTCTACCCTACCCAAAATTCTGATTAGAATCCACTCCAGCTTCTCCCTTGCCCAAGCTGCCTAGCACTGCCTATTGTCCAATCCAGAGATTCTCAACAGGAAGTGCTAGTTGAGGGACAAATAGGGCAACAAATTCAATTCAATTCAATTCAGTTCAATTCAATTCATTTAAATGTACATTTATTGGCCCCTTACAATACAAATTACATAAATGTGCTAATCTATATAAATGAACTAGGTTCAGGATTAGGGATACAAAGAAATTAATCAACAGTATCATTCCTGCCTTTAAAGAGCTCACAATTTAATGAGATAGACTTATCGAAAACTATTAGTGAGGGCCAGACTATAGGATATCTTAAAAGAGACATAAAATAGGCTATGAGGGCACAGAAGGAAGCTATTATTTCTGATGGGGCAAGACAAGTGCCCTGACATATAATATCTCATTTAATCCTATGAAGTCATCAAGGTGGAAACTAATTATCCCCATTTGAGAGATGGAGTAACTGAGCTAGAGACAGATTGCCCAAAATTATGCAGGACGTAAGTGAGCAAACTTAACTTGAACTCAAGCCTTGTGAAGCTAACGCTTATATTCTGTTCAGCTCATCTCGCTGATGTTCCTAATCTGATTAGAGATCTGTAAATTCCCATGGTAGGGCTCCTGAAACCCCACACATTCCATGGGAGGGCAATGCTTTGTCTTTAGATAGCTCTGGGCTTACCCTGATGTTACTTAAGGTGGGAACTGCAAAATCTCTGTGGACTTGAGCAGCTGGCCATAGTAGGGAAATATAAATCCATAATTGTAATACCGTCAATAAGAAAGAGTCACAAAATTCCAGAAATCAGTCCAGGGATGGGCTCTGCTCCTGCTATCACATAATACTTCATCCACAACCCCTGTTGAAACCCCCAGAACTGCTGCAGGCCCATGAAATGGTTTTCTTAGGAAGGATAAATGAGTGCTGCTGAAACTGTGTGCCTGTTCCAGAATTATGATTTTGCAGATTCTTTATTTGCAGCACTCACCTTAGGAAGCTAATACTTCTAAGTGATGCCTAGGCAAACTGCCAATTGTTTTTGCTTATCATTAATATGTGCTTCTGACTTTGTTACCATGGTTACAAGAAACTCCAGAGTTGACTTTCACTCAAATTAGGGGTCTCAGCTTTTATTCATGATGAATGCTATACTCATTCTACTAAGGTCCTGTCCACAGAAGGGCCCACACCCTTATATGTTCTAGTCTTCACAGGCAGGCGACTGGGTAAGGGAACCCTATTTTTAAATGTGCTACCTCCTGAAAGGAAAACAGGATATTTACTATATAGAGGAGTTTGGGACTCGCTTCAGATAAGGGCCTTTTACCTGGAATGGTGAGCAGATCACTCCAAGGGGAAAATTACTTTTCTTTGCATTCTCTTCTCAAGTAATCAGAATTCAACAGAATTACCCTCCTTCATTACTATGGAGTGGGGGATCCCAAATATCATGATCAATCTCAACTTGGTTTATCATTACCCTCGCTGAACAGAATCACTGCCAGCTCACTAAATTACTTCCCATGTTAGCGGGATGACCTTTAGAACTATCAGCCTTCAGAAAAGTGCCTGGGGAAGCCTTAACTCATTTTTGCAATTAGATGCCTAGCTGTCTCTGCCTGTGATAAATTAAGCATTCAGAAGGCACCAACTCAGATGCTGTGAGCATTAAAACAAGCACGTGCTTTATGTATCTACAATCAGTTTCTCCTTTTTCTCCTTGTGCTCAAGCTACATAGACAAGTTGTTGATAGAGCCACTAATGTATTCCCTGTTCCCTTTCAAAACTGCCCTTTGACATTAATTTTCTACCAATTTCATCTGTATACAAGTGTTGCGCAGGGGCAGGAGAGGGATCCACTTAGAATGATTGGTCCTAGGCCCCACCACCAACTTTTTGGTCACAAAAATGCTCTTTCTCATCATACATATTATTTTGAGTCATCACTGTTTACAGTGGCTTCATTTTGTTCTTTCTGGAAAGAGTTATAGAGAATTCTTTTACTCTGGCTCTTTAAAATAGGAACCCTTTATTTGCCTTCCCTAAAACCCAGGCAGGCAGCAGGCAACTCTGGCAGGCCCCCAGAGCAAATAATGACATGGTATTTCAATATTCATTCTGAGCATTGTCTATTCCCTTGGGCAGTCAGGCACATGGCCCTCTGGAAATCAGCAATAAAATCCAGTTCGAGCTGGTCAGAGTTAAGACATTTCAGGGAATGCAGGTTTGTTTTTCCTGCAAGCATAAATCTGACCACACCACTATCCATAGCTTCTCCTCAAGGACAACAAGCAAAGTTTCCACATTCAGGAATAAATCTGAATTAAGAAAAAGGGCTCAGATTAACTATTTGCTTGCTTGGCAACCAAAACATTCCCTAGATTCAGAGTCACAGTACGGACACCTAATGAGGAAGGAAAGAATAGGTGACAATTCTTATTTGCTTGAAGCCTGATTTCAGTTGGGGAAAGTTTAATTTAGTACTTGTGTGGGTGGGCATGTGCAAATTTGAAGAATAACTCACATTAACTGTTTATTTACTTCTCCTTTTGGAATTTGGCATGCAGTCTTGTAGCAAGTCACTGGCCAACACTTAACAAAAATAGGGAGAAAGGAAAGTTTATTTTAGACAACCCTACTGCTTCTTTCCACTTTCTTTCCACATCTGTGGCATCCACTTCCCCAGATGCCCTGAGCTATTCTCTCTCTTTCTCTCAAAATTTGCTCTGGAAAGAATCTGAATAACTTAATTGTTCTCAGTTATGAGACATCATCCAAGTGGGACAATAATTTCTTTTTTATTCAACAGTATTAGAAAATGAGGCATTCTACATGAAAAAAATTTCCAGATAAATGAAAATTATAATTTAAGTACCAATTTAAAAAATCAATTGGTGTGGATAGGAGCATTTAAAATGTATCATGTATATCATCTTTATACACTGAAGGTATGAAAATAATAATTGACCAAGTATGTATCATTTTACACATCGTACAGAGTGCTTTCACATACATTTTCTCATTTACTTTGACAAATTTTAAAGGAAGATATTGAGTTCATGTTGAGATATAGGAATTATTGTTTCAAGTATGAGTTGCTACACTAAAATTCATTCTGTCATTCATGGGTGTACATCATTTGACCTGTCTAATCTTCTCTTTCGTTTGAAATGTTTTTTGGTTTTTGTGGTTGCCAGCTCAAGTGTCAGCTCCTACTTCTCATTCCTGGAGACCCTGTATCTGGCAGTTTAGACCATCTGACTTGGTTTATTCCTCCTTCAGCTAACTTGCTTCAAAGTTCTGTAGACTGGAAAACCAGCTTATTCAAATATGAGACCAAAAAATGTTATCCATTTATTTCAGTTTGGCTTTCAGAATGACTTTATTTTCAAGTTATGAAACTGAAATTTTCTGACCACATTTTCTTAGACTGTGATCCTATTCTTGTTGTTATATACAGTACTTCTCTACCCAGACTGGACCTCATTGTGGACCAAGCCTATGATGCTTTAATTAGGATCCCCAAATCTCTTCTCTTCTTAGAAAGCCTAACTGTCAGGCTCCTCTGATTCTGCCCCATGTTGCTGAATGTTTCTAGGGGAAATGTAGAAAACCATGTTGAATAGTATGTTATAATTTTAAAACTTTGTAAAAATAATACATTATTTATAAAAATATAGAAGATTAATTTTGAAATGATCCCTTCCCTAATAAAGGAAATAAACCACTAAACACTAATAATCCCTGTATTCCCACTCAGTCTCTGTTTGGCAGTTTGGTACATTTCCGTTCAGTTCTTTTTCTGTATGCATATGTGCACATGCATGTGTGTTTGTGTGCATTTAGATAATACTTTTAATTTTGTATTCTTTTTTCACTTAAGTCTATATCATTGGCATGTTCTCTTGTCATTGTATATTTTTTATTCCTATCATATTTAATATCTTTTCAGGTAGTTATATCATAAATATTTTCAGTGTTAGTTATGTCTCTATTATCGGATACTTAGCTTCTTTATTATGCTTTGTGATATTGTAAATAACACTGCAAAAACAACCCTTTTGTACTTACACATTTTCTTTAATTAGGATTCTTTCTAATTAATTCCTAGAGTTAGAATTACTGATCAGATGACAAGAACATTTTAAACACTTGAATTCTCTAGAATCTTAAATCTTTCTTTTTTCATTTAAATCAATATATTTTCCTATTAAATATGCTCACTAATTAAACATTTATCTTGTATCTACTTCGTGTCAGGCATTGGAAAAAACAAGGGAAATAATACATGGTCCTTAACTTCAAGGAATCCTCAGTTTAGAGTTATCCAGTGATTGGTGCCACATAAAGTATTTACTTGGTGTGCCGGTGACACAGAGGAGAGAATGGCTAACTCTGACAGAGGAGACCAGATGTTTGCATTAAATTTTGAAGACTGAACAGGAACTCACCAGACACATCCTGGAGAAGCATGTTGTCCTGAGAAAATTGCAAGTACTTCATTTTCATTTGAATACAGTGGGGGACCAATAAAATAAGAGCACTTGCTAAAATACTTGGCAAGCTAGGTAGCAAGTACTTACTAAATTTTTATATACATTATTCTCATTAATCTTCACAGCAACCTGTGAAATAGGTATTATTAGCTCCATTTTACAGATGGAAATTACTTAGTAATTGAATACTGATAAGCAGTAGACCATGTATTTGAACCCAGGCCCACCTGACTTCATAGGCAATGCCCTTAATCCTTGTTTTACTACCAGCTAGACGCAAAGGGGACCTGAAGTAAGGAGGGACCAGACTATAGATGTCTTTATAATTTGTGCTAAAGAGTATGGCTTTGTTGTTGTTGTTTAGTGAAGCAGCACTGGTTATTCCCTCTTCTGTGCTCTTGTCAGACCTGTGTGTACTTCTATTACTACACTGCTTATACTTATTTCTAGTGAGTGCAAGTTTGTCTCTCCTATTAACTTGAGTTAAGTTGAGTATAAAGACTGTCTCTCATTTACATTATCTTTCTAAGCTCAACACCTCACAAAGCACAGGGATAAAATCAATGTGAATGAATGAATGAATTATTGAATGAACTTGTGAACTTTTAAGACAGATCATTGATGTGCTACAGCAGGCTTCTTCTGGCTTGCAATTGCTGGTATTATATTCTCAGGAATTATCTGAGCTTGTTGAAAGACAAAATAGAAACAAACTTATAGATACAGAGAGCATTTTGGTGGTTGCCAGATTGAATTGGGGCGGGGGGTAGTGGAGAATGGGTGAGGTAGGGAAGACATTACAAGATATAAATTGGTAGTTACAAATAGTCATGGCGATGTAGGCTATAGCATGGAGAATATAGTCAGTAGTATTGTAATAACTATTTATGCTGTCAGATGGGTACTGGATTTATTGGGGTGATCGCTTCACAAAAAAAGAAAAAAATCAAATTATGTGAACTTACAATTAAGTGTGTTATATTAAAAGCAAAGGTAATACATTGTCAAAAGTCATAACTTTTAAATTATTTTACTGTATTTTACCATTACCTCTGCTCTTGAAGTGATTTCATCTATTGCCTCTGAATGGTGGAAATATTCCAAAATGGTGAGCGTCTTTTCTGTGTTCACATTGGCAACTTAAATTTTCTACAGTGCCAGCCTCTCTTTTTTTGGAACTCCTCTTTGGCTTTTGTGATATTCATTATACTTATCTCCCTGTTTCTCTGACTATTCCTTTTTCTTTTGTTTCTTTCTCTTTATTTTCTTGTGTTTTAAAAGCGCTTTCTTTGGTCCTCCTCTTCAATTTTCTTACTTTTGGTAATTTCACCTATTTCTAAAGTATGTATTATTTCTGTAGAAATGACTTTCCATTTAATACCTCCAACCTCACTTCTCTTTTTGGCTCCAAAATGCATATCTCATTTCCAAATACATGCTGCGTATCTTGAGTTATATATTCTAGAATGAATCTCGAACTGTACCCATTGCATAGTCTGAGACCAGCCCTCACCCCTTGTTGCCATTCTGGCTTCCATGTTTATGTTGATGGCAGCATAGTTACTTAGTTACCTGGGCTTAAATTCTTAATGTTATCCTTGTATCCTTTCTCTCATTTCCACTGACACTTTTCTTGAAACCATCTGATAGTCTTCCTTATGTTCCTTTTCCCACTGAATGTTATAGAGTTGAGATAGTTTTACCATGTTTTGCCTTATATTGTAGTTATTTGCACACTTGTCTTATACTTCTTAGATAGCAAGTCTTTTAAAAGGCGGGAACAAATTTTTAGACTTCTTGGTATTTCTTAGAGCGTTTAGTAATATTATACATACTAAATTCTTTATCTTTATTATTTGAACTTCACTGAGTGAAAGCCTGAAGAAGCTCTCTTATATTTAAATTGTATGGACCTTATGAATATATTTTGGTATTCTGAAGGCTTCCTATGACTAATTTCCAGTTCTTGGATAGGGCATGCATAATGTAGATTGACAAATAAATAACTTCAAAGAATTTGAATGCAGTAGGATGAATAATGGCCTCCCAAAGATGTTCACATCCTGATCCCCAGAACCTATGAGTATGTTATCTTAACATGGCAAAAGAGATTTTGCAGGTGTGATATTAAGGATCTGAGGATGGGTAGATTATCCTGGAATATCAGAGTGGGTCCAGAATAATCATAAAGGTCCTTATAAGTGGGAGGCAGGAGGGTCAGTGCCAGAGAAGATCTGAAGTCAAAAGCAGAAGTTGGAGTAATGTGGACCCAGGAACCAAGAAATGCAGAGGTCTTCTAGAATCTGCAAAAGACAAGGAAATAAATTCTCCCCTAGAGACTTCAGAAGAAATGCAACACAACCAACACCTTAATTTTAACAAACTGAGACTAATTTTTGGAACTCTGACCCCTAGAACTATAAGATAATAAGGTTGTGTGATTTTAAGCTTCTAAGTTTGTTACAGTAGTAATAGAAAACTAATACAAGGGATCTTGCTGTAATGTACATTTTAATATTAGATAAAGCCAAGGAATCAGTTCTTAGTTGTGGAATTTCAAGTATCTGTAACCTGGTTGGAGGAGATAGGTTTTGGTCAATGTATCCATAGATTTTAAGACTGGTTAGCTCCATGACTATGAAGTACTGCTAAGGCCTTAGAGACAGAAAGTGTTCAAATGTGCACATGCTCTTCTAATCGGGAAACAATTCATGTAAACCCAGGAGTTAAATTAACCTTCAGAGAATGAGAAATCAGAAAGCTAGAAACTTCCCAGAGGGTATATTTTTTATTAGAGATGAAGGGGGTAGAGACAAAAGTGTGAAGTTAGGCCTATGGCACAACTATATCATGCTAAGCTGGGCCCAGAATCTATGCTGAGCTAGGACTGAACATTTGTCCTAATTTAGTGTACTTTCCTCTTTACTCCACTTTTTAGCCACTCGTATATTCAAAGTACTGTTGAAAGCTTTCACTTTTCATTCTTTAACAAGATTTTGGCAGGTGTGATTGTGTATATTTGTTATCTATTGCTGAGTAGCAAATTACCACAAAACCTAATGACTTAAAACACATTTATTATTTCTCACAATTTCTGTAGATTAGAAACTCAGAGATGGCTTCACTGATTGTTTCTGGCTCACAGTCTGTCAATAGTTAAGATGTTGACTGAGTTTACAATCACCTGAAGGATGAATGGACCTGGAGGATGCACTTTCAAGGTTGAAATTGGTGCTGGCTGTTGACATGAGGCCTCTGTTTCTCTACACATCGGCATCTCCAGAGGGATGCTTGAGTGCTTGAGTGTCCTCATAACATGGTGGCAGGTTTTTCCCACATCATGGAATTTAAGAGAGAGAGAGAGAGAGAGAGAGAGAGAGAGAGAGAGAGAGAGAGAGAGAGAGAGAGGTAAAGCCTTTCTTTTTATTAGCTACTTCAGAATTCACACATTACTTTCATTATATTTGATTCCTTAGAAGTCATTGACTAAGTTGGAATATATTTAAGAGGAAGATTAGATTCTGCCTTTTGAAAGAGTGTTAAAGAATTTTGAGGCGCATTTTAAAACCACTACATTATGCCTTAGAAACATAATAGATGGAGCAATTACCAACTAACATATAAGGCATTTTGCATTTCACAATGTATTTCCATATTTACTACTTGAATGAGCCTCACAATGGTTTGCAAAGTAGATATTTATTATTATTATTATTTTATTATTATTATTATTACCATTTTATAGAGAAGGAAATTAAGGTCTAGAAAACTTAAGACACTTGCCAAATCTAATATTTGTGACTTCAAAACTAGTGTTCTGTTTTGTCCTCCACTTTCATTCTTTATCTACCCAATACCAGTGTCCTTATGGAGCAAACACAAGAAGAATATAGACTATGTCCCTTTTTTTCCTACATACTTTAGAGGGTCATTAAGAAAAAATATACATTAAAATGAGATGTACTTTGTGAACAGATCAACATACTTTTGACCTTAAATCCATTTCCCACTCTCATCTCCTCTTGTTCTCCTGAATACAGTGAATAGATACTCCAATAAGGTGGCCATACATAGTATTGCTATGGCTGTTAGCTATCGGGATGCTCAGGGCCACTAGAAGACAAGGAATGTGGTTTGTAACAGGACACAAAGGTGTCCTTCCCCCAAAACACAGATATGCCTGGTGAGAAATAGATGTGTTGCCATTTTAATTCGCATGGTCACCTGCTTTTTCTTAAGATCCAGTAACTCTTCCAAAAATAAAGAAAGGAAAAACATTGTATATTGATCATCTGATATGTCCCAGATATTGTGTTAGTAGCTTTACATACTGGTGAGGCCTTTGAGGATAAGACTTATTTATCTTTGTCTCTTCTTTCTCTTCTCCACAAACATGGGGCTTGATTTTTGGACTTCTTTTCTCCATCTATGCTAACTCTTAGATGACCTCATCCAGTTATGGCTTTAAATGTCATCCATATCCTAATGGCTCCCAATTTGTATCATCAACCCTAATCTCTTCCCAGAGCTACATACTCACTTATCCAGATGCCTACTAGACATCTCTGCTTGGTGTCTTAAACCCAAAACAAACTTTTGACTTATTTTTTCTTTTGAACAAATTTCCCAGTCACAGTGAATGATGCTAATGTTCATCTAATTGCTCAGATCAAAAACACTTGGAGTCCTTTCTGACTTCTCTTCAAATACCCACACCAAAACATTAGAAAATTCTACTAATTTTATCTTCAAGGTCTATCTCAAGTCCAACTACTTCTCAGCACCTCCATCACTACCTCCCTAACTTAGTCACCATCCTCTCTCCTAATATGTCCTAATTCTTCCTGCTTTCATTCTCATCTGCCTTCCTTCAGTCTATTCTCCATGCAACAGTCAGAGTGATCCTTTGAAAATACAAATCTATGTCTTGTTATTTCATGGTCAAAATCCTCTAGTGGCTTCCCTCAACACTCAGAACAAAATTTAAACTTTTTCCCAATGCCTCAAAGGCCTGACACAATCCAGCCCCTGCCCACTACTTTGACCCCATTTCCTGCCACACTCACACTTGCTCGCTATGCTTCAACCACAAGGTCAGATTTCCTTGAATGTGCCGAGTATGCCCTCACCACAAGTCCTCACAACTCCTCTCTTCTCTGCTGGAATGCTCTTCTACCAGAAAGCTACTTGACTTGCTCCTTTATTTCATTCCAGGTTCTGCTTAAGTGTTACCTCCTCAGATAGGCATTCCCTGGCCACTCTATTTAGAGTAGTCTTATCCCCTCAGTCTCTGCCTCTTAATACACTCTACTTTTCTTTTTTTTTAAATGTATTCATTTTTACTTTCTCAATTACAGTTGGCATAAAATATTATTTTAGTTTCAGGTATATAACAGAGTGATTAGACCTGTATATATTATACAAAGTGATCACCCTGATAAATCTGGTACCCATCTGATACCATATGCAGTTATTAAAATATTATTGACTATATTTCCTATGCTATACTTTCATGACTATTTTGTAACTACCAATTTGTACTTCTCAATCCCTTCCCTCTTTTTACACCCCCACCAAATGTCCCTCCCTGGCAACTATCAAAATGTTCTCTTATCTGTGAGTTTGTTCCCCTTTTATTTGTTTGTTTATTTTGTTCTTTAGATTCTACATGTAAGTGAAACACATGGCATTTATCTTTCTCTGTCTGACATACTCCACTCAGCACGATATCCTCTAGGTCTATCCATGTTGTTGTAGATGGCAAGATTTTTATCCTTTTTTATTACTGAGAAATATTCCATTTGATGTACATACTACCTCTTCCTTATCAATTCATCCGTTGATGACATCCAGGTTGCCTCCATATCTTGGCTATTGTAAATAATGCTGCAATGAACATATGGATTCACATACATGTCCCTTAGTAGTGTTTTGTGTCTGTTCAGATAAATACTCAGAAGTTGGACTATTGGTCCTTCTTTTGTTATAGCTTTTGATTTAAAGTTTATTTTGTCTGGTATAAATATTGCTTCCCCAGCTTTTCCCCTCTTCCTGCCACCATTTTCATAAAATATCTTTTTACTTTAAATCTGTGTGTATCTTTCAATTTGAAGTGAGTTTCTTGTAGACAGCATATGTAGGGGTCCTGTTTTCTTATCCATTTGGCCATTCTATGTCTTATGATTGAGGAATTTAATCCATTTATATTTAAAGTAATTGTGGATAGACATTTTATTATTTGTATTTTTGATATTTTCTCTTCCTCTCTTAAAGAAGTCTTTTTAACACTTGATTTGGTATTGATGAACTCCTTTAACTTTTTCTTATGTAGGAAGCTCTTTATCTGCCCTTTGATTCTAAATAATAGCCTTGTTTGGTAGAGTAATCTTGGTTTGATTTTCATCACTTTGACTCTTTCATGCCAATCTCTTCTGGCCTGCAAAGATTCTATTGAGAAATCAGCTCACAGTCTTATGAAAGCTCACTTGTAGGTAACTAACTACTTTTTTTCTTGCTTCTTTTAAGATTCTCTCTTTGTATTTATCCTTTGGCATTTTAATTATGACGTGTCTTGGTATGGGCTTCTTTGGGTTTATCATGTGTGAGACTCTCTGTGCTTCCTGGGCTTGTATGTCTATTTCCTTCCCCTGATGAGGGAAGTTTTCTGTCATTATTTCTTTAAATAGGTTTTCAATTCCGTGCTTCCTCTCTTTTCCTTCTGGTAACCATCTGATGTGAATGTTGGTGTGCTGGATGTTGCTCAGAGGCTTCTTAAATTTTCTTCATCTTTTTGGATTTTTTTTCTTGTCGCTGTTCTGATTGAGTGCTTTCTGCTACCTTATCTTCTAAATCACTCTTCTGATCCTCTGCTTCATCTAATGTGTTGTTGATTCCCTCTAACATATTCTTCATTTTAGTTATTGTATTCTTCATTTTTGACTGGTTCTTTTTTATGTTTTCAATCTTGATTTTTATGTTTTCTCTTTGTTAAAGTTCCCACTGAGTTCATCTACTATTTCCCTAAGTTTATTGAGCATGCTTATAGGCAGTGTTTTGAACTCTGATAGGTTGTTTGTCTCCATTTTTTTTTCTAGAGCCTTGTTTTGTTCTTTTTTTTGCCACATGTTTCTTTGTCTCCCCATTTTGGCTGTCTCCATGTGTTCATTTAAATGTATTAGGTAGAGATGCTATGTCTCCTAGACTTAATAGAGTGGCCTTATGTAGTAGGTGTCCTGTGGGGTCCAATGGTGCAGTTTCCTTGGTCACCTGAACTAGATGCTCCAAGAGTTTCCCTTGTGTGGGTTGCATGTGCCCTTCTGTTATAGTTGAGGCGTGGTTGCTGTTTGCATGCCAGTGGTTGTGAGTATTGGCTGGTGAGGAGCTGACTATGGAGTAGATTTTGCTTTAGCAGAGTTCTGGTGCCTGCTAATCTGCCCTTCAAGTATGCCATCCTTGGATGCAGCCCCAGGTGGTGCTCTGGCTCTGGCCACTGGGTGTGCCAAAGCAGGCATCACCAAGCAATCCACAGATGCTTCTACCTGCACTGAGCTTGGAGGTACCTCAAAAGGGTAAATTGTGAACTCAGGCTGACTGCCACTAGTGCTGGGCTTGGGGTTGCTCAGCAAGAAGTACCAAGTATGCCAAGGCCTGGGGCTGCTTATTTTGGTTTTGCAAACCTTTGAGAGTTCTTAGAAAAGTTTGTTTTTAGACAGGCTGTTTGTATAGAAAAGCCACTGAAAATGGCTTGGGTGGTCCTACAAGTTGGTTGAGGTGGGGTCTCAGGGAATCACTAGGGTGGGCAACCAGTTTTAGCTAGATTGATGAAGACTCAGATATGGCTGCTGCCTGTGTCTGTACATTGGGATAGGGTAGGGCTGGCTCAACAAAGGAACAGTGACCTCTGCCATCACCTCTGTCTGGGAGAAAGCTGCCCCTCCAACCCTCACCATGCAACCAGACAACTCAGTTCTTCTTTCTATGTCCCTGACACTTTTCAAGCTACTGCACCAGAGTAAATCTATCTCCAACTATGTCCACATTTGAGCCTCTTAAGAGAAATGTCTACAATTCCAGCTGCCTCTCATCTCACTCAGTCACATTTTCAACTGGTTTTCACAGCCAAAAGTGGGGATTTTTCTTCCCAGCACTGGTACCCTGGACTGGGGAGCCAGGTGTGGGGCCGGGATCCTCACTCTTCTTGGGGAGGATGTTTGCAGCTGAGATGTGTGGGTATGAGACCAGCATGATCGGCCTCTCCGTTCCTCCTACCAGTCTCAAGTAGTCCTTTTCTGTATGTCTCCAGTTGTTCATCTAGACTTCATGAGACTCCCAATGATGGCTGTTCTGTAGTTTAGTTGTAATTTTGATATGGTTGTGAGGGGAAGCGATCACATCATTTACCTAGCCACCATCTTGACCAGACCTGCTCTATTTTTCTTTATAGCTTTGATTAACTGTGCTATACATATTTATTACATATATATTTATTATACAAATTTATTAAGTGTGTTTTTTACCTATTTGTTTCAATAAGAGATAAACTAGAACTTCATTTTATCCATTAAGCTAATAGTAAGTGCTCACTAAACATTTTCTGAATGAATGAATTCCACTTTTTTATACTCAGTATCTAAGTTCAAGCCTGGAACATAAGAACTTCTCCATAATGGCTAAATGATATTTATTTCAATTAATTTTCCTAACTCGAGATATAAATTTTTTTATAGAAATGTTGTGTAATTTGCCTAAAGGCACCCAACTGAGCAGAAATTTGATTTATAATTTCTACAAATTTAGAAACTTTTAAATTTTTATTTTCCCTTAGGGTTTCCATTTCTGTACACAGCTCTGAAGTCTTGGGATGACTTAGATTACAATGAAAAGTCTCTGCAACATTGTGTTCATATGAGAAAGCTAAGAAGAAGTCAGATGAATGAGTTCTAGATCTCCAGAGAAACACAGAGAAACACTGTTGGTAAATTCCAAGTACCAAGTCCTCTTGTTGGTGTGGTCAATGCATTCCCTTCTTCAAAGAACTGTTCCAGAGTGCATCCTGTGAATTTTTCCTGGGTAACCAATAAAACACCCCAGAAAGCAGTTTGTGGTCAATTCTAGAAGGCTTCAGAGTCCATGTCCTATTGCAATTTTCCTCAGATCTCAGGGGAGAAGATGGTAGAGAGATAAGTAAATAATAAATGGCATAATAAATGCCTATTTCAAAATCCTTAGGAAGCTGTGGGTGGGTGTGCTTGTTGTTCTTCATCTTTAGAGGAAACACTGGTGAAACAAATCAGTTACTTTTCCAAACATCTTCATGTCAATAAGCCTTGCAAATAAGGCTACTTAGTGTAGCTATCACTTTGTAGCTACAGTTTTAAAGACTGCCCAAAATAAAGGGCCATTTTCTCTATGAAACCACCTTCAGTTGTGCCAGCCCAAACTAATCAATTCATCACCTTAAAAATAAAACTACTATACTCTATATTCCCTTACTGTCTTTCCTGCTGTTGGGTTTTATATTTTGTCTATTAATTATAGTTATTTAATATTGTTATTGATTCTTTAATAGATTCATGGCTTGGTTTTCTAACAGGATTGTCAGCTCCTTGAGGGCACTACCACAGCATGCATTTCTCCATTGTCCTCACAAAGCCCTTTCCTTTCACTCTCTTTCTCACTATAACCAACATATAAGTTCATCTCTGTCTGGAGGTTCCTGAAATAATACAAACAAGGTAAAGAGTATATTAGGAAGCTTCCAATCTGCTCTCCCACATCCCATCTCAAGCAAGTTTTATAGTCTAGTATTAATTGTGTTCCAATGACTCATCAACTTATATACCTGGAGGGAGCTCTGGGCTCTTAGCCACCTAGAGATATCTTTCCCTGAAGGTCTACACAAGTCACATCAGAGAAATTAGGTATATGATTTGGTTTTCTGCTCAAGAGTCCATATTCCCAATGGGGCTTAAGCTTCTTGCTGAAACTAGTTTTGACAAATGGTAGACTTAGCGGCCAGCCTTCTTTTCCAGGCTGGACCCTATTCTCCACCTCATCTAGCTCCTGAATGGAATTCTGTATTGATCAGAGTTGTTTCTCCCCACCTACTTGAATGTAATGTTACCTCTACCTGGAATCTCTACTGGTTTTGTTCTGGTTTTGTTCTGGAGCATCCCATAATTCTGGGCACTGTCTCTGAGGCTCAGAGACCTGTTGCCTCATTTTCCACTATTCTCACTGACCTGCGTGACTGAGTTCCTTCCATGTCTTGCAGCTGAGCTCACCAAGAATTATGATAGCAGTAGAGCAGGTATTCAACAGTTCTAGCTAAGAAAAAAGATTAAGCATTTCTCTTGTGAATCTTTTTGTATAGTAAGAGATATTGGCATCAGATGTTGGTATTATCAGTCTCATTTAATGGAGGAGAAACTAAAGCTTTCCTTAGATGAGAGAGAAGAATGCTAGAAGAATCAGGAATTCTGCTGTGTTTCCTGTCAAGTTCATCCACATTTCAAAACCCTTAAATACCTCTAATTTAAGGCCAGGCTACTTTAGATTTTCATAGCCTTCTAGAGTGTTATGTAACCATAAAAATAAGACCACTATGTTCTGTGTTCCCTTATTGTCTTTCCTCAGAACACTCTACCATTTAAGCCCTTTCCAGAGATGTTAAGTGATCACCATTCTCTCATATAAAAAGGATACCTTGAAAAGTTGACATCTGTATACAAAAATGGTATACTTGACCCTAACTGAAGAACATGCTCTTTGACATCTGTGTACAAAAATGGTACACCTGACCCTAACTGAAAAACATGCTCTTTGAGCCATATTTCCAGGAACGCAGAGACGTCTGCTTTCAGCTACATATATTGTCTTACCCAACAGTCTGGAGGTAGTGGGTAAAGCGCAGGATTTGTTGTTAAAATTTCTGGTTTTAGGTCCAGTTCTTTTACTTATTGACCCTATGACTTTTGGCAAGTCATTAAACATCTTCCAGTCTCCATTTTCTCTTAGGGCTTTTTGTGAAAATTAAATGATGCAGTATATATTAAAGAATTTAAAAATATATACATTTATTTTTTTAGTTATTTACAAGATAACAGGAACAACCAAGATTAATAAGATAGATATGGTAATTAAATGGAGTTTCTATTTTGTGCAAAGCTAGCTGCTCATCTGGGCATTATAATGGTAACTTTGTAAGGAAGAAACCAATCTTACGGTGAGTTTCCTTCTGAAGTAGTTTCTAAGACAGAGATTCAAGTACAGATACATTATTTGGGAGATGATTCCATGAAATACCAGCAGGGGAAAGAGAATGTGATACAGGAAAGGTAGTGCCAAGAAGGAATGTATTATTAAGCCAGCTACAAAAGTGGGTGATTGAAGCTTTAAGATTCAGGGAGAGGGTCTTAATTTCTGTCTTCCAGTCTGTCATGCAGGTGTAAGTGTGTGTGCATGTACATGTGCGTGTGTGTATGTGTGTGTGTGTGTGTGTGTGTGTGTGTGTGTGTGTATGACAAGGGTAGGGTTGGGAGCGAGAAAGATGTGTGTGGCTATAGTGCAGACTTCTGAAACAAATTTTAGCTCTAGGCAAATAATTGGCTGTGATATTGTGATTTATAGCAAATATATATTTGGTCTTCCTCCTGGTTCTCCCATAGAGCTCTTAAACCATTGGAATTTCCTAAGTGATGAGAATGATAAAGGTTTCTTTTGTTATGTTTATCAAGTTACTTTTGAAAAATACCTAGGTGGCCTAAGGATGGAGATTAGTTCCCAGGGAGACCAACCATGTGATTAGAGGATTAGAACTTTTGGTCATATCCCCTGACTTCCAGAGATGGGAGAAGGGCTGGAGACTGAATCAATCACCTATGGCCAGTGATTTAATCAATCAAGCCTTCATAAAAACTCAAAATGGATGGGGTTCAGAGAGCTTTCAGGTTAGTGAACATGTGGATATTCAGGAAGAATGTACTTTCAGAGACCATGGAAGCTCTGTGCCTGCTTCCCACATACTTTGTACTGTGTGTCTCTTGCATTTGGCTGTTCTTGGATTGATTCTTTTATAATAAACTGGTAATTTAGTAAATAAAATGTTTCTTTTGAGTTCTGTGAACTGTTCCAGCAAATTAGTTGAACCCAATGAGGGGGTCGTTGGAACCTCCCATCTATAGCTGGTCATTCAGAATCACAGGTGACAACTTGAACTGGTGGCTGGTGTCTGAAGTTGTAAGGGGAGCAGTCGTATAGGACTGAGCCTTTAACCTGTGGGATCTGATGCTATTTCCAAGTAGACAGAGTCAGAATTGAGTTGAGTCTTAGGACACACAGCTGGCATATGAGAATTGCTTGGTAGTGTGGTGAACACCTCCTCTCGCCCTTCTACCACCACACACACATTGTAATTGGGAGAGGAATTCTTATTGGCAACTGGAGGTTGTGGGGAACACTCCAGGCAGGATACTGACAAAATCTGCTATAAAATTTATTTGTGGTACTTGAACTCTATGCCACACACAGAATTCATTATTTTCCCATACAGCTCTCAAAATTACTAATGAAAATTCCATGGCTCAGAAGACTCATATCTTGTTCTGTAATAAGTTATAATCCTTTGGAGGTCAGGGATTGTGACTTGTAGCTCTTATAATCCTAGTGGCAAGCATTGGACTCTGCACCTATCCAATGTTCCTTAAATGTCTGAGCTTAATGATTATGATGATAATTTATACAAAATCAAATGATTAATGACTGAATTAGTAATAATATTTTTATATCCATGTAATAACATTATGAGTTGTGAGCAAGTATTGTTATTACAAGCCAAATTCTACACTAAGTTATGAGATTGAATGATGTATTTGAGAGGCAGAAGATAATTATTTTAATCTGGAATATATAATTCATAAAAAAAATGTACAGTAATGATTAAAGCTAATCAGTGGTTATTTAAAGGATTATGTTGTCAACAATGCCTGGAAATTAGAAGGAAAATTCCTTTTTATTTATTAAAGGACATTTAACATAAACTTTAAAAAATAGTTATATGCACTTTAATTGTTTTTAAACTGTTTTTGTAAAACTTTGGCCACACTGCCAGCATTTTTATAGAAGCTTGAAGGGAAGAAATTACTCTGTGAACTTTTTCTTATTAAGACAAATAAATAAATAAAGATGAAACTTTGTGCACGTCTTTGAAACTCAGATAAGGTTTTCTTTGTGACTCTCACTAATATAGAAAAATCTATTTAAATTTTCTCACTTCCCCTTTCCTTTCAAACCAAATTCCAGTTAGCCTTGGCTCCCACCCTCTCTTTCCCCAGTTATAAAACCAAATGGAATGTTTGTACTGAAGGGACAAGTCTGTGCACTGACTCAGAGGAAACAAGAGTTTATAAACCATGTTTCCCTACAGCCTCGGCACAAACATGCCTGTGGCCCAGTTCCAGTTTGGACAGGGCAAAACTAGGTGGTATGGCCCTGGCAAAAGTGAATCGGAAGAGCCTAGCTGGAAACAAGACCTGGGCTGCAAATGGCCTTGAGGCAACAGCACACTGTGGAGCTCTTTTATCATTAAGAGTCCAAACAAAAATGGCTGAAATGAAGTCACAGAAACATTAGGGTTTTGCTGGTATGAAGTAGTCCCTATAATTTTTTTATGTAGTTTGGTCTGACTGCAGCTTTCTTGCTTGTGAATTCTTTCTTAATTGTGTTCATGAGCTGTCTTCTTTGTGTAATATTTTTTCTCTGGGCATTTAGGCTGACCATATCTGCCTCGAATACAAAGGATTGCAAAGACAGTTTGGTTTTAGGTCTGAAGTCAGCCAGATAAAGTTCTGAATTCCAACTCATTATGTCTTACTTTCACTTGGCAAATGTTCACTAAGGACTTACTTTGTGCCAGGCATTTATTCTGAGGAAACCAGCAGGGTAGACAAGGTCCTCAATTCTAATTGGAGGAAATAGGAAAAGCAAAACAAAACAAAAACAGAGATGGTCTCACAGTGGTGGCAATCATGCCATAAAAATAAATTAGGGAGCTAGATTGGGTGACCAGGTAAAGCCTCCACAAGATGGTGTGGAAAATACTTCTATAAAGAAGTGACATTTAAGCTGAAACCCTAATGACAAGAAGGTACCAGGAGGATAAGAGCACTCCTAACATAGGCACACACAAAGTCCTGAAAGAAGAATAATGTTGATTTGCTTGAGGAACTAAAAGACAGCCCATATGTCTAGAGCACTGTGAATGAGGAGAGAGTAGAACAAGATGAGGTTAGGGGTGTGACAAATCAAAATGGTTACCTATTCTTTGAGGTGCCTGCCATAGAGAGGAGAGTCTGTTTTCTCTCCCCTTGAGTCTAGGCTAGCCTCTGACTGTTTTGATCTCTAGAGTGTTGCAGAAATGATGCTCTACCACTTTTGAACCTAAACTTTAAGATGATTGGTGCTTCTATCTTGGTCCTCTGTTGCACTAAACTGACATGTAAGAAGGCTGATGATCTGCTAGAGAGACCATCACATGGAGTGGTCCTGAGAATACATGAAGAGGATGGTGCTGAGCTGAGTCCAACCTTCCAGCTGTTGTCCCTGCCAAGGTGCCAGACAAGTGAGTGAAACCATCTTGGACCAGCGTAACTGCCAGCTGAATACTTCTGAGTGACTCCAGTAAATGCCTCTTGAAATAAACAAATAAACAAACAAACAAAAAACATATAATGTAGCCTTGCTCAAAATCCTGACATAAAAAATCATAAGATATAATTCAATGGTTGTTTAAAACTACTAAATTTCAGGGTAATTTGTTTTTTTTTTTTTTTTTGCAAATGATATTTGGAACAGAGAAACAGGCTGGGCTAAGCTACCTTGAGCCAGGGTAAAGAGTTTGGCTTGAGATGGAAGTGGTACCTCAGAAGAATTTAATCAAAAGATATAGGGCATATAGGAGCTGCATTACATTTTAAAACTTAATTTAACAGCTATTTGTTCCTGACTTCCTAGTTCTTTGCCCTTGTAGAAGTAAACAGGGTTGTTTGAAGATTAAATAATGTAAAATCATTAACATAGAGTTCTTAGCACCTAGTTAAGGGCTTAATAAATTGTAGCTGCAAATGTTACTATTTTTCTGGTTTACCTTCTACCTGAACAATTGAGGAAACTCCAGCTACACTCAAATTTTTCTCAACTAGTCGGCAAGCCCTTAGGGGAATTGTGTGTATGTATTCACATATAGAGACCTTTGCCATTTCAGTGGCCCCTAATATTCACCTGAATTGTCCATTATGTATCTTTTATGACTTCCTCTCCTCTTCTGACCCTCATAGATTCTCAGAGATTTTCCAAAACGCAAGCCATATTAGTCTAACTGAGCAGTGCCCAGGCCTCTAAAATCTTCTTTTGCTGCTGCTGCTTTGTCCCACAGTATAAATATACCAGCCTGCTGCCTCTCAGGCTGTCAGTCAATGGATTCCATTATCATACTCAAGTGGAGCAAACAGCCCTGTTCTCTCCCCCTTGGAGGAAGAAACTGCCAAAAGACTGATTCTTTGATCTCTATATTCCTATAAAAGTATCAATGATAAAAGTAATGTTATGTTATGTTATGTTATGTTATGTTATGTTATGTTATCACAGATGCTCTATGACTTATGATGGGGTTATGTCCTGATAACCCCATTGTAAGTTGAAAATACTGTAAAGCGAAAATTAATGTAATACGACTGACCTACCAGACATCAGAGGATAGTCAAACCTACCCTAAAGGTGCTCAGAACACTTACATTGCCCTATAGTTATGCCCAGCATTATGAGAGAGTATCCTACAGCATATCGCTAGTCCAGCAAGAGATGAAAATTCAAAATTCAAAGTGTGGTTTCTACTGAATGTGTATTGCTTTTGCACCAGTGTAAAGTCAAAAAATTGTAAGTTGAACCATCATAAGCTGAGGACCTTCAGTATTACCTGTTTCAGTAATACCTTTTATAAGGTGACTTAGTCCACTCACAAATCAACTGTGGGTGAGCTTGCTCACTGAACCTCTAGGTATGCTCTCTATTTGGCATTTGCTATTCTTCCCCTTGCCTGACTTATTCTTCCCTAGATTAGTTTTTCTCAAACTTGTGTTAAAAAATTTCAGTTTAGCTTTTCAGACATACCCATGAAAAAAAGTGCTCCTGGTAACTCCTTTCTATCCCTCTACTCCAGAGACTCATGATGTATAGTAAGACCTTGAAATAAACTCCAGCAAAAAAGACTGTTTCATTTGGCTTAATCCAGTATCTTATAAACCTATTTAATCACAAAACTCTATTTCCAGTCTCTCCTATAAAGAATCTCCTATGAAGAAATGTTTGGTTTTGCAGCCAAGGTTGAGAATGATGGATCTAGTAAAAAATGAATGACTTGTCAACTTAAATGAGATTCTTCTTTCTTAAAATCTTGCATAGTCCAACCCAAATTTTGAAATGCAGGGGAAATTTTCTACTTGCTCCTAGTTGGAAGACGTGGAAGTTAGTTTTATTATTGATGATATGATTTTATAATTTAATCTAATAATTTTTAAAAATAAATTTTGTTTGAGAGATAATGCATTTAGTTTCTTCCACACTTCCAGGGACTATAAGATTTCTTTAGTTTAGTTTAGTTTTTACCCCACCTCTTTTAATTGTCATATATGACAAAGTAGTACCAGATTTTTTTTTCTGGGTATTAGTTCCATTGCATAGTGAAAGTATACTGCCTGGGTTTCAATCCTGAATCCATTACTTATTTGCTGCATAACTTTGGGAAATTTACTTAATTTCTCTGCTCCTCAGTTTCCTTATATGTAAAATAAAGATAATAATAGTAGTTCCCTCTTAGGGCTGCTGTGATGATAAATGATCTCATGCACGAAAAGTGAGTTTCACGTTTTCTATTTACAAATATTAGCTGCTATTGCTATAATAGTATTACTAGTAGTAGTAGTAGTATTTAAAACAAAGGAATCAACAATTAGGGTCTATAAATATTTATTTTATGTAAAGATTTGTTGTACTTGAACTCAAATAACTCATCCTGTTTTTATTCTGAATTGGCAATACTCTAAAACAAAATCTGACTTTAGGACTAGTGTATACAGGAAATATATCACTGATATTGATATGAGAAGCATGTTAACTAAATGATTTTTTCCTCCATTCCTGAATCTATGTAACACTTTATGACGATTACATTTGCTATCTTATTAGTGCTAATGACATAATTGGAAAACCCAATGTTGATAGTACCATTTAAAATATAGTCATATGAGTATATTTTAGTCATTACACATCAAATACCCCTGATAGAAAAATTGTTGGGAAGGTGGAAGCCTCATATTAAACAATCATAGATCCTAAGCAGTTAAGCATTCTCTAGTTCATCAATTCTCCGTATGTTCAGGAGAGAGCCACACATTGTGCAGCAGCAGTCAGCATTAATTTCATTTTTTAAATGAGGCCTTCAAGGCATATGAGAATTTTATTTTTATATTTCTGCCAGTCAAGCAGAAAGATACAGTCTAGTAATCAGAGTGGAGGAAAACATGATTGCCACCTTTCCAGGATCAGTAGTCACTATTAAGTGTCTTTTGTTTGGTTGTCAGAGCCAGATTCGGAGAGTACAACAAGGAATCTTTTGATTTCACAAAACAAAGTTAAGGCCAGGGTTTTGTCTTTGAACTACAGTTTATCATAAACTAAATTTAGTAATAAAAGAAACATTATATAGGTTCTCTTGATCTTGCTCTATAAGGCAGTCTTCCTTAAATTATATGTATATTACCAAGAGGGAAAAGCAGGTTAGAAGCTTTGTTCAGCTCCCCTTCCCTTGCTGTGCAGGCAACTGCCCCAGTAGGAAGCATTCTTTGGGAAAATACTTTGCGAGGCTATACTTGAACACTTGAACTTATACTAATTGTAACTATATGGAAGAGTCATTTTATAATCAGCTTTATTGAACTTGAAGCCTACTGTTTTAAAAGCAGTAAGCTTTTAGGCACATCTTTTGACAAATGTAATGATGGAAGTAATTTTGTAATGTAAAGTACAAGGGCTCCGTACAGAATCTTTATTATTATCATTATCATTATTTTGGCTGGCTTCCTTGCTTATATTCTCTCCATCTTTGAATAGAACATTATTTTCTTATGATTGGGAAGGATGGGAGTCTTATGAGGATCATTTAATATTCAGAGGGCAGAGCCATGCCTATCTTGTTCATCACTGTATCTCTAGGGCTTAACAAGTGCCTGGCCCCAGAAAGTCTCAGGGAACATTAGTTGGATTAATGGATGGAGTGGTGAGTAAATAAAGTGTTTTGTCCTTGAATTATCCAAGTAAATTATTTAGATTTCAAATAACTGAATGCTTTTTTAGTCTTCCACTCTGCTATGGCACTGAAGATTGCTTTTTAAAAAGTAAAAAATCAATTTGTAGCCATTTTTCAAGAACAACTCTTTCTAGAATCCAATATGTGAAAAGATGTCTTTTTTACTGTGCATTGCTATCTTTTTCAAGATAATTTTATATGTTGCCAAAAGCAAGAAGACAAGTATCTCTCAAACACAACCCAGACAAATTGCCTCCTGCTATTTAATGAAAAGGAAACAAAATTGATCTTACTTTGTACTTTTATATAAATAAAAATATTTTTAAACCCTCAGACCAGAAAGTTTCCCTAGAGAAATAATGAATGATAGTTTGACATTTCTTTCTTTATAAAAATATCAATACCAATTCACTAATATATGGGTTTTATCTTCTTTTGTGCAAAATCAAACCATAAAATAGTTAGCATATATAATATACATAGCTTTTGTTTTTTTGCTAGAGGTCTTCTTAAAAACTTGTACTCCAAGATTTGTCTCAAAGTGGATTTAAAAAGCTATAAAAATATTTCTATTGGCAATATATATTTTCCCTGCTGTTTCACAGAACCAAGAGTGAGAAAAAGGTTCACCGGGAATACATTTGTTAGGAATTCACACATAGAGTCTCTTGGAATACTTTTCCTACGAATGACTTTATATTGAGGGGTGAATCTTCCAACAGCTTCTAATTCAAGCCATGTGTTCTAGATTTAATAGTAGGACTCACTCTCAAGTATCTCAGGCTTGAAGGACAGAAAATAGAACAGAAATTTCTCTAATAATATTGCAATATAATTACAAAAAAATAACAAAACCAGGAGAAAGATGTTGCCATAGATGTCAATATCTCTAAAGTTGGAACTGGGCTTGTTCTTCTGAGGATCTATGAATTCGAGTTAAATGTTCTCTATGAGAAAGGAAAATATCTTTCAAATGCTGAGCTAAACTTTAAAACCAGCTTTTAAAAAATTTTTGTCATTGCTGGCATCCAGAATACAAGTCACACATCAGCTTTTGAGCTCGAGTCTTCCCTTTTTGGATTGGTGTGTGTTCTTTCCAAATTAAATAATAACTCTATTGCTTTGCAAAACAAAAAACATAAAGTTTATGGAAAAATGGCAGAGTTTGTGGGAAAACATATTGGTTTCTGTGTTCCAATAGTCTCATTAATTTAAAGCACTTCCTGTCCAGATAATTTTTTATTCTCCACCCTCTTATCTGGAAAGCATACACAGAACCTTTCTTAAAAATATGTTAGCCACTCATTTACTGAATCTCCCTTGTGGACCCAGTATTGTCTTAAGCTCTGTGAGATGTTATTCTCGTTCTAACAGAACTCATGGTCTAGTTGAGGTTAGTAGACTTACAAGGAAGAATACTGGTGATTGGACATCATGGAAAACCAGGTATCTATTATGTATTAGACAAATGTTAAAGATTTAAAAGTCAGAAGGTGTGCTTTCCTGCTTTTCTGCCCTTGTTTGTGCTTTTCACTCCACCTGGAATGTCATCCTCCTTCTTTAGAAATTTTACCCATTCTTTAAAAACTAGCCAGTGACATTTCCTTATCCCTCTAGTCAAAATTGGTCTTCTCGGCCCTGTAGTACTACATCTTTTTTTTTTTTCTGTACTAATCCTGTGGGAGTTATCAAATGCAGGTTCATAGGTTCATATTGTATTATTTATGTACCTCAGAAAAAAATTTCCCTTCATTCCTGATGGGCCAACACTAGGTCTTTTGTATATTTGGATGTTTCACAGCATGTAGAATAGTTTTATCCACTCATTAAATAAGTACTTCATATGTGTTTATTGAATGGATGACTGAATGATCAAATGATTGAATCACAGGATTTTGTGCAAAAGCTCTAAAGCCTTTCTCATACATTATCTTTCTTAATTCTGTAAAGGAGTTACTATCATCACCACCTTACAAAATGGTAAATCAATGATCAGAGAGGTAAAGTAATTTTTTTAACTGCATAAAACAAGTAAATGACAGAGTTGACATTCAAACCCAGGTTTCTTGGCTCCAAGTTGACTACTTGTTCCATTCCCTCATTCTGTTTCCTATAGTAATTCATTTTCTAGTCACTGCAGTGTTTATTTAAATGCATTTAAAATCTTTAATAACTGTAGGTTGTAAGTAATTTGAGGAAAGACCATTAAGGTTTTTAATATTCTTAAAGGACTGATGTAACACCTCATTTTTATTGTTTCAGTGATTCTTGTGCCAGTTGAAGAAGCAGTGCTATTGATTTTGCAGTAGATGTTACATATCTTAGGTTGAGGCCTTTCCAGGTGATAAGACCTCTTTTATCTTTCCAGAAAGCAGTTGTTTTGTCTTTCTTTATCTGATAGGTATTTCTTTCAAATAGCAAACTGATGTCCGTGAATTAAAATACTCTCACATTTAATAATCTTGTTATAAACCAGGCTTCCCATTACAGCTTTTCTATTGTATATCACAGTTCTCCAACAGTAGTCTGAATGACAAGTACTTGTACATGCCTTATAATTCAAGTTTTAGATTCTCCTATAGCCAATTGGCTACAAAATATAATGTCTATATAGTTCAAAGCTAGTCTGGGAGAGTGAAAAATGCTTAACTTGGAGTCCAAAGACATGAGTCAACTAGCTTTTCTTCGATTTAACTAGTTGTGTGGTGCTGGGCAAATCCTTAATGTTTGTAGGTCTTAGTTTCTCCATCTGTGAGATTGAGAGATTGAAAAGGCTTATCTCTAAGCTACCTCCAGCTCTAACATTTCAGGATTCAACTGATGTTTTATTCAAGAAAGCCCTATGCTTCTTAAGAGTTATAGGAGATTAGTTTTATGCAATTAAGTCATCTCTTCCATTGGTTAGCTACATAAAATTAAATAATTCACTTGAACTCTCCCTCAGTTTACTCACTTGTGAGGCAAAAATAATAATAACCACTGCCCAAGATTTTAAAAAAGACAATTTGTGAGAAAGATTTTTGTAAACTTCAATATCCTGTACATGTATATTTGGACCTCTTTTACTCAAACTGAAAATGCCACTTTGTGATATTAACAATCTGAAACTTTCAAGGATAACATAATTCCTATTCTTTCTGTTTCAGTTTTTCATTATTTATTACATAAGATTTTATAAATACACAGTAATGCATATGCAAATTTTGAAGCATAACAGAGTAAACAACCACAAACCCACCACCTATTCTGAATATTAAAACATTCTCAACATCATTGAAACAGTCCTATATGTTTTTCCCTAATTTGACCCTCTGCTTTCCCATTAGAATTTGTGTTTTTAACTTTTAAAAATAGTTTTACTACATATGTATGTATAAATAGTTATTGAATGATATTTTGTTTAGTTTTTTTGTTTTGGGGTTTTATAAAAGTGACATCATACTGTATGTAGTCTTTTGAAACTCACTGTTTTTCCCCACTTAATATTATATGTTATTAGTAAAATTATAATTTTAATATATTAATGTTATTATTAGCTTAAGATAAAATGATAAATCATATGTTAATTACATATAGTTTACATATTAATATATAAATCACATGTAATATGTGTAATAGTTATATAACTTATGTGATATTTACATATAACTGTACTAATGTATAAATTATATATAAATTAAAGTAAAATTACATATTAATTACAATATTAGTATTATTGCTTAAGTAGATCACTTATTTTTGCTATTGCATAGTATTTTATTCTATGAATATACCACACACTATTTATTAATTTTAATGAAAATGAACATTTGGGTTTTGACAGCAGTTTTACTATTAAAATCATAAAACCAAAGTAGTCAAGAGAAGCAGTCTTATAGTTTCCTGGAGCACATGAATAAGAATTTGTCCCCTTACATCCACGCTTAATTTTCTTCTTAATATTTACACTTTCTAGAATTGTGTATAATTCTGATAATTGCCTGAATCCTCAGTTGGAATATAAGATTATATTTTTTCAATGCCATAACCTTAGGATCTAGAAAAGAACACATAGCAAGGGTTCAAAAAATATTTGTTGAATAAATGAAGGAATAGGTTTTTGTTTCTTGTTTATTAGTTAAATTATCCTGTTTGGATTTCCTATTGATGAGGAAATCGGCATGAAAGAAAGACCCTGATTGCACTATTCTGGGTTCATATCTACTATTAACTAGCTGTGAAACTTTGGGCAAGTTACTCAACCTTTCTCATTCTGAATGTCAACATTTATACAAAGGGGTAGTAATGATTTCTGGGTATTGTGGTGCTTAATATGCGATGCTTATACAAATGTTTACAAACCATGAATTTGTAAATATATACTAATCGTTGTTCTTTATAGTTGTTCTTTAAATTCCACATTTATGGAGATTAAAAAAAATGAACATGATCAAATTACTTGTTTTGTATCAAGAATTCTGAGGTAAGGCAGGGAGCTTAAAAGAAAATAACAGACTATAGAGAGTGAGAGAGCCTAGTTTTAGGGCCTCCTCTGATATACTTGTGTTGAATATGCAGTATCAAGCTTTAACTGCAAAATCAAGCTATTTTTAGCCTCAAGAAAGCATAAAGAACCTCTTTTTAAGTAGGGCAACCAAGATAATGTGTTATCCTTTTCAATCAGCCTGCCTAAATGAAATATTCATCTTTTGTGTCAAAATAAGAAGTGATATATATAGTTGGGTACCAAGAAGGGAAGGAGTCTTTTGAGGGTAAATTCTTAAAAAGTCAAGGATGTAAAATAACTGTAGCTAAAATATCCATTTAAATTGAATTAAAGTTCTATAATTCCAGAGAAATGAGATTTTCTGTTTTTCTTCTCTTTTTGTTTCATGTAGACAGGTGAAGGCAGAGGTGATGATGTCTGGGGGAAGCTTTTCTTCAGCCTCTGTCCAGGAGGCATAGTGGAAAAGACCCTGGGTCTGGGGCTGGCATGTCCCTGTGCTGGCCAAAGTTAATAATATTGACCTCTGTTTTATCACCTATAAAATGGTGTTAATAACAATATCGTCCCACTCTGATTATCGTAATAATTAAGTATAATAATGTGAGTAAAAGCCCCTTGTAAACTTCAAAGTATGATGTTGATATTATGAGAACTGTGGTACAAGATTTAGTGCCATAAGACTGAAATCCAAAGCAAAATGTGTTATGATAACTAGACCTTAGGCAAAAATGTAAAATGGCCAGTTTAATTTTGTCCTCCTCCTGTTGCCATCACTTTTTATTAGGCATTTCTTCTTTCTTCCTAACCTTGTCTTCCCCATGGGTTCCCAGCACTCACACTCAGGCACTGCTGAGGGTCTCTGGCATCCAGACATGGAACCATACACGTTCTACATGTACATCCTGTGTCCTCTTCCTTTCAGTTTTGGCTCTGCCCACTCCTTCCTAAAATAATACCAAGTTCTAGGAGAGTGGGAGACAAAAGGATAATTTGGCTTTGGGCTCACTGGGAGCCTTAAGTCCTGAGTTTTGATATGATATCTAGATAAGTCACCAAGATCCACTGACAAGAATAAGGAGGCAAAGGCCCACTGGGAAGCTTTAAATTTTCTAAAATTTGCCCAAAGGTATTTTGACATTTTTACATATCCCAGGAACCTGCTGTTAACTTTTAATACAGTCTGGGTGACACAGTTAAGATTATTGTTAATAGATGCTCATGCAGTAGTCTCTATGGTTTTAATTCATTTTCATATCCCCAGTGAGACTTTAAATGGGTTGGTTAGAATAAACTTAGTGAATCCCTTAAGGGAAAAAAGAACTGTTCCAAAAAATAATTTAAAAATAAAATATAGATAACCATGCCTGGATTGGAACTGGAACAGGAAATTAGCTTTAGAGTTCTTTTTTTTTTAAATCTCCTTTTCTCTCTCTGTTTGCTCTGTATACTTTCTTTTTTATTCTCTCAGAGTCTCTCCACACTTTTTATTCCATTCTTCATTTTTTTTCAGGTCACATTCAAGAAGAACTTAGCTTGGCTGGCTTGGCTCACCATTACTGATGTGTGGTTTGAGGCTCTTGATTCAACCAGCAGCCATTACTATGCAGAGAGAAGGGCTGAAGGTCTGCAGTTTTCCAATAAAAGGGGAACATGACTGACAGATCCAGGACAGTTAAGTTTCAGAGCTACGTGAGCATGAGAGAGGGAAATTGCTTTGAGTGGAATAACGTCTTAGTTTGAGAGGCCCCCTCAAGTCTTATAGTTGCACACTCTCCTCATCTTCCATCTCTGCTATGAACAAGATTGTTCCCATAGATGAGACTCTCTCTCCTTCAAATATATGTTTAGTTTTTCAGACTCCAAAAAAATGTGGGCAAAGAGTTCTGGTCTTGGGAGTTGGCATGGGACAGCCTTTTCTTAAGGATACATCTCAAAATATTTCACTTAAGATTGTTAGAATTTAAGGCCAATAGTGAACTTTATTTCTCATCTCAAATCCCAGATCCCATTCTGCCACTTATTGGCTGTGGGACCTTGAGAAAGTTATTTTATCTGTATAGTATCTACCGCCATGCTTTTGTGAAGATTAAATGAGATAACAAATGTAAAGTGCTTAACTCAGTTCCTGACATGTAACAAGTGCTCAATGTGCTTTAGCTACATTTTTATTTTTATTGCTTTGTTACTTCATTTATTAATTCTTCAAATGTGCCACTTAATCAACATTTATTGAGAGCTTACTCTGTGTGAGATATGCTAAAGTACTTAAGGCACCTAAAATCAAAGTTAAAATGATTTAAAAGTTTTAACAATCATCCAACTTACATTGCTAATTTTTTTTTGCAATCTTTCCCCACAAATGCAGGACCTTATAATATCAGTGAGTTTTGATATTGCTCTAGGCTACAGACTAAAGAATTTTTTTTTAAAGCACATGATAGTGAATCTATGTAATTGAGATGGAATTTTACTTGAAATTTCTAAATAATGGTTAGAGTTTATAGTATTTAAATAGACTGGCACATTATGCCAAAAGAGACATTGTCAAGCTTCAGAAAGCATACACTGCTTAAAGTCTTGAATCTGTATAATTTTTATGTGACATTTCTTCTCAAAACAAACATTTTTTTGAATGAAAAATTTTGTGCTACTCATATCCTCCCCAAACATTCCTTGCCCTGTAATAACTTATCAGTGTGTGCACAGGATGGAAAAAGGGGAAAAAAAAGCTAAGGAAGTAGTTTTCAGTTTCAAGTTTCCAAAGGGTTGTTATAAATAACAACCGGTTTGTTTAAACAATGGTATTTTATAGTTAATTTTTTTTTTTTTTTTTGCTTACTGGGAATTAACTCAAATGCCTTTTTAAATTTTGATTCATGTTAAAATTCACTATGGGATGGTGAACATCAGTGAATTTTTTTTAGATAATTTGGTGTGCTGAGTCATGGGCAAAAATGTAAATTCTCATATAGGCATTCAAGAAACATTTCTTCACTGTACTAAACTATAGATGTAGACCTGTATAGAAGAAAGAGCAGAAGATCTATTAACTCCAGGGCATGCTCTAGGGTCTTTCAAACACGTGTTTTTTACTGTGGGCAACCCATAGTAAAAAAGAAATTATATATATATATATATATATATATATATATATATATATATATACACACACACACACACACACACACACACACACACACACATTTTGTATTGTAACTGTTACCAGTAAACATATACATATGTATTCATGTAAACAGTTGAAATAAAAATTTTGTAAAACTATACCTACCAGCTACAATGTATTCTTTTTATACTATTCTGTTTCCTTTATAAAAAAAGAATGGTATTTGTGACCTACTAAATTTATTCATGACCTATCAAAGGACTATGATGTAGAGTTTGAAAAACATTGTTTTGAAAAACAATTCTCTTATATCAGCATGTTCTGTTGTCATTTGCATAATTAATATAAGTATAGAACTCGGGGGAAAAGTTTTTCTAGTTTTTTTCCTTAACTTTAGAAAAATAAATTTAAATTTCTTGGTTAATGTTACTTTTTAAATTTGAATTGACTTAAATTATCTTTCAGTTATAGTTACTTGAACAATAGCCTATTCCTGAAGATCTGGCTTTAAAGAAATGGCTATATTTGGTTTACTAAAGTTTTCAAACATGAGAGAATTATATGATTAATGAAAACTTTTGAAAAATAAGAAATTCTCAGTCAAATATTACAGTAAAATTATAATTACAAAGTGCTTGACAAGAAATTAAGATTTAAAAATAATCTAAGAAAAAAAAACACCTCATCAAGCCAATGAATAACTCAAGAGTCCTTTCTTCTGTGGCTTACTCATTTTTGCTTTTACTGAAATCAGGAATTATTTCTGCAGTAACCTAGTATGTATTCTTGCTATGGGGTATGTAGTGTACAGTTCTTTAAAACAATTTCTTAAATCAAAGAAACTTAGCATGTCAGATTCTTAAGATTTGGAGAACTTAAAACCTCCTATTAGGATAAAAGTGACTTCTTCCACTTTCTTAAGCCCTTTGATTAAGGGCCTAATATTGTCATGAGTGGGGCCGAGGATGGTGTTGGTGGGGGTGGGGGATACAGAGGTAATTTTTAATAGCAATGATATGGCTAGTTGTCAACTTCAGGAGTGTTCTATCAAATAGGCAAGCTCCTAGGTATTTGTTGAGTGCTCCTAGATTTTTTAGACAGGCCCATGGTTCTAAAGCTGTTAAATATTAAGCTGTCTTGGTGCTTGTTGCAAAACTTCAATTATTTTTCCCTGTGGCTACCATGTGGCTCTTTATATAGCCCAAGTGTTGTGCAATCAAATTTGGACACTCTAGACACAGTCGTTTTTGATGCAAGAGGAAGTGAGTGGTAAGGCAGAACTGAGGGCTCCTGGGAAGCAAATATTCAGTCTACATTTATTCCCAGGCCTGACTCAAAGGGTTTGTGATTTGAGGAATTACCCTAGCCATGCTTCCCTATTTCCAGGGAGTAAAACCACAGGGCAGTTTAGGCTGATGGGTTTCCTCCTATCTGATGTCTGCACTGTTGTTACTGTCACTCTGAGTCACAGGGCTTTAGCGACTGTCGTGTGGTGTACAGTAGTGTAGGAAGGAGTGAATAGATTTAAGGCTGGAGTGGGTTGATCATGGCTCACATTTCAGTTGTGCCACGCTAGCTCTGTGATGCTGGGTATGCTACTTGAGTCCTCCAAGAACTAGATTTCTTACCTATAAAACGAAGACACTAAAATCTACCAAGTCAGTTGAGTAGATTAAAGAAATTTTTTTAAAAAGCAAAAAAGAAAGAGCTAATATGTATCAACTACTTCTTATGTGCCAGGCACCATTCTGAGCACTTTTTATGTTATTCATGTAAACTCAATTCTCACAACAATTCTATGGGGTAGGTGTTATTATCATTTTCATTTTTTAGATTAAACTGAGATTGTTTTGTACAAGATGATGCCAATAGGAAGTGTAGAGCAGGGATTCGAATTCAAAAAGCCTGAATGCAGAAACTACACTCTTAATTCAAGTATTTGTATATGAATTAGAAACATAAAACTTTAAAAATGGTTCTGTTACATCCAAAATTTATTGAATTAATAGTCAACAAACTTTCTTCAGTGCCAACTGTGTGTGTGAAGTGCTGCACTAGGTGTTATGAGAAAGCAAATATAAAACATTGTTGTCACATCATAGGGAAAAAAAATCACTAGCTTCCCTATAAAGGAGAGAAGTATATGGAGATTTCTATAGGAATTTGGGGACTGGGTAGGGACTGAGTGTTTGTGGTGCTGGTTGCTGATTAGCTGAGGGTGAGGTAGAATGAGGGGAGAAGTAAAAGATACTGCTGAGATGTTAAGCTCGGGTGATAAGAGAATGATGATGCTATCAACAGCATGGGCGAATCCGGAGGAGCAGGTGTCAGGTGGGTGATGGTATTGGTCACAGTGAGACTCTCTGTAGATATTTCAAATTATATCATATAGCTAGTGCATGTTATCAAATTGAACATGCAAAGAACATGTTTGCTCCTCATGAATGTATGCCACAAATATTTAATGAGCACCTATTTTGTGTCATGGGCTCTTAGTTAGGCTCTGAGGGTCTTTCCATCCCAAAGTTCACAATTTATTGTGAATTTGGAGGAGAAAGGCTATCATCTCAGCAGTATCTTATTATAAAATCTTGGTTTTATATAAAAATATTTTTATCATACACAGAACTTTTTTTTCCAAAGCCTTTTTGGCTATTTTAGAAGTTTCAGTGTATTTTATAAACTTGAACATATTTTAGAAACTCCATTCTTATATTTTATAATTATTGTAGGATTGTTATGATCATACCCACATCAAATACTTTCATAGGAAATTGTGTTCCTTCTAAAAACATGACCCAATGCCAGAACCTGATATAGATATCTGAGTCAATGGTCAGTGTCAACTCCACAAAGAAATGTTATGAATTTCTAACATTTGTATAATCCAACCTTTCTGAAATGACTGATTTTGTTTTAAAAATGAGAAGTAATCACAGTATATACTGTGCTCCATGGCTTGTCAACATTGTGAATCAGAAGAGAGATATTGGCCAGATCTTGGACATAGGACCAAGTCATACAAGACTTGCTGTCCTCCATGTGGAAGGGCCCATATACCTTGGGCTGGTGGAAAGCAATTCTTAGGGATGCTGGTTGTACCCATCTCACATTCTTATTATTCAGTCCTTTGGCATTTACTGTGCACTATAGAGCATGAAAAGATGGAGAGAATATGATCTCAATGGAGATGATAGAAAGCAGTTAAATTTATAGGCTTTAGTTCAGTCCTAGTTTCCTCCACCTTAAACCTCTTTTCTCTTTAAGCCCCATTTTCTTTCCCTGTAAAATGGTGATAATTAATACCTTCTCTGTAGAGTTGATGTAAAAATTAAGTACAGATAATGAGTACAAAGTGTTTAGCACAGGCTCAGTATGTACTTAGAATCCTTTCAATAAGAAAAGCTACAGTGTATTATTACTATTTCCATTAGTATATCAATGAACTTATTCACTGATGTGAAAAGCAAATGCATAGAAATTAATGAGAGGCTTCAGTAAAATAAAGCAAGATGGAGTAGAAACATCTAGACAAACTACATGCATCAGATAGATGATTATATAGTAAATGTTTTGATTTTTATCTCATTGACTGTCTAGTAGGTAAAAAGAAAATTATTTGAAAAATCAAATTCCCACAATTAGTTAAGCTCCAAGAAATCATCATGATATCAACATGTTAAACATAATAATAAATCATGATTTCATGCACCACCCCCTTCACTCCTTACCTGCACTCTCTCCTCACATTCTTTTCTCTTTCAGCCTCATGAGAGGAAGTATGAGCATTGTGACAGTTAGTATGGACTTCCCAGTTAAGAAGACCTAAGTTGAAACACAGACAATTGCTAAACTTCCTGGATCATTTTCTCTATTAAAAACGGGATCCTCTAATGCACAGTGTTGTAAGAATTTAGTAATTTAGACCCTCAAGTCCTAGTGAAGGGTCTACTATATACAAAGTAATTAATAAAGTTTTTTATTATTGAAAATTTCTGCTTCATGCTAAATAATACCATTCTAGACTTTCAGTTGGCCTATTAAATGATGTGCTCAAACATCTTGAAAGAGTTGCTATTATTAAGATGTAGTTATTCAGCTACTCATAAATTAGGCATTAGTTAGATCAACATTTCTCAAAACATAGTCCAGGGATGTCTGGGGGTTCCCAAGACTATTTTATGAGGGTCTCCAACACACTTTCATGGCATCTGGAAGATTAGATTCTCTTCTTAATAACACTATGACATCATTTGTTCTTATTACTCTCATTCTCTTATGTGCTTTCTGGCAGCTACATGATGTATTACAAGAGATTGAACAGGCAAGTAGATATAGAAAATCAGCTGTCTCTTTAAAGCAAGACTTTAGAAACATTTGTAAAAATATAAACAATGTCACTCTTCTCACTAACATGTAATTTTTTTTGTTTTGGAAATAGAATTATTTTTCATAAAAAGTTATATTAACATGTAATTGATTTATTATTGATATTTTAAATGAACTAATAAAATATTTTTTAAATTCCCAGTTTTATTTTTTGATATGATAAATATTGATAGATATAACACATAATCAGAAGCTCTTTGGAGTTCTCAGTACTTTTTAAAAGTGTAAGAAGTCCTGAGTCCAAAATGTGTGAAAGTCACTGAATTTGATACATTAGGGTCCATAATATAAAATATTATGCAGTCATTAAAAATGTCACAAAAATATATGTGTTGATAAGGGAAAATATTTATGATATATTAAGTGACAATAGCAGGCTACAAAATGGTATTATTTATTATCCTATTCTTGTTTTAAATGCATATGCATATGAATGAAATATGATTTTAAGTATTTATGTTTTTAGCCTGTATACTTTTTCTGTCTTTTATGTATAATCAGCATGGATTACTTTAATAATTAGAAAAAACCCTTAATTTTGAAAAAAATCAGTTTACTGAAGTATCTATGGTTGACTCATAGCAAACAGACTGATGATGGCTCTGAAGATGTATATTTCTTCCTATATCTGCTACAGTAGCAAAAATGATTTTAAAACAGTACAAGCTAAATTCTACCATATATTTTTGAGATGATAGATTTGAAACATTTGAAAAAACAAATAAGAGTATTCACCCAAAACAATCTTGAAACTTGATAAGGCATTTAAATGTGGACTGAACCAAATTTTAATGTTCTGGAAAGATATGATGTTATGAAGGTAGAATCAGTTGTTCATAGATTAACCTCATGTCCTGTTCTTGGGATCTCTCTCTCTCTCTTTCTCTCTCATCTAGTTATCATCTAATACTGGTAACTTTTATTATTTTCTAATGGTATCATCCTTTATTAGCAGGCTGAGATGGTGTGTGGTTCTTCAGAGTAGGAACAAGGTCTTAAAATTCTTTTGCAACAATCACAGTACTTGACAGATAATTTAATATGTATAAGGCACTAAATAAACACCTGAAATATTTAAATGTTGCATCTTCCTTTCAGAAGTATTATTCCATTAATTCATTCTCATTTCATGTTAAAACCTTCAAATGTCTTGAAGATAAGTCTAGAAGGGGCTGGAAATTTCTTAATATCAAAATGTTTAGTTATTCCTGCAGTTTAAAAAACAAAAATAAGCTTCTCTTCTATAATAATATACAGATTCTTATTACTTAAAAACAAAAAAGAACTTTCTCACTAATTAAGTATTTGACAGATTTCACACTCTTTGCTGTTATTTGCCTTATTTATGTGTATTTTTCCATTTGAAACAAATGCATGACCAGACTGAGGCTATCCAGAAAGAAAGCTGATCTTCTGTATAAGATCTCAAGCTCTAATGATTTCTAGAAGAAAGGGGAATAATACAGAAACCTGCTGGAGGATTCATATTATATTGGTGGGTAGGGAGTACCTCTAACAGGTGAAGCCCACGTTCTGACAGGGGCAGAGGAGAGATGAGAGGTGAGGCCATTTTCAAATGTGGATTTTTGTTGTTATTGTTGTCTTTTATTTGTTTTTGTCAGGCCAACAGAATTTGGTGATGGCTAGGTGTGAGGAAAGAGGCGGAGTTGGGCTAAGCAAAAATTTCTAGCTTGGGGGACAGGAAATTGAAAAGCCCATCACCAGAGTTGATGGCAGAAGGAACAGGTTGAAGTGAGGCAGGGAGGTGGATATAATGGACTCAGGTAAACTTTGGTCTGAGACTTTTGTGGTATGCAAGTACTTAACTTCTTAGAGTTTTCTCACCATTGATGGACATTATCTTTTCTCAGTCTTTCCTTCCTACTGCTCTTTGAGGGTGGATGACGTCTTTGACCCCAGTTTCCCTCAATTTTATTTATATATGTCTTGAGTGTCTAGTTTCTCCAGCTTCCAAGACCTAGTAAAAAGTTTCCAAATTACCTTCAGCTTCATCCTATGACATTTGTTTGGAAACCATATTAGAACATCATCTGTTTTTCCAGTTTAGTATGTGGTCTGGTGTTTCCTTTTTCCTTCTGTATTCAAAAGTTTCAGATTGTGTTTAGATTACGATCACCTTTGAAGTAGGAAAACTATCTTTTATTACAATGGGTATGAAAGTTTTAAAAGCAAACGGAACCATATTCCAAAAAAGGAGAGCAATGCATTGATCTTCAGAACCTGGAGTTCTGGTAAATAAACTGTACAGGAATAAACTCTATGTTATATTGGGCAGAACCTCAAAGTGAGTCTCAGAATAATCTGATTTATTTTAGTTGCACTGTCCCTAATTAACTGTGTATGTATGTCACTTGATCTCTTCAGGCCTCAATTCACTCAACTGTAAAATTAAGGGGTGAAATACTCATATAAAGCAAAACGATACTAATAATAATCATAGTTAGGCACTATGTACTGATTACTTACTGCATGTCAGGCACTGTGGTAAGCATATACATTCTTTCTTAGCAATCCTTTGAATTGGGTACTGTTTTCACTCCCTCTTTGCAGGTGAGAAAACTGAGGCTCAGAGATTTAAGCAGTATGCCCAGTGTTGCATTTGAATTTAAATCTGGTTCTATCAAATTCTCATCTGCTTCTCAATGTTCCTACTACTTCTTTCTGGAATTTTTATCTTAGAAACAATAACAAAAAATTATATTGAACAAAATCATGGTGATTTCTTCTCTACTTGCCAAAATCAAAAATTTTAAACCTTAAACAGGGCCAACACTTAATTTTAGTTGATGCTCCAACATGCAGAGAATGTAGTCCAATAGCTGAAAGATGGCACTGCCCACATCCCTGTAATCACTGTGGGGAGGCCAGAACTGCAGGGGTATTTATTTGGCTCGGCTTCATATGGTGGTGAGCTGCCATCTTCCCTGCTTATAGTTAGAGTTCATGCAGAAGTTGCTGTGGACATAATGTTGACTTCACAGTGCTGTTCTGAAGCTTAGACGGATGCATTAGTGACTGGCAGCTGTTGCCCCAAGAATACTTCTAAAGTAAGTTTAAGATATTACCTGTACGTGTTGGCTGTTGGTTAATGATAACTATTACCACAGAAGAGTTTAACTTCTGTGCAAAAGTAGTAAGTTTAAAAAACTACAGCCCCCTCCCCCTCAAAAACTAGTTAATTCAGGTCACAGTACCAAGGACCAGTCACAGTGCTAGGTATTGGGGACTTGAAGCTAAACAAGTGTACCTTCAGAAGCTGCGGGGGAGGAGACGGACAAATTAAAACTACAGTATGATGAGCTCTCTGCTGGGGGAAGCACCATGCACTAAGAGCACGGAATAGGCTGAATCTAAAAATAATCTCAAGGAGGATTTAAGTTTATGGATGAAGGTCCCTAAATAGAGGAACCTTCCAGTTACACATCACTAAACTAGATCGTAATCCAGTAGAGCAAGAGTTATGCTGCTATCTAAAAGATAGGCTGGTGCAGCAAAATCTATCGAACGAGATTTTCCTGCAGAAGAGATCCTCTAGGGTCTTATGAGTATCTATTAAAAGTTTTCTATTAAGGACTATGTATTTTCAGAAATTAGGCCACAAATATTTGTGTGAGGAGATTTCTGACATAACAAGACTATAAAAATGCACCATTGTATTAGTTAGAGTAGGCTAACTGTTGGAGTAGATAGAACAAGTTCAAATTAATTTCAAGTAAACCTGAGGACTCTGCTTTGCAAAGCAGCCAGATTAATGGAGGTTCCGCCATCTTTTACATGTAGTTTTCAACATTGCCCTGGGTTTGGACATCTGGCCAGGATAAGAAGAAAGCATAGAGGGTCTTCTATAAGAGGATTTTATGAGCTAGCCTGGCCAGGAAGTGGTACAAATCACTTCTCGTCACATTTAGTCACATTTGGTCTCTGAGCTACTGCTAAGTGCCCTTTCCTAGGGCAACAGGAAAAGGAAATTCAGCTGTGAGCCCAGCAAAATGAAGAAATGGCTTAGTGATCAGCTTATAGTTTCTGCCACAACTATAGACGGAGATTGGAAGACTAACCCAGAGAGACTTTTTGGACCCCCAATTAAAAAGAGGAAAAAGTTGAAGGGAAGGGAATAAGATAATAATACCTGTTGCAACAGTTTAAGTTCTCTTCCACCTCTCCCATGGAATAAGGCTGAGTCACAAATCAACAAACACCTCCAGCTTTTGCAAGTAGATTTGCACACTAAAGTCTGTAGGAAATCTATGCCTATATGCAATTTACAACTTTAATGTAAGGTATGAGTATTATATAGTATATTCTTATGATTATATTTCTTATTATGTCATATGTCATAATAATTTTAGGTATTTCCAGGTGTGTTGGGCACCTGAGTTAAGTCACCAAAATTTATATAGATGGAGATACTGCATTGCAATTTTAAAAAAATTTTACTTTAGAAAACTTTTAGATTTACAGAAAAATTGAGAAGATGGTACAGAGTTCTCACATACTCAAACCCAGTCACCCCTATTACTCAAATTTATGGTGAATTAGTTAGAATTAATGGACCAATATTGAAGGAAGACACTGGGCTCTGTTTGGACAGTCTTAGAAGGTGCCACACCAAGCCTGTATGCTGAAAACAGGGCCTGAAGACTGTGTTGTCACAATGTTCAATTCAGCAGACATTGGGAGCAGAAGATACCACATGTGTTTAAATTTATTTTTCTCCCCAGTTTTGGGGAATAAACCTGCCCAAGTGAAAATTAGTTTCCCTGAGAACTTGACTCCATTCTCGTTTCACTCTGTAGTTGGAAGAAGGCATATGTGTCCAAGAGTGCAGACATAATCACCCTGAGCAAGGATATGAAATGAGGTGTCTAGGTAATTGGCTTATGTGACACCCCCAGGTTCTAGTTTGCCACCATACAGCTTAAAAGGAATTTGTAATAGCAGCGATGGTGTTTGAGGATGACAGGTTTTTGTTAGATTTTACTTATACTTCTTTGAAGACTTCAGTGTACTGATTTGTCTTTGATACTTCATAAGAAGTTCAAAGATACACAAGAAGAATGATTAATCTCTCATTTAAATAGATGCTTAACATGTTTTCCTGTGTGTTAAAGAGGAGTAGATAGGGTCCTTAGTTATTCTGTCCACTTGATCACTTTAAAAAGGACACAGCGAGCTATTTATCTATGTTCAAGAAGCTATTATGTGACAGAATGGGACTAAAACTCAGGTCTTCTGATTCTCAGAGTAGTGCTCAGGCCACAACATACATACAAAGAGTTACATCTTTTTTGTCTTGAGCTTTTGCATTCGCCCCGTTATTTAACTCATGTCACATCCTACTCTTCAGTTTAACACTAACTTTGGTTGAAAAGTAAGTAGATCTCTGTCTCATAAGCCTATGTTCCCCTTTACCAACAAAAATTATTGCAAATGCAGAGATTTGCTTGTAAAAATGTCCAGAAGTCTTTTGTAGTGGTGAAGTGCTGGTAAACTTGGAGTTTAAGTGGAAAATATTCTGTCCATCCCCAGAAGTGTTTCTCAGATGAAAGAGGCCATGACATTTTATAGAACACTTTCATATTTTTCATAAGCTTGAGTTAATAGCCTTTCTAAGTAACTTGCTATGTAGGTTCTTTTTTCCCTTGTGAATCAAGAAGCTAGTATATTATTTTAAATAAAAATTTTTTAATTGTGATAAAATATGTATAATATAAAATGTATCATCAAACATTTTTAAGTATACAGTTCTATAGGGCTAAGTTTATTCACATTGTTGTGCAGCTAATCTCCAGAACTTTTTTATCATGCAAAATTGAAACTCTATACCCATTAAACAATAGCTTCCTACTTCCCCCTCTCCCCAGCTCCTGCAAACACTATTCTACTTTCCATCTCCATGAATTTGACTACTCTAAGTACTTCATATAAGTGAAATCATGTGTGTGTGTGTGTGACTGGCTTGTTTCACTCAGTATAATATTCTCAAGTTTCATCTATTTTGTCATATGTATCAGAATTTTCCTCCTTCTTAAGGCCAAATAATATTCCATTGTAAATATGTACCACATTTTGTTTGTTCATCTGTCAGTGGACACCTGGGTTGCTTTCATCTCTAGGCTATTATTAATAATGCTGCTAAGAACATAGGCATACAAATATCTTTTAAAGATCTTGTTTTAAACTCTTTTGAATATATAACCAGAAGTGGAGTTGCTGGATTATATAGTAATTCTATTTTTTATTTTTTGAGGATCTGCCATACTGTTTTTCATAAAAGCCCTACAATTCTGCACCCCTACCAACAGTGAACAAGGGTTCCAATTTCTCTCTATTCTCACTGACACTTATTTTCTGTTTTGTTTGTTTTTTAAAAGTAGTCATCCTAATGAATATGAGATGGTGTTGATTACATTTCACAAATGATTAGTGATGTTGAGCATCTTTTCATATGCTTGTTGGCCATTTGTATATTCTATTTGGAGAAATATCTACTCAAGTCTTCTGCCCAATTTTAATTTTTTTTAATCTTGAGTTGTAAAATTTATTTTTATATTCTGGATGTCACATTCTTTAGAATGCCTTTTCACTCTGTTGATTATGACCTTTGATGCACAGAAGTTTTTGATTTTGGGGTAGTCCAGTTTATCTATTTTTTTCTTTTGTTGCCTATGCTTTTAGTGTCATACTCAAGAAATCATTGTCAAATTCAATGTCAAGAATATTTACTACTATGTTTTCTAGAGGTTTTAAGATTTTGCTCTTAGGTTTAGTTCTTTCATCACTTTTTTACTAATTTTTATATATGATGTAAGGTAGGGGTCTAATTTTATTTTATTTTATTTTTTTGCATATGGATATGTTTTCCCAAAACCAATTATGGAAGAGATTATCCTTTCTTCATTGAATGGTCTTGCTACCCTTGTAGAAAATTATTTGGCCATGCAAATGAAGGTTTATTTCTGGGCTCTCTATTTTATTTCATTGGCTTATATGTCTGCCTTATGCCAGTACCACACTGTTTTGATTATTGTAGCTGTGTAGTAAGTTTTGAAATCAGTGTAAGACCTTTGCCTTGGGTCTTCTTTTTAAAGATTGCTTTGACTATTCAATCTCCTTAGGTTTAGCATGAATTTTAGGATGGGTTTTTCTATTTGTGCAAAAAATGCTATTGAGATTTTGATAGAGATTATATTAAACCTTTAGATTGCTTTGAGTAGTGTTGACATCTGAACAACATTGGGTCTTCCAGTCCATAAACACAGGTTGTCTTCGCATTTATTTGTGTCGTCTTTAATTTCTTTCAGTAATGTTTTGTAATTTGCAGAATACATGTTTCTTGCCTCCATTAAATTTATTCCTAGATATTTTCTCCTTTTTGGTGTTACTATAAATGGAATTTTTTTGTATTATTCACTGTTGGTGTATAGAAATACCAGTAATTTTTGTATACTGATTTTGTATCCTGCAACTTGGCTGAATTTGTTTACTTTAATAGCTCTTTTTGTGGAATCTTTTGGGTTTTTTTACATGTAAGATTATGTTATTTACAAACAGAGATCATTTTACTTCTTCCTTTTCAATTTGGATGTCTTTTATTTTTATCTTGCCTAGTTGCTGACAAGAGCTTCCAGTACAGTGTTAGATAGAAATGGGGAAAGTGAGCATAACTGTTACTGAACAAAAATGTTATCCTGTGTCAAAGGCAATAAGAACATATAGCAAACTGATTTCAAAGGAAAACAGTGAAACTGATAAGATTTAGAGGAATTTCTGTAGGGATATTCTTAGGCTCGGGGGTTGCTTTTTACTCTCAATGTGCTATAGCCACACATCACATTCTATGCCACAATCACATGTGACCAGCGGTCCCCGACCTTTTTGGCACCACGGATGGGTGCTCCTATGTGAATCTAATGCCTGATGATCTGAGGTGGAGCTGAGGTGGTGATGCTAGTGCTGAGAGTGGCTGCAAATACAGATGAAGCTTTGCTTGCTTGCCTGCTGCTCACTTCCTGCAGTGTGGCTCGATTCCTAACAGGCCATGGAATGGTACCAGTCTATGGCCCAGAGTTTGTGGACCCCTGATCTAGACCATGATCTCACTCAACATGTATTCATGGATGAATAGATGCTAATATAGCCACTGAAAATTTAGAGAACAAGATGCATGGTCCTTGTTTAATAGAAATTACAATCTAGTTTGGATATATGTGTGTGTGTAAGGGTTAAACTACAGTATAATCAAATAAACAATAAGGAAAAGTTGAACATGTTAAGTCCTATAGAGAACATATAACAGAATTGTTGGATAGTGACTAGGGGCTGGTTAGGGACATCTAATCTGTAAAGGTGACACTTAAGCCATGATGTAAATGAGAGGGAGAACCCAGATATGTGAAGATATTAGAAGAGTATTCTAGACAGATTAACCACAAGTACACTAGTCTATGGCAGAAATAAGTTTGGTATGTTTACTATTTTTTTCTCATTATTTGTATCTCTAGCATTTAACTTGGTGTCTGACTCTAGTAGGCACTCAAAAAATATTTATTAAAAAAGTGAGACTAGGTATATAGTAAACATCTTTGGATGAAATGAAACATATATACTTTATTTCTTAGACGCTTGGAAAACCTGAGGTAACAGATAAGCTTTCTCAATTCTCCTTCATTTTATCTCTCTGTACCCAAATTACAACACTGAGTTGAATTTTGGGAATAAAGTGTATATTGAGACTGTGACATTCACTTAATTTTCTCTCAATTTATCTGAACTTAGGCTTCATTCAACTAATTAAACAAATATTATTCAGCACCTACTAAGTGTCAAGCATTTGGAAAACATGTGCTAGCAAAGAGATACAATCCTTTCCCTCCTGGAACATAAAGATTATTAGAGATAGAGATATTGAACAAATTATTTCACAATCTATGTTTAATTAAAATCATATTCAGTACTGTAAAGTAAAAGTATGGTGTGTCATGGAGAATGTAACTAGAGACTTAATGTAATTTAGAAATCTAGAAAAGATTTTTTTGAAGAAATGACATTTAAACTGAGACCTGTAAAAATAAAATGATTGAATTGAATATTTTGCTACTCTTCTTTGGCTTTGAAATCCTGTGCCCATATTCTCACTTTAAACACTTTAAATTCTTATGATGATATCTAGGCATAAAGATGGGTTGTAACTTTACGGTATGAAACCAACTTCATCTATCACAGATGACTCTGTAATAAGAGACACACAGGGTCCTAGGCCAAATCAGCTAATACTGTTTCCTACAAGAATATGGATGAGTTCATGATATCTCTATACTTGTTCCACCAATTTTTCTAACTTCCTGTGTTTTCATTCCTGTTGGCCTGCTTTACCTTCTCAGTTAACCTGTTAACACATTTCCAGTCTGAAAGCTGAGGGGATGTGACTGAAGACAAATGCACACTATTGGTAATGAAGACAAACCTAATTTTGAATTTGAAAGAACAGATTAAGAGAATTCTAATATACAGACTCTATGTATTGCTGAGGATTCAAACAGCTATAATATATGTCATTTTTCTGGTTTCTCTTTTTTTCTTTGGGACCAGTCACACGTACACAAAATTCTTCATCTATAAAGATGGATTTTCAAGGTCTGTTCTCCTCTAGAGCCCAGAAATGTAGCTGAGAGGTGCTGTGCAGCAATTGTAGTAGAGTATATCTTCCTGGGCATTTTATTATAAAATATTGGAAGAATAAGTCACCTTAATTCAACTATTTATTGATATTTAAATCTTCCTTATGAGTTGCTGATTAACCAGTAATTGAAAAAGCCCATACAGAGACTCATTGCCTCCTTAAGACAGGTGATGCATTCCATTCTTTTAATGGCTCTATCCATAAATATAGCCAATATCTAGCTCCTTAGAATGTCTTCTCAATTGCTCCTATTTATTTTCTGTTCAAACAGATATGGAGCTGGAATCATGGCCATTTTACATGTGGCATTTAAACACTGAATGCTTCCCTTCCTTGTCATAGTGATGCACTAAACAAACAACCTGTCCACACAAATTGTGCAAATTGTAACTGCCTGGAAAGTTAGAAAAATTCAATGAAAATAAAAAAGAAACAAACAAACAAACAAAACACAGAAGCAAACAAAAAAACCCACAAAACTGAAATTCTACTTCAAAAGCACCATAAAAATGTGTTTTTCACTGCAAATATTTCATCAGAGCCTGTTTTCTACCTAATGCTGGGGAACCCTATGCTCATTTCTCAGAGCAGACCAAAGCTATGCATAGTAAGTGCCAAGCACAGGGGTTAATAGAGCCAAGAAGAGAAAGAAAAGTCATATATGGTAATTACACTCGATTAGCTGTTCTTTCTGTACCAGTGGTACAAGTAGAAAGAGAGGTAACCTTACTGGGAGAGACAACTGGGGCAAGTGTCTTTTTGAAAGCAGAAAGATTCTTTCTCACATCAGTAGCATTAAAAGAATATGGAGAGAAATAATGAGCTATACTAAATATAGAACATCATCTTATGCAAATGCTTGTACTGAAGAATGGCTGTTTAAATACTGAACGTAAATAAATTATAACATTTAAAACAAGAGAATATAGAAATATAGACAATGAATACCTTTATATTAAATGTAGTTAAAGAAAGTTTCTTTTCTCTTTTCAATTTTTTTTTTGAGCAACGTATCTCCTTAGAACTAGAGGGGAAATGTTTACATTATGACACCAGTTCTTAAAATTAACTTTAACCCATGGAGTTGTTGTTCTCAGTATTATATTAACTGCTAGCTTTTACTAAAGCACCTGTAGGCCAATGTCTTTATATCATTCCATTTAAACCCCAGCCCTATAAGTTAATATAATACTTTCATTATGTTTAGATATAGAAACTAAAGCTTTATGAAGTTAAGCAAATTGCTCCAGTTTGCACAATCAGCAAATGGAAGAGCCAGACTTTAAACTCAGGTTAAGTGTTTCAGAATTCAGGTATAAGATATTTCTCCCCAATACCCAATTATTGGGTAAGTAAGGAGGACCAACAGGAAGGAAAGCAAAATGAGGTGCTGGACTCTCTCTCTCCTGAAGGTAAACTTGGGTCTAAATAGAGTGTCATCTGAGATGAGGACACATAAAAATTAGGTTAAAAAAATCGGGTAGTGGCAGGGAGCTAGCAGGTAGGAAAAGATGCTTCAGTCAGAGGGAATGATATGTGCAAAAGCATGGAGGAAAGAGCATATATGTGGTACTGTGATGTATCTGTATAGATGGAGCACCATGTGAGGAAGGGGGTGAGGGGAGTGATGTGACAAATTGTACTTTCCAAAGATTGCTTCTACAGTATCTCCTGTCCCACCCCCAAACACTAAATGGAGTCTAATCCTCTCCCCTTGAATATGGGTGGGCTTGTGGCTTGTTTCTAACCAATATAAAGTGATGGAAACTACACTGAGTGCTTTCTGTGGCTAGATCATAAAAGGTGATGTTTCTGCATTGTTAGCTGGAACATCCACCCTAGGAGCCTTGATCTGCCATGTGAAAAGTCCAGTGACTCTGAGGTCACCATGCTATGAGGAAATGCATGCCACATGGAGAAGCCATTTATAGGTATTCTAGCTGAGAGTCCCAGATGAAGTCCCAGACAACAGACATGTGATATAATTGCAGACACCAACCATTAGACATGTGAGTGGAGATATTTCCAGATGATTCTAGCCTCCAGACGTTAAATCATTCCAGTCTTTAAGTTGTCCCAGCTGAGGCCCCAGATATCATGAAGCAACAGTCTTTGTTTTGTCCTGAGTTCTTCACTTAACCAATGGTTATTTTATGCCAGTAAGGTTTGGGATGATCTGCTATGCAGCTATAGTAATGGAAACAGATTATTGTATTGTGCGAGCAGTTGACTAAATATGTCTGGAGTTTAGGGGAGAGATCTGGACTGGAAATTTAGCCCTCAAGAAATTTCTGCATTGTAAATGAGAGCTGAAGCTTTAAGAAGACATAGAATAATCCAGAGGATTGTGTAGAATTAAAAGAGAAGAGTGTTAATAATGTAACCTTGGGACATATCAATATTGAAGAGGCAGAAAAAGGATGAGGAACAGTAAAGAGACCGAGAAGGAAGCATCAGAAGAAGGATCAAAATTCAGAGAGAGGGTTATTAAAAAAGGAAAAAGATGGGAATGTTTTATGAAATTCTAAGAGATTAACACTCTCAGATGCTACAGAGAGAACATTGGAAATGGGTTTAACAACAAACAAATGCCCTTGTCCAGAGAAGTTTCAGAGAGAAGTGAGGATGAAAGGCAGACTGGAGTGTAGTGAAAAGTGGGTGCCTTACATAGTAGGCACTTATTAAATATTTTTTGAGTAAATGAATCTGAGGCGATGATATAGAGACAAGTTGGTTACAGATAGAACAAGAAGTAGTTGTCAGAAAGTGAAGATCCAGGGAACCTTGGTGAGGGATGGGGGCGGGGGGAAGAGAAGAGATTTTAGCATTTGTAGGTGAAGTTGCAGCGTGCCTTTCTTCCAGTATCTATCTTTTGCTGCCCTTGACCCACACCAGCATCTGGCATGGGACTTGTACAGAGCTCATTGCACACACTCCACAGTGGCCAGAGCTCTCTTTCACCACATCACCTGGATGAGCGTGACATGGGTGAGTTGCCAACTAATTTCCAGAATGTACAGTGTTTTGTTTAATAAGAAGGCAGGGATAGAGGGAAGGAGAGAGCAGTCAGCCAACTATAAAACATCACAAATTGTGAACTAATATACAAGTGCCATGAAAAAGTTAACAGTATATTATATTCTGACAGCACCTTCCTTCTTCCAAAAGCCCACAACACTCTATAACTCAGATTTGTTCTGCAAATCACTCAATCTAGCACAAACACACCACTTCCTTTGTGAGTATACTAGAGGGAGAAGGGAGGAGGGAGGCAGGATAATACTTTCAGACAATTTAATATTCTGATTTTTTACTTAAAACTAAGTCTAGAAACAAACACACTGTTTTTTTTTTAAAGAGTAGGTTGGTTTTAAAAATTAACTTCATACTTTCTGTCTTAAGTTATCAATTTAAGCTGGTTTTTGGGTAAATTTGCCTTCCATGGATTCTTTACAGGTGACTTAGGGATGAATTATGACCAAAACCTGATGTTTAGTAAGTGGGAGAGAATTCTTGTCTAATTATACATTATAATACCAGCATTAAAAAGATCGTATTTTAATTTGGCTGCCATTCAAGCTTATTGATTTTCTGTTTGGCTGAAGTTTGTCCTGAGCTGGAGAAATTCTGGGTCAATGGAAAATTCTGAATGCTTGAAGCAAGTTAGGAAAATGAGTATTATGGATCTTTGACACATCATGTGCCTAAGAGGTCAACTTAGACTAATCAGGGTAGCAAATATCCTTTTAAAATGACCATAAATACTCTTGCCTTATTTTCACTTGCCAAATATTACAGGGGGATAGTCTTCTTTAGGATCTTATATTCTAAAGAAGCTTATTTTGAGAAACATTAATATCACATAAGCAACTTGTTCTAAAGAAAAAAATCTGCTCTGAGTCTTTTCCATGTCCTGAGACCTTATTTTTAGATGAGAACCTTGAACTGGTGTCCTCTTATTATGCCACTGTAGCCAAGTAAAGAAGCTGCCAACAGCATGCTGTTCTTCTTATCAAATTATCGTGAGGCACAAATGTTCTCCCCATCTCCCCAAATTTGTTATTAATCGAAAGAACATAAAAATGCTTCAGAACTCTTTTTCATCCTTAGCAGGCGTTAGTGTTTAAAATTGTATTTCTTCCTACATAGACAATGGCTTCATTCAAGAGGAACATTAAAGTCAATTCTAGGAGTCTTCAGAGTGGTCCCGTCCAAGAATAGTCTCTGTAAGATGGATGCCCAATGAGACAGACCCCAGTCTGTGTCTGTAGTGATAAGCTTTCAGGGCACGCCTGCTACAGACCTTCTTTTTAGCTCAAGCTGTGTGATAGTTAATTGTGTATGTCAACTTGACTGAACCAAGAGGTGCTTAGATATTTGGTTAAATTTTTTTCTGGGGTGTGTCTGTTAGAGTGTTTTTGGATGAGATTAACATGTGAATTAGTAGAATGAGTGAAGCAGATTGCCCTTATCAGTGTGGATGAGCCTCATCCAATTCATTGAAGGCCTGTATGGAACCAAAGGATGAGCAAAAGAGTATTCACTCTCTCTTTCTGATGGTCAAACTGAGACATTGCTCTTCTCCTGCCTTTGAACTCCAACTCAGCCTGGAACTTAAACCATCAGTTCTCCTGGTTCTTAGAACTTTGGACTGCAAATCTGGAATTCTTATCCTCTGTAATTATGAGTTAATTCCCTTAAATGAATGACTGAATAAATAAATAACATAAGTAAATAAACATATATCTCTTATTGGTTTTGTTTCTCTAGAGGACTTGGACAGACATAGGCTTTCTTGTCATGCTTTTCCTGGTCCCAATGTTCAGGCTGTAAAATTAGATGTAGATCATGGCAAATCATGGTGTATGGAACTGTGCACTGTGACTCAGTGTTTCACACAACATTGAGCAAGAGGCTTCATTCCTGTTACTCAGATAGTTAAAATGAGAGTGGCTGTCATGTGGGAAATGTGATTATCTCTCCTCCCCATTCCAATCTTTCTTGGGTTGTTTGATATGAAAGCTCATTTATAGGGAGTTCCTTGTTTAGAGAAAATAAAAATACAGAGCAGATAACCAACAAACTGTTCTTCAAAACATCATTTAATTGACCACCTGTATTCAATTGTATAGTTTGCCAATTTTTCAGTCTCTTTAATACTAATATGTCCAGCTGCTCACCTGCTTACAGATTATTCTAGTACTAATTAGCAACTCACCCTGAAGAGGGCCATGGGACATGGAAAGGAATGAAAGTAGAAACATTTGATGCTACTGCTTTCTTTCTTTCTAGTTTGGTGGAAGTAAGACTGAGGTTTAGAAATTACACCTCGGTTTTTTGGTGGCTTTTACTGGGGGAAAAAGAAGGGAGCATATCCCACCTCAAAAGATCAGTTCCCATTCTTATGCTCTTACATTTTAGGAGGCATGCATGTCAGCAAGTTTGTTAAAATGGCAACTGGTGATTTTATATATCAAAGAGCTTAGGGAGAGGTTATGTAAGACTTCAAAGGGAAAATATTATTTATTTATTTATTTATTTATTTATTTATTTATTTATTTATTTATAGAGTTAAAAGGAAAGTTTACTAGAAAAAGAACAACACTCAACAGAGTGTGGTCTCCTCTCAGAGGCAGAGAGAATATATTTTAAACATATGACTCAGGTACTCAAATTTATTTGGGACATAGAAAATGTTTCCACAAGATAATTTAAATAAAATTTATAATAATGATTAGATTGACAGGAAGGTGCGGAAGAAACTCTGGAAATCACCATTGCTTAAATTTATCATAATTTTTCTTCATGGTCTTTTCTCCTATTTTTTTCCTTAAATGTTTGATTTTATTTTGGAGTATCCCAAGTTCCCAGAGTAGATATTATTACATTTAGAAAAGACATCCTAAAGATCCCCAAGTCAAAGATTAATGTTTTGATTTTCTTCTCACTATTTGCCACTTTTATTTCATTGGCAGAACCTAAAATGATATTTTGTACACAATGTTTCATTGAGGATAGCTCAGCATTGTCATGAGCCTTATCTTCTCTAGGTAGAGCTAATCAAATTGCTGGGTCTTGCTAAAGGGTAGAAATTTAAATCTTGTCTTGTCTGACTTTATTGGGGGGAATAAAAATACCTTATGATGCTTTTACAAATACAGATTCTTTTATCCTCGGTATCTCAAAGAGTCTTTTTAAAAAATGTATATACGGTCTGCTAAAGAAATTGGCCATTTGTTTAAGGTTCATAAAGCTAGGTCTGTGTTTTCAAAAGGTACCTTGAGATATAGACTGCCAAATGATACTACCACCTATGAAGTAAGAATCAGATTTTTTGTTAGATACTTTTTAAAGTATCCTAGGAGAAACCCATAAGGAAAAACTCAAAAAAAAAAAAAAGCCTCTCCAGTCTTTTAAATTATTTTCATTTTTACATCCAATATTCAATAATGCTATCCTCACTAACCACAACACAAAGTGGGAAAGATTCTCTCCATAGCTAGGGAATCACTTTCTATCTGCATTTAGTAAAGTTTTTAGAACTCTTATGCCAAACTCCCATGAGGAAAATTACATAACAAGTACTTAGTCAAGCATTGCTGTTGATAAACCATTCATCTTAGTGAACCTCTCTCTAACTTTCTAATCTCACAGCCATATCAGTTGTCATCAGAAGCAATAGAAAGCAAAGTTTTATTTGTGAAGACCACTCATCAGAAAAAGTAATCTAAAGGAAGGCATTTCCTCTCTATCATCTATCTATCTATCTATCTATCTATCTATCTATCTATCTATCTATCTATCTCTCATCTATCATCTCCTCACTCTGCTCTAAGCCTCAGGAGCACAAGGACTGTGTTTACTCATCTCTATGTGTTCCACAGCACTTAGCCAGGAAATTAGGTAGGTTTTGAGGAATTGAATTATGTAACATCATTTCTCAAATGTATAAAGACCAAAGTCCAAGGTACAGAGAGATAGCTAGTAGACTTCTAAATCCCAATATCACCATTTCTATGTGGTAAATTAAAATAGATATATCCCCAAGATATTATAGCAATGATAACAAACTACCACTTATGTGGGTGGTACAGATTTTTAAAATGCATGACAATAGACTTTATTATTTAATTTTTCTAATGTGGTATGAGTATCATCCTGTTCACCTTAACGATAGGGGTCTGTGGGTCAGAAAAATTAAGTGGCTGGTCTTGGAATACACAGCTAGTGAGTGCTCAAGTCAGGATCAACACAGACTAAATGCTCTTGTCAATGTCCTAAATGAAATAAGGGAAAAACAAATCAGTCAGTTTCCTGTATGATCTCAAATATGTATTATCTAAAAATCTGAGAATGATGAGTTATTGACAAGGAGAAGCAAAAAACTGAGTTATGTAAATATTCTACACAAAATTAAAGATTATCTCAAAAATAGATAACTGAAACAAAAATAAGCTATAAGCCATTTCTCTCTGTTTTCCATCTCACCTATATGAATTAATGCACCAAGAAATTCCTCTGTGATTATATCTTTAAAAGTAACATATTGGTAAATGACTATGTACAGTATTTCAAGCTCAACCAGTTTTTCTAAAGTCAGCAAACTACTCTGTGAGCATAAACTTTTGTATGGGATCTGTGGCTTTGTAATAATTGTTCTCTCATGAATATCTCTCTGACAACATTGTAGGACTTCGCACATTGCAACTTCTCTACCTTCTAACCCACTTCTCTTTATTGGGAGTTCTTCTAGTACTTGTGGCAACTAAAACCAGATCAAGAGAGGTTTGGACTTTAGTAGAAGTATCTGATCAGCCTGACTTGCTGGAATCTGAGCCACATGACTGTATAAATTTTTAAATTCCAAATTTCTATTAGGAGAAAACAAACAAACAATCTCTGAAGAGAAGGTTGTTTCTCTTGGCCTTTGAGAAAGAAGTTGCTACCAAAAATACTAGACTAGTGGCTACTGAAAGAGAGAAGACAAGAAACAAAAAACCTTACTCCAGGAGAAAAGAAGCTAACCCCAACTGCCCTTCCTCTCCCACAGCAGTGGAACCAGACAGCTCTAAGTAGTTTTAGCTGTGATATCCTGATGTCTATTACTATGATTAGGTTTCTCATTGAACTTATTGCTTTTTCAATGGTATCCCTTAAATTTTAGCACCAGCAGACTAAACTAGCTGACTAGTTGACTGAATTTTTAACTGAGCAGACTTGAATTTTTAAAAGTCTAGGGAAGAAAGCAATGGGAGAATGGATCTGGTAATGACCTTCCTGGGGTAACCTGGCTTGTTTTGGTTCAAGCAAAAAGACAAAGCCTTTCAGCAGTCACTTCTTTCATGAAATGACTCTCTCCTTCCATATGATCTATACTCTCTGCTCTAGAGGATTATTCTCTGTAAAGACTCTGCCTGACAGAACTGTTCCTGGTGCTCTACTGTCCCCAGAATAAAAATCAAATTCTTTCATAGAGCATTGCAGGCTCCTCACTACCATGGCTCAACTTACTTCCTAGCTTTATTCTTCCCTTCCCACATTCATATTTCAAAGAGAACAATTAATTATTCCACACACATGCATTTCCAACCCCACACATACCATGTGTCTGTGTGCTTTTCAATATTGGTCCATGCTCTGGAATGCTGATTCTTAAACATTTTTTTCAGCTGTATCCCTTGTCTGCCAACTCTCATTCAATTTCCAGCCCATGATTGGGGCATTAGCTGGAAGATCAAGGTTGGGGATGATGGCCCTTCTGTCTCCCTCCCTGTTTTAGCACTGCATCTATGCCAAAAGCTGCCTTGCTCCAAGATTACAGTTTTTATTAAACAGCCCTTCTTCTACTCTTCAGTTTTCATGAGCCTTCAGTTACACTCTTTTCTCCTCTTGCTCCCTCAGCTATAGAATTAGTAGTGGCTTACAATAGCGTCTGGGTGCCTCAGCAGCCCTTGTTTATTCCTACAACATACTGGCACCTCTGATTATAGTCTTTTCATTGAAGTCTTTTCATATGCACCACCTCCAGTAAGTTGTATTTTCTACTGGAACCCTGACTGATAAACTTCCTTACCAGATGTTCATCTTGAATGTATTGTTTATAAGGCATGGGGAATGGTTAGGGAGTGAAGTGTTTTTTAGTTGAGATTCAACTCTGCCACTCACTAGCTGTGGAATATTAGATACTCCCTCCCCATCTCTTCGCTCCAATTACATTAATATGTTTGTTTTGAGGATCAAATAAGATTGCATGATATTTTGTTTGTCTTTGTATAGGGTTGAGTGTTATTCTAATTCATCTTTTAATCCTCCCAAAATAGTAAGTATTTAATAAATAAGCTGTTTTATACAGATATTTTGGATGAATGGTGGAAAAGATTGTCTTCTATTTTCTCAGAGTCAGCTATCCAGAAGTATAGGAAGCAGAAGAACCACATATGGAGGATTCAGAGTAATAGAAAATCAATGTGTAACATACATAGTAAGTAGAGGCCCAAATAAGGGGGGTTCTGGCTAAGATTTATTTTGTTGAAATATTTTACAGCAACCCTGATTTTTTAAACCTATTTGTTCTAATGATTACCAAGAAAGAATTGTTGGAAAGATATATTTTGAACTTAAAATAAATGGTTGAGGAAGTGATAGAAAGGAAGATACTTCAAAATGTTGACTTGGGACCTGGGATGAACTAACATATTTGTAGAGAAGACTTAGTCTTCAACCAAACCTTGAACAGAGCTGGATTCATTAGGAAAACTCTGTGGCTTCCCACAGACACCTCACAGCTACCTTGTCCCAGTTTTGGAGTCACCAACATCTTTAGCTGCTTTCATCTGAAGGAATCACATTCACCTTTCTCCGTGAGTCTGCAGAGGAAATGGAAAGTTGGTACCAGATCTGCATTGTGTTTAAAATGGGCATTTGAAGACCAGTGTGAACGTGTAAATGTAAGTACCAGTTGTCTCCAGGGAATTTTCATCAGAATATGCAGTATAGAGAGTTGAATGGTGATCCCCAAAGAAATATATCCATTACTTAATACCCCAACTCTGTGCATGTTATCTTATTTGGAAAAGGAATATTTGAAGATTTAATTATATTAAGCATCTTGAGATAAGATCATCTTGAATTGTAAAAGACAACAAGCACATGAAAAGCAAGTGGTACATAGGCAAAGATCAGAAGCCAAAGAATGCCAACAGCCATCAAAAGCTAGAAGAGGCAAGAAAAGATTCTCTCCAGAGCCTCTGGAGGGAGTGATATCTTGGTTATATCTGCCAATATTTGGTTTTGGACTTCTGGCCTCCACAATAGTGATACAATACATTTCTGTTGTTTTGAGCCACCAAGTTTCTAGTAATTTGCTTGCAACTGTAGGAAATAAATACAGAGGGTAAGACAATGTGTGCAAGCATTCCAGATGAAAATCCACTATAGGTCATTGTCCTAAGTGAGACTAAATGTATTAGAACAATTTAGTCCACAAAGTGATAATGTGACCTCTTCAGGGGCTTCAGAAACTCAAGAGGGTTACTGCCTCCCTCAATCCTTTGAACAAACTGGAAGAAGATGTCAACCCAATTTTCCCAAAGCAGAAGGATATCAAAGTAGTACAAAGAACATAGGAAATGGAAAGCATACCACACCCCACTGCCAGAGGTGTTTGGAGAAATGACAGTTACATCATTCGGTAAAGGTAGCTTTACAAGCCACCTATTTGAACATGTTTAGTTGTAAAATAAACAAGCTTGGGACCTAAATGGCCCTGCTGTAAAGAGCTAAAATTTCTGAGGAATGCCTGAGGTGAGGGGCCAAAATAAAGCAGTACTTTAGGCTGTAGAATGCCATAGAAAACTCAGGGAAGCAGTGTCTGAGGACAGCAAGTGTTAAAATAGTGCCTAGTAAGGGCTGGAGCCAGATGGACTTGGCAATTTATCATTTGTGTGAAAAAAATTCCAAACGCATTCCATGTGAACGTTTTCCTGAAGGTGCTTTGTGGTTTGGAATCACTGCAGTTTCTGTGCACTTTTTCTTACTTCCAATGGAAAACTAGGAAACTGTCCATCATTTACACCTCCTCATTCTCCCTGTCACAAGCCAAGGATAATGCCTAAGAGAATTTATTCCATTTTCCCTTACAATAATTTATCTTTAGAGAACCTCAACTATTTCTTTAAATGAATGGCAATGCTCTGTAACAAATTTTCTACATCAATCCAAACCTCTTCTATTAAGACTTCTTGGTGTTGACCGATTCATGAAAAAAAGTCTGCCCTCTTTCTTTCTTTTCAGCTCTTTAAAATTCCTGGTCTTCTGAATTCATAATCATAACATTCTTTTTGTTGTGTTCTTACTAATAAGCACATTGAACAAAAATGACAACTTAAGTGTTTTGGGAGTGAGGTTAGTAAATTTGTTTCTTCCTCATAAGGGACAGGACCAAGTGAGGCCCCAGAGACCAAAATCAGTTCTATTTATTTATTTATTTATCTATTTATTTATTTATTTATTTATTTATTTATTTATTTATTTATTTTTAATGCCTACAGCAACTGGTATTCCTAGGTGGTCTCCCATCCCAGTATTAACCAGGCCGGACCCTGCTTAGCTTCTCAGATCAGATGAGATTGGGCACGTTCAGGGTGGCATGGCTGTAGACCCAAGCTTGGTTTTAAGTATGTGTAGTGGTCACCCAGAAGTGGGTCCAAGTGAAACGCTGCCTAAGAGAAGAATGGAAGATTGACAGCCAGAAAAGCCATTTTAGTGATCTGCTCTAAAAGTGGAAAGCAAAGAGAACAAGGGTTCATGGACCAAGTGAGGGCCTGGGAAGGATAAAAGCTTAAAGCAAGTTGGGAATAGGGCATACAGGACTCAATTTTGATTTGGTGCTAGCCATGTAGTAATGGTAGGTCAGTTCAACTTCAATAAGCAAAGTCAGACAAACAGAAACAGACTTAGGCAGTGTTCTATCCTGTCTGTGTCTGAGCCTCACCCAAAGCAAAATCATACTCTTTTTTTAACTCACTAGAGCATCTGCTATTGCAAAGATTGATTTAAAAATATTAATTGACTTTTAAACAAGACAATAAATACTGCCTGGTTTGGGGACTGGTATAATTAGATTCATTTTAATTCATTGAGACTTAATAACCCGTATGATGAAATCCAGGTAAGGACAGAATTTTTGGTTCCAAGTTCATCACAACTACTTAAATCATACCTTTATTTTCCATGCCAGATCTTAAGTGTCTACTTATTGTTATTTTCACAACAATACCCTTTAAAAGTTCTTCTCATTTTACTTTTTACATTGATCTCCTTTGAATTCTCACATGTCTAAGTAATGGATCTTCACTGATTTTAAAAAAGAACAAAATCTCAGAATCCTAGACAAAAATGCTTTGTGTAACACTAAAGAGTTCCTTTACTATTGATATTGTTACCTTTGCCATATGTTCTAATCATAGTTTTCTGAGTACCTTTGAAATGTGATCACCTCTGACATATCAGAAAAATAAAAAAATCAAGAAACATCTTATCTACCCAGCCTAATTCCTGTAAGATTCCCTTGGAGACACTGAGCATATCTAGATCCAGATGGGGATGTATAATCTGAACTGGTGGTGAAGCCAGGAATTAATAGATCAAGCAGGAAAAAGGCAGCTGAGCAAAAAAGATGCATGACATACAGTAGAGAGAAGGCTGCAGCTGGAGTGCAATGAAGCACTACACCGTTACTGTTAGAAGCTGCTGTGCAGACAGCAGCTAATAATGCAGAGCTAGTGTTGGATCAGATCTACTTTTACCACAAACTGTACCACAAACACAAACAAAAGACAAAAAATAAAACCCTGTTCTAGGGCGAGGGTGGCTGGGTAACATTTTGAATTACAGAAGTAGCTTAGCAAAAGAAATTTAATGAAAAAGAAAAATTCTGGACTTTAGTTATACCTGGGAAGATTTTACAAAGAGCACTCAGATATTGCTCCAGGTTTGGTATTCTAGGGGTCCCAATGCCCTTCATTTGAGTTAGGTCTCAATTCTCAAGAAACCTGTTTAAGAGCGTCACTTGAGAGGTGAGGCCATCATAGCACCCACTGAAATACTGGCAGATGTAGTGGCTCCTTTGTAAATAGCATTGATCAGGTAGTATTCCAATATTCTTTTTTAAAAAAAGTCAATAAACATCATCAAATGCCTATTATGCAGCAGGCCCTTGGCTAGGCATTGAGGGTGTAACTATGAGTAAGACACAGGCTCCACCTCTGAGGAGCTTTCAGTCTAAATCAGGAGGTGAACAGAACAGGGTAGTACAGGGAGATTTACCTACCTTAAGAGGAGGTGCAGCATGGATAGTAAGAAAGCAGACACTTAAGCTGCATTCTGGGGTTTGCATCCTGGCTGTCACTTCTTAATTAAGTGAATTACTTAACCTCTTTGGATAACAATTTCCTCATCTGCAAAGTGGGTATAGCAATAATATCTTATAAGCTGGTGGAGGCAGTGAATGAGTTAATATATGTAAAGCACTCAGAACATGGCCTGCCATATAGTGAGCATGTTAATCTGATGGAGAGACAAACGAGTGTTAATGGAAATACATTAGGGGAGCAGAGCATTTGTCATGTGGGAGTTGGAGAATGTTTTCTCCCAGAAAGTGACTTCTCAGTTGAGAGCCAAAGGGAGTAGGGGTTAGTGGGTGGATGGGGCACTTGGAACCTGGGGAATGTGGGGGACAACATGTGCAAAGACTGAAGCAGGAGCAATGTTGGCACACTTCCTTTCAAATAATTTAATGTTCTTATGTTGCCTGATTCATTTGGCAAGAAAAACAGGTTCATAAGTTTGCTGCCTTCACCAGATGACATATTATTGTTTCTTCAACACTTCTTCTGTGAAATTGCCCCTGATAGATTTGGTTAGCTGCTCTCTTTGCTATTTTTCCATATCCCTTAATGACACTGGTCATCTGATACTGTAATTTGTTTACTTGTCTGTCTCTCCAACAAGACCGTCAGCTCCAGGATGACTGGAACTGTTTCTTTTACATATATTCTGGAATTCCCAACATCTAGAATAAGATCTGGTTCATAATAGGTGCTCAGTGAAAATGTGTTGAACAACGTAGTTTTGTGACAGAGAGGGACTCACTCCAAGATTCCACCTCTTCTAAACTTGCAGATTAATCATAATTTACCCATTTTCAAGTCTTCTATCTTTTCCAGATAGAATATTTAATCTCTGCATTATTCCAGGTACAAAGATGTGGGCATAATTTTTTCCTCCTCAATCAAGTATTACCGCTAAGCATTATGACAGAAAAATAATTAACAAAACATATTTAATCAACAAGTCTTAAATGCAGGGAAGCTCAGCATTCATGAGGAAACTCTTGCTCACTATGCAGCAACAATGCAAAAGTAAATCTCACCTTGAAGCCTCTTGCTAACTTTGACATCAAATTTGGAATCCTTCCCTCAGTATTCCATAACTTATCTCAGTTAATTCTTATTCATGCATTTTCCAAGGGCCTGTGCAAGAAGCTCATGGATAATTCATTCATGGGCATTCTTGGTCCTTCTCTTTCCTTCCTCTTCTTGAGGTTAGAGATTGAGAGTTTCAACATGCATAGCACTGTTGGCCAAGGGACAGTTTTCTCCTCATTCAGAACCACCCAGCACCTTTGCACATGTCTTTGAGAGACTATCTGAAGTCCAGGGACATCCCTAATGCATAACTTTAAAGTCTTTTTCCACATCATAAATACCATATCTTGTGAAATGAAACTTATTGCACACATACTGCAACAAGGAGGAGAAAAGACCCTTTAAGATTTTTGAATGGGAGGATTGGAGTCAGGGAAGTTTGGCTGTCATTACACATGTGGAGGAAGCCTCAGACCTGCCAAGGCCATGTCCCTGAAGGAAGCTTTGAACTCCATGGAATATACAAAAACTATCGATTCATTTATTGAATCTGCATTCTGTGCCAGGCACTAAGGATAAAGCAAGTGCAATACAGATAAGAACTCAGTCCTCAGGGGGAGAGACAGACAATAAACACATGGAGATAAACAAGATAATTCCAGATAGTGACAACTGCTCTGAGACACATAGTGCAGGAAAATAATAGAGTGATTCAACCAGAGGGGCACTTTGGCTGGGGTGATCAGAGAAAGCCTCTCTGTGGAGGGGACTTTTCAGCTGAGATAGAATGTTGAGAAGGGTCCAGCCATATGAAAACCTAAGCAGGAGAAAACGTACCAGGCAGAAGTTAGTGACAGAATGGAGACCAGATCTATGGTTTCTCTATTCCTGTAAGATTCACTAGCCGCACAGAAAAAAAGGGAGGGAGGGAGGGAGTGAAGGAGGAAGGAAGGGATAGAGACAGAGACAGAGAGAGAGAGAGAGAGAGACAGAGAGAGAGAGACAGAGAGACAGAGACAGAGACAGAGACAAAGGGAGAGAAAGAGAGAAGAGAAGCAAGCAAGGAGGGAAGGAAGGAAGGAAAGAAGGAAGGAAGGAAGGAAGGAAGGAAGGAAGGAAGGAAGGAAGGAAGGAAGGAAGGAAGAAAGGAGGGAAGGAAGGAAGAAATCATAACCATTTCCAGATTACTTAGGGTCTCTGTAGAACACCATTCAGAATGTACATTGCATTTGATGCCTCTCCTTTTAATGGGGGTACTGAAGCAAACAGTCTGAGACAGGACCTTGTTGGGGAGCAAAAAGAAAGCTTTTGTGGCTGTAACAGAGCAAACAGAGGGAGAAAGGTTTGATTTGACTGTTCTTGCTAGGACATAACAACACACTAAAATAGCTAACATTACTAATAACTGATTCCTTTAAATAATTATCTTATTTGTCACAACAGCACTATAAAGTAAATGCTATCATGTTCTTTTTGTAGATGATGAAAGTGAAGCTTGATGGAGTTAAGTAATTGGCCCACATAACTACTAAATGGTGGAGTCGAATTCATGTGTGTCACTTCCAGAACCCAGACTCTTAAGCATTATGTAGTCTGCTTGGAGATAAACTGGGAACCAAAGTTCTAACTTCTTAAGATACAAAGCCTGGAGGAACAAGTAAAAATTGTGAGAGATTGTTTTCACTTTTCCTATGGCTCTTTCTGGAAGAGGAAGAGTGAGCAAGCTCTGGTACTTCCAGAGTGTCTTTCCCTTGACAATGAAAAGAAAGTAAGGGTCTCCAGAGAACTACAGTAAGAAGATAAACAGTAGAGTTTAGGGAGCAAAAATGGTAAGACCATGAAGAAACTTAGACCACTGAAAGAGTCATAGGAATAGATAGTAAGAATCCTGACTTGCCATTTTTATTTAGTTTTATTTACAATTACATAAATTAATTCATTTAGTTTTCAGTTATTCTATGGCATGGAACGATTATTGGACCCATTTTATGGATGAGGATTCAGAAGTCCAGGGGGGAGTACATAATTTGCCTGAGATCTCATAGACATTAAGTACTAGAGCTGGAATTTCAAGGGAAGCTGTCCAGAATAAGAGTTGTTAGTCACTACGTTGACTTCTCAGCATCATACTTTTTCTCTCTGCTTTACCACCAAAATATTTGAAATTGTGCCTCTCAGAATATTCAGAGTGTGTTGCCATATTACTAAAACCCTTGCTTTAAGATATCTATTATTTAATTGGCTGTATGTTTCTGTTTTTAAAAAAACATTTATATTACAAAAGCAATACACACTTATCCAAAAGTTCAAATAATGAAGATGTGTTAAAAATAAAAAGCAAAATGCCAAGGCTTGATTTTTAAAGGACTGTCATTTTACAGATTTTTTCTTTTTTTTTAATGTCTTGTAATTTACTCCCAGAGATTACCTGATAACCTGTTTCCTTTTAGCTGCTCCTTTTCACCTCTCCCTCACCACTATTTCTCAGTCTGTACTGCTTTCTGCAGACAACCTGACTTCCTCCTGATGCAGTGGCTAGATAGTCTTTTTCTGTCTTATCTTGAAGGTTCCTAAAAACTGAAGACCAGTTGGGTGTCTATACACTGTGTGTATGTTTCCTGGCCATGTAAGACAAAAAACAAATTGAGTGGTGTGTATGATAAGACTTTATCCAAAGAACATCAAACACATCTAAGCAGAGGGAAATTGCTCAAGTTTTGATGAATTAGCTGGAAAGTTTTGATAGTTTAGAACTAGAAGATTTCTCATAGATAATCTAATCCAAACTATTATTTTACAGATAAGAAAACACACTCAAAGAAATGCAGAGGAAAGAAAACATACTTTGGCATGAATCCTGGCTTTGTGTGCAGCTAGCTAGCTGGCTATGCACTCTGGTCAGTTTCCCTGTTCTCTCTGAACGTCAGTCTCCAGTTCTATAACATTTAGGCGATTATTACACTTTACTCCACTGCCACTGCCATCACTTTTTCTAATATAATCCATTGTCTTTTTCCTGAAAACCTGCTGACTTTTACTACTTGTAATTTGTTCTCCATTCAGCATTCGAAGTCCACTTTCATAAAACATAAATAAGATCATGTCACACTTAAAGTCCTTGGAAGACTTTGTTGCTTTTGGAATAAAATCCTATGAAGCCTCTTATGAGCAGACCCCTGCCTTTCCTGGCTTTATATCTCTTCTTGATTTTCTTCCAGCCATATGGGCATCCTTTTTCTTCTAGGAATAAGCAAAGCTTGTTCTAGCTTGCAGACTTTTGCATTAGCTGTTTCTGTGTCTGGGGTGCTCGCTTCCTGGTTCTTCCCTGAATAGCTCCATCTCATTCTTCAGGTCTCAAATAATCCCTACCCATGGTCATTCTATATGACAAGGCCCACATGTTGACCTTTATATGTAACATAATACTTCAAAAATTTTTTCACAGCATTTATCATCATCTGTTATTATCTTGCTTTTAAAAAATATGTTTTACTTAAATTACCTGAATCTATTCCCAAAATATGTGGACAAGACACTTATTTTACCAGAACAGCATCTTACATGTAGGAATATTTCTCAAATGGTAGATATTTTTATTTGTAACAATGATAGGATACCTAATCATTTAATGTGTAATTATGGAAGGTAGCTGCTTGTTCTCATGGGAGTTCCATTGGGATGATCAGGCCAGAGTGGGGATTGAGAGTATAAATACTGGACCAGGATCAGAAGATAGAAGAAAGTGAACTGTAAGAGGTCTCATGGGCATAGCCAGGGCTGAGGGGCGCGGAGGGGAATCATTGTTAGTAATGGTGAGTGCTGCCAGAGTCTGAAGTTTGAATTTGCTGAAATCCCATCCCCTGGTAATTCCACCCCTGACTATAGCCCAGGGAGTTAGATATGGAGAGAACACTTTAGGACAGGGAATGCTTGGTATTACTCTCTGGGGCTTTCAGTTACCAGGTACTTTTGACTGTGGCTAGAAAGAGGGACAAAGGTCTGCTTCAGCCACTGTCAACTTTGACACTCCATCACTAAACCATCCACGTGATATTTCAAGAAAGTAAGAATTCAGAAGAATCATCTCAAAACAGCATATTCCCAGGATACAAGATCTTTTGAACTCTGCTCCACCCACTGCAATCTCTACCCTCTAGTACAAGTCCTTGACCAAGCTTGAACTCTCCCTGCTTTGAGCAGCTCTGAGAAGGAAGAAATAGCAGGGAGGAACTGCACAGTCTGAGCTCAGGATGGAGACAGCAGACAGTCGCCCTGTGTACAGGAGGGAAACCTGTCCTATACCTTCAGGTTTTACACTGATACTCAAGGACTGGATACTTCTCCACCCCCACACAGTTTTATTGAGATATAACTGATATAACACTGTAGAAATTGAAAATGTACAACATAATGCTCTGATATATATTGGTATAGAAAATAGTTACAAGTCTAGTTAACATTCACCACCTTATATTTTTATATTAATATAGTTACCAATTTCTTTTTCATTGTGATGAGGACCTTTAAGATTTACTCTCTTAGCAACCTTAAAATATGCAGTACAGTATTATTAGTCATAGTCACCATGCCGTACATTGTATCATAAAATGTATCTTATAACTAGAAAATCTCCCCTGCTCCCTGCCTCTGGCAACCATCAGTCTCTTCTCTGTATTTATGAGTTTGGTGGGCTTCATTTTGTTTGTTTGTTCGTTTGTTTGTTTGTTTAAGATTCCATGTATAAGTACAATCATACAATATTTTTCTTTCCCTGTCTTATTTTATTTCACTAGACATATTGCCTTCAAGGACCAATCATATTGTCACAAATGACAGGATTTTCTTTTTTATAGCTGAATAGTATTCAATTGTGTGTGTATATACACATATATGTATATACATGTATGTGTATATATGTATATATGTATATATATGCATATATGTATTATATTTTCTTTACCCATTCATCTGTCAATGGACACTTAGGTTATTTTTATGTCTTAATTACTATAAATAATGCTGCAGTAGTGCAGATAGCTCTTTGGGACAGTGATTTTGTTTCCTTCAGATATATACCCAGAAATGGAATTGCTGGATCATATGGTAGTTCTATATTTAACTTTTTGAGGAATCTTCATACTGTTTTCTAGTTGCAGCACCAATTTATAATCTCATCCACAGTATACAAAGATTCCTCCACATCCTCACCAGCATTTGTTATCTTTTTGCTGACAATTTATCTCACTAATCTTAATAACTAAACTTGCTTCTTGTGCTCTTTTTGATCACTCTTAGCAAAGAAGATGTGAGCTTAACCTCAGAGCTTATTCTATTTATTGTTCTTGACCATTGTTCGCTGACCTGGCAATGACTAGCTCAGGGGCAAAGGCTTCTCTCCTCCTTCATATCCCACTTTGCTTTATCCTAATTATCCCCACCTTGTTCAATCAGATGCATTCGGGACCGAGAATGAGAGAAGGCACATTGATTGCGGAGCACGAGTTACCATATTCTACTTACGACTACAGATGACTTCGGCTTAGAACCTACTGCATGCATTCAGATCACGACTAAGCAGAACACTTGGAATTGAGAGTATCAAAAATGGGGGGTGTTGGGGTGGTAGTGGGGGGGTCGCAGAAGTTAGGGGTGCAGGGGCTAAATCAACCTTTGGCAATGAGAAGATAAAAGAAGTCTGTGGGTACCACTTTGAATTTCTTGATCTATCTCTCTGTGCCCTTCTCTCTATCCTTTTGGGGACAAAGTTTTCCTTTGGCAGGGCTATGATACCTCTCTAATTAGATACAGAAAACCATCTCAAAGCCTTCTCTTCTCTGATCTTCTCAGGATTGGCCAGAGCATTTTTTACCATCATTGCTCAAAAGAATATCCTCCTTAAACTGTGTCTTACTTTCCAGGGCCCTTTGGCCTTCCTTTCCCAAATCTTGTTGGCAAACTGCCATCAGGACCATGATGAGCTTTGCTTTGACCTCTTTGCTAAAGCTTGTTTGAATCTCCTGTTCCCACTTCAACTTTCCCTATGATATAAAATACTTCATTTGGAATAAAATGGCACAGAATAAACTCCAAACTGTTACAGTTTTATCCCTTTGTAACTCTATCCTCAAATATCCTAGGACATGTGTACATGCTGTTTTCTTAGCCCTGAAGGCTCTTGCTCATACCCTTCTCAGGCCACTACAGGTCACCTTCTCGTAAAAGTTCTCACTGATTACTAGTCTTCAATGATTTCTTTTGTTATTTACTCTTTTTTTCTTAGTACTTCATGTACTGGATAATTTTAATATGTAGCATGTCTACATGATTGATGTCTATCTCTCCGTTTAGACTGTATGTTCTGAGAGGATAAGAAGCACACATGGGCTGTGCACCTCTGTCTACAGAGCACCTGGCACAGCAACACAGAATGGTTAGATATATGAATTCTGGAATGAGATTATTGAACTTGAATCCTGCTTTTATAACATACTGTGTTTGTTGAGCTAGGACAAGTTAATTAACCGTTCAGTCTTCCCATCTACACTATGGGGACAATAATACTTAACTCACAGTACTACTGTGAGCATACATGAAATGTTTAGCATAATACCTAGAAAGTTGTGTCAATAAATGTGATTTCTGTTGTAATCTTAACTCTGACACTTTCTGTCTTGGTCCCTGTGGTTCTTGAAGATGTGCCAGTAATGTCTCACTATAATATCCTGAGTTCTGAATTGTTCTTGACGTTCTTCTCTCTTCCCTTAGTGTAAATGTAATTACCTTGAATCTCATTCCTCAAGCTCTGGGTCTTGCTAGGAGGCCACATATGCTAATAGATTGTCAAAATATCTAGCAAACATAACATAATTCAGACCATTATTCTTCATCCTCATATATACACATAATGCTCACCTTTGGAAGGTTCAAAGATAAGACACTAAGGACAGAAATTCTATTGATCATATCATGCTAGTAAGAAGGTATTTCTTAACGAGCAGCCTTATTTTTGTTTTTCTATTGATAAAAGCAAGCTTTTGATAAGAGTTATAATGACAGCTGACACTTTTTGAACACCAAATTCTAAACACTCTAATAGTCAAATAGTCACAACAACTTTTCTGAGGTAAGTCTTATTCGCATTTCACCTGTGACATAACAGAGGCTTGGAGACGTTGCCTAGACTCACACAGCTACTAAGTGGCCAAGTCAGGGTTTTCAATACAGGTTGTGTGACTATAGAGTCACTTTTGTGGCGGCTTTTGTGGTGGAGTATACCAGCGATGCTTCCTCCTAGGCTGGAACATAAGTGGCTCAAGTACTTGTTGCTTTTGATGAAAGTAAACAGTTCCAGTTAAGAGCAAGACTAATTTTAGTAATATCTTCCATTTCTGGACAACTGATAAAGGAATTAGGAGCTTCATCTCAAGGCAAACCTAATTTTTCACACCGAAACCACAAAGGGCTTAATGTTTCTAAGGCCTTATAAAAACATCCTGGATGTAGCTGAGTGTTTCCATTTAAATGTTATCTCTGGTTTTCAAAGAAATTATTTTCACATGACTTCAAATGAGTGTCCTCTTGCCTTTCTAGTAAGAATATTTTAATTTGTCTTAAGTAACCTTGGAATTCTATCACTTCTCAATTACTTAAATGTGACACTTTAATACAATCCCTTCAGTTCTATTTTATTTCTTTTCACCTGAATAATGTTGACCTGACATTATTCATCTCCAAGATGAAAAATAAGACAGGTAAAAATCACTCTGTAGTTTATCAGCTTTTCCCCAAGTTTATTGCTCAGCAAAAGTCACATTCTACAAATCTCATTTCCTCACTAGATTTTTTTTCCCCACATTGGGTCTTTTGTGGGGTTAAGGGAGATTGAAGAGGTATTTTACAAAATCGTGAATACAGGGGAGTGCTCTGTATTATTTTTGCAGCTCTCTGCATGTCTATAATCACTTCAAAATAATTTTTAGATTGTGGAATACACACATAAAAGAGTATATTGAAAGAATATGTAAAGTACAGCACAGGGAACATAGTCGATAATATTGTAATAACTATATATTGTGTCAGTGGATGCTAGACTTATCAGGGCAATCATTTCATAATGTATATAAAGGCCAAATCACTAGGTTGTACACCCAAAACTAATATAATATTGTATGTTAACTGTAATTGAAAAATAAATTTTAAAAAATAAGTATGGTTTGAAGTAAATACCCATGTACCTTCCACCCCAGGTAAAAAAAAAAATATATTATATATATATATATATATATATATATAACACCCCATTCCTTCACCTCCTAGCTTCCAAGATGACCAAAAAGGGAAGGAATAACAGTTGTGCCAAGAAGTGTCATGGCCATGTGCAGCCTATTCACTGCACCAATTGTGCCCATTGTGTGCCCAAGGACAAGGCTATTAAGAAGTTCCTCATTCAAAGCATATTAGAAGCTGCAGCCGTGAGGGACATTTCCGAAGTGAATGTCTTCATTGCCTGTATGCTTCCCAAGCTGGGTGTGAAACTACATTACCGTGCAAGTTGTGCATTCACAGCAAGGTAGTGAGGAATCTTGTGAAGCCTCAAGGACCGAACACCCCATTCCGATTTAGACCTGCAAGGGCTACTCCACGACTTCCACCAAAACCCGTGTAAGGGGCTAACTCGGAAGAACAATATCCTGGAAAAAATAAAATGGAAATTAAACTTAAAACGTATGTATATAACATTCTTAGTACCATGTGCCTTGGAATTTCCAAGTTCACTGTCTCTTCCCCAGAGATAACACCTTCCTGACTTTTATATTTTTTTTATTGACTTACCACAGATATTTGTATCTCTAAATAATTTTGCATGTTTATTAGTTTATATTAATGGAATTAGTCTGCATCATGTGAATTTTTCTAGGATTTGAAATTCAACATTATATTTCTATAATTCATCCATCATATTGATGTAATTTATTTTTAGTGCTGTATGGTATTCCAGTGTATGACTGTGCTACATTTTCTTTATCCAGTCTATTGATAATTGACATTTAGATTATTCCTAGTTCAGTGAGCAATGGTGCTTTAAATATTTCATACATACTTTTTAATGCACGCAAGCGTTTCTCTAGTGTATGTAACTGAGTAGAATTAGCAGACATAACATAAACACATATTCAACTTTACCAGATATTACCAAACAGAAGTTCAAAGATTCTGTACCAGTTTACTCTCCTACCAACAGTGTATGAGAGTTCCCACTGCTCTACAGTCCCACTAACACTTGATATTGTCAGACTTATTCCTCTATCTAATGCATGTATAAAGATGTCTTATTTTTGTTCTACATGTACATTCATCTGGTTACTAACAAAATTGAGCATCTTTTCAATAATTTATTGGATATTTGAATTTCTCTTTTATTAAATCCCTGTTCAAGTCTTTTGTCTGTTGTCTGTAGTGGGTTTTTGTTCTTTTCTTATTGACTTGAAAAGTTTCTTTCTATATATCTTGAATGTTAGTTCATAGCTGTATCTCATGTGTTGCAAATATCTTCTCTCAGTTTGTGTTTTACCTTTTACTCTCTTTATGGTGTCCTTTCAAGAAAGTTGTTTTTAATTTTAATGTTGCTAAATTTTCTATATCTATCCTGTTTGTGCTTTTATATCTTATTTAAGAAATCCTTCCAACGTGAGGTCATGAAAATATTTCCCTGTATTATCTTCTGAAAGGTATATGGTTTTGTTTTTTCATAAGTATATCTTTAATCCATTTGGGATTGGTTTTGTGGATGATAGGAAGTAAGGGTCAAATTTCACTTCTCCCCTGTGGGTAATGAGTTGTCACAGAACCTTTCTTTGAAAAGTTGTTTTGAGCTCTGCCATAGGTTTGCATCTAAGTGTGGGTCTGATTCTGAGCTCTTGATTTAGTTTTATTAACTTTATTTATCTTTGCACCAGTTCAACACTGTCTTAATTACTATAAGTTTATAATACAACTTGATATTTAAAATGATAGGTTCCTCACTTTTTCTCTCTGAATAATTTACCTTTCTTGGCCTTTTGAATTATGAGAACCAGGTAATGAAGTACTATTTAACCTATTTTAGAAGAATTAATGTGTTTTTGATTATTGAATTTTATAATCCTTAAATATGATCTATTTCTCCATTTATTTAAGGACTCTTTAATATCTGCAATGGACAAGATAGGCCAGTTATGTTTTGGTTACTGACAACCTAAAATGCTCAGTAGCTTAACACTGGTTTATTTCTTGTCTATGCCATGTGCCATTGTTGGTCAGCTGGAGATCTACTCTGTGTCATCCTCACTCAGCAGCCGGGTTGATGGAGTGTCACCATCTGGACCACTGCTGGTTGCAGAGGCAGCAGAAAAGAAGGGCAGCTGAATAGCACATTCGTCCTTAAAGCTCCTACTCATCTTTCTTTGCAAAAGCAAATCACATTGGGCATACTAGAAGCAGGAAAGTATCCAGAATGGGGGGGACACCAAATGTAATTGTTAACACCTGAGCACCTTTCAATCAACTTTTATATACTGCTCTGTAACTGTCTTGTTAGATTTATTTCTAAGTACCTCACATATTTAATGACATTGAAAGGGTTACGAAATTTAATTTTCTATTTGCTTCTGGTATATAGAAGTAAAATCAATTTTAGTATGTTGACTTTTATTCAGTAATTTTGCTAAACTCTCTTATTAATTCTAAAAAATTATCTAGAATCTATTTTGGATTTTCCACATATAGGATCAAATAATCTATGAGTAATAAAACTTTGTTTCTTTCTTTGTTTCCTTACCTGTTATTTCTTTTTCTTGCCTAACTATTCTGACTAGACTATTTAATACTATTTTGAATGAAATGGTGATAGTAGGCATCTGTGACTTGTTCCAGAACAAAGCTTTTAACTTTTCATCATTAAATGTGATATTTTCTAAAGTTCTTTTTGTTTGTTTGTTTATGTTTTGATAGAAAACTCTTAAGTAAATTTCTATGTGTGGCTTGTTAAGAGTTTTCAAAAATCATGAATGGGTGTTAGTTTTAGAAAATGCTTTTTCTGCATCTACTGGGATAATTATGATTGTGTTCTTTTTATTTTTTAGGGAATTGAATTACATTAGCTGATTTTCTAACATTAAATCAACTTTGCATTCTTGAGATAAGCTTACCTTGGTATTGATGTGTTATTCTTTATAGATTTTTGTTCATTCTGTTTGTTAATATTTTGTTTAGGACTTTAAACTGAATTCATGAGACAGACTAGTCTATAATTTTCCTTTGTCGTATTCATCTTTTTCAAGTTTTGGTATTGAGGTCATACCATTACAGTATAACTAACTGGTCAAACCATCTGGGTTTGCATTTTTTTGTGAGGAAGTTTTTTTTTTTTAACTCATTAAAAATATCCTTGTTTTTAATATATTTTAAATAAATTCTTGATGTTCTTCCCTTTTCTTTCTTTTTTTTCCCCATTCTTTTTTGACCATCTTTGGGGGGTATTTTTTAATGTTAGAGTTATAATTTGAAACTCAGCAACATACTGTATAAGAAAAGTACACATGGAAAACGTATTCATTCAAAGTGAGAAAAAATTCTATGGCTAAAGTGTATTAGGTCTGATTTGAAGTCAAGTGGATTTTTAAAAGCCATATGATAATTACAGTATATTTATTAAAAACAGTTTATTTGTGGAAAACTCACTGTGTCTGGAATAGTTGTAAGTACATTGTAGGCATTACCTCATTTATCTGTGTGGTATCTTATGTCCATCTTGTAGACGAGGCTACTAAGGATAAATGACTTGTCCAATGCTGCACAATTACTAAGTGTCAAAGTCAGGAATCAATCCAGGCCTTTTTGGCTCCCCACATCTCAAACTTAACCTCCACATTATACTGCTTCTGTCACACATCAGCTCACATAGTACAAACAATGAAGGGTCCCATCCCACCAATGATTCAATTTCAACTCCAAACGTTATGAAGATTTTCCTAGAATTTCTTAGTTTTCAGCTAATTGCTTTTCATTTCTTTAAGTCTTAATTTTAGACTCAGTTTTGATCAGAACTTAAAAATGGAGCAGATAGAAGCAGGCATTATTGGTTAGTTTGAGAGCCATGAGTAATACCAATCTATCTGACAGACTCCAAAGAATTAGCTTTAATAGTTAGCAAATAGTGTGAACTTTTCAGGTTTGTGTTTTTGAAATTAAATTCCTATTACTGAGAGGTGGCTTCCTTCATTCTTCACTTACTCTCAATACATTTTTTCTCTTATTTATTATAGACATTCTACTATGGATGTTTGGGTGTGATAGGGGTGTGTGTGTAAGGGGGAGTGTATGGGGGTTGGTAGATGTCCCAGGTTTTAATCCGTTTAAAAATCAGTTCAGTCACTGACAACTCTGTTTGGGTGTGAGGAGGAGTTCTTTTAAAAAGAAAGAAATAGTTAATACCTACATAACCTGTATTCCCCTTTTCCTTAGAACACTCATAGCAGTGGAATTGGTGTTCTCTACTTACCTTACATTTGCTGTGTAGGTTTTATCTCTACTGAGTCTGGACATTAGGAAGGGCACCAGTGATTCTGAATGTTGTTCCCTCATGCCAAGAAGTTGGAGTGCCTTGATCTTAGTTGGAGATGATTTATTAAGCCCACCTTCAAAAGCAGCCTCTGAAGATAACCCTCACATTTCTACCCCAGGAAGAGCCTTTCTAAACTGTGGTGAGGGTCCCATATGGAGAATTCAATCATTTTATCTCCCCTCATATTTCTCATATTGCTTCCTATGAGAAGTGGTTGTTGTATTGTTAGAGACGTTGTAAGGTAGGGCAGTAGTGGAACTAAACTGTGAGGGGCCATAGAAAGTCAATAAGAACATAATTCTTATATTATTAGACTAGAGATATTTTTTGCCATATTAATGTCTCTATTCTCTATATTATTTCATAATCCTAAGTCATGGTCATCACAGCTTGTGTGTGTATGTGTGTGTGTGTGTGTGTGTGTGTGTGTGTGTGTGTTTGTGTGCATGTGTGCATGTGTGCATGTGTGTGTGTAGGGAAGAGAGAGGGGAAAAAGAGGAAGAACACAAGGTCCTATGATATTAAATGGTGATGGAAAGAAATTTGATTTTAGGTGGTGAACACACAGTACAATATACATATGATGTATTATCTAATTGTACACTTGAAAACTACATAATTTTATTAACCATGTCACCCTAATAAATTTAATTAAAAATTTATTAGTAAAGAAGAGATTTGAAGATAGTTTCAACCAGTCAAGATATCTTAATTTACCTTTGTTGTACATAGTTTTTTATACAAATGTTAGTGAGAGATTATCCAAAAACAAAGCGATTCCTCTGAAATGTATCTTTCTAAGTCCTGCTCCACAGAAGGGTCATTGGGTATTTGGTGAATGTGCTGTCATGCGTGGCAGCATAGACCCGGTAGTTCTGGGCTCACAGACATCTGAAAAGATGTTGTGATCATCTAACAACTACCAAGTAGAAATTGTCACTGAAGATATTCCACTTTAAAGGCTGGTCAAATAGGCACAGCCTTTAGAACAAAACAATACTAGCAATAGGATCCTCTTCATCTCTCCATGGTGGGCATGTTTCTTAACACATGATTTATATTTAGCATTAGAGGTAATGCCCCTCTGAACTCCCTTAGACTTTAAATTACCCTTTGAAATTCTCTTACCTGTTCAAAGTAATTCAGCATAACTAAGCGAGATGAGCGAGACTTTGTGTGAGATAAAGCTAAAAAGCGAAACTGGGTCTGAATCTTAGAGGGTCTTCAATAGCCTGATCAACAGTCACTGCAGTTTCTGGATAAAAAAAAAAAAAAGGCAAATCATTGTATTGCACCTATGGAAGCTTAATCTAGCTCAAACCCAAGAGAAAATTAGAGATAGAGAGCCCAGTTAGGATGCTATTACAGTAACCTAGGAAAAGATAGAAAGGACTATGCTGAAGCAATGGGAAGACAAGAGTACATATGGGAAAATTAAAAAGTAGAATAAGCAGAACTTGTAGATGTGAGATGAGTGTGGTAGACCCAGCATTTACTTCCATTTTCTTTCTTTCTAGTAAATTCCCAATTTTGTTTAGGAACACATCTCTCCTCCACATAGTTCTGGGTTTCGGGAAGAAGGAAACTAACTCCATCCCAAGCACCAGTGGGTGGATCCTGGTTAGTTTATAATCCAGTTGTGTTCATTCCACTTCCTTTGCCAGGGATTGGCTTAGAGGTAGATATATGTTCATTTTTAGCCAGAGTGATGTAAGGTAAATTGTCCTGGGGCTTTGAAAAATGTGTTTTGCTCTTAAGAAGGAAACACTGTTAGACATGTCCCCTTTCTTTCTCTGGGTATTGCTGTATCTGGATGTGGTATCTGAATCTTTGGGTAGCCATCTTGTTACCAGACAAAAAGCATAGAGCATGGCAAAGCCAAGAGAATTTAGAGAAGTTGAATGGAGCCACCTGGTTTCTGAACTTCTCATCACGTGAGATAATATGTTATCTTATTGTTTAAGCTAATTAGAGTCAGAATTTTCTGTGCCTGGCAAGTAAAGCCATCTTTATATAGTTAATAAGAGAGGTGAGAAGTTTAAGATGACTCTAAGTTTTCAGCCTCAGAGACTAGGAGAATGATGATTCTCCCATCTTTTGATAGAAAATGCTTAGACCTTAAAATCTGACAGATCAGGGTGCAAATTCCAGTTCCACCACTTACTATGACTTTGAAGAAACTGCTAAACTTAGCATATTCTCTCTTTTTCAGAAGCATAATAACATACATATTCTCATGAGGATATTGTAAAGACTTATGAAGTACTTGGTACTGTAAGCATTCTAAATTTTGGTTTCCTACTTTCCCAGTTCCATATCTATTACATGGTTCCAGAAGAATAGAGTCTTCCTAAACCTTACCTTTTAGCCTGTTGTTATAGACCCCAGCCCTTAGCACAATGCCTACACAAAATAAATGATCAGTTGATGGAATTGAAATCACCAAAAGTTAAGAAGCACAGAAGAATGAAGGCCATAGTTTTATGGAGGAGGGGATTGGTGGGCTAAGCTAGGAGTAGGGCTTAGCCCAGTTTTGTAAGTTCTTAGTTTAATAGCATAGTGGAATATCAGATGGAATAATCAATAGGTAGTTTTAAAAGGGAAAACAATGAGTCAACCACCTGTTTTTCCTATGCTACCCCAGCACCATATTTGAGTGGTTTTAATATTAATTTTAATTTTAAGTGGTATTGGGAGGTGTGAAGGAAGAAATCATAAGAGTACTAAGTCTCATATTTTTTATTTGATAGAATGAGGGCCTAAGAGACTCGGGATTCGAGTTCTGACTAATCTCTAAATCTTTCTACTTAATTAGAAACAAACTCCTTTGTGTAATATCTTATAAGAAAAGCAATGTAATGTCTTAATTCAATTGGATGGGTGGCTTTGTCATCATACAGAACCAATTTTAGTCACCCTTATTACTGCAGAAGTTCAGTTACCAGTGTTTGTATAACACATGGCAGGCAGGGAACTGGGTACCAGAAGAGAGGTTCACCATGTGCCATAAGCAGGAAACTATAGGAAGCTTCGAATTTGTGTTTGTGGTTAAAGCCCTACTGTCAGGCTTTTCGTGGGCCATCTCAATACCCGAGGAGCCACAGTGGATATATGATACATCTAGTACAACAGCAATAAACTTAAATTGACCTCATTTACTCATTGCTTGGGTGTAGAAATTTCTGGATGCAGAAGGCCAGATTGGATACTAACACAAATTAAATGACAACGTTGAATACTGTAATCATATTTCCTGGTTACAAGGGATCAGTCGTTTATCTGCCAGCTGAATAATTCTCATTTAAAAAAACACAGATGCATGCTGGCAGGGCCTGTGCATACTGTTAGAAGCTCAAATATAGTTATTTAAATTACCAGATGAAAGCACTAGTCCTCACCCAGCTCAGCTGTTGTAAATGCTTATAAGATCAGAATGCTTGGCCCAGGCCTTGGATCATAATGTTTTTGGATGCAGGTGAGAGGAGAGTTACAGGAGTAAAACTTTGGGAAGCTGAGGCAGAAGTATTGCTTCTTCACATCTCGTTCTCTTACCAATTTCTTCAGTAATATGAAGAAGGATGTTGTATTACTTGCTCCATCATGCAATGGGGCCTGGGTGTCTTCACAAAACTATGGCAAGTACCCAGAGCAATTTTTTCTTTGTAGAGATCAAGAAACCTCCCACATCCAATATGAAATGTAGATACCATTTATCAAGTGTTTATCTAATTTTAAAAGATACCTTGGAAAAAAGAGACTGTGGTTTTTACCATGTTATAGATGAGGAATCAAAGGTGAAGCTACGTTAAGTACCTGACCCAGTATGACTTGGTTGGTTAAATGGCAGAACACAGACTTGAACTTGAACTCAGGTTTCTTATATTTCAAAGCCAACATTCTTAAACCTAGACTAAATTGTTCTAAGCCTACTGCCCCGTGAGTGTGGAGTACTGTAAAAGAGAGATGGCCAATAACTCTGGGGCTTTGGGAATTTCACAGTACTGGTAGACAGATATTTGGAACAGGGCCATATGGCTTCCTGAGTGAGAGAGCTATAGTCACAGGGTTAGCTTAATAAAAGAATTGCCTTTTATCCTTCACACAAGGATAATGAAATAATATGAGCTATGAAAACTCATCACCTGCTTGGCAAAAATCCCTACAGAGTTAGCCAGAAGAAACCTTAGATGATTTGGAGTTTAAGAAACCTCACAAAACAATGTGGCCCCTGTATCCAGTGCTCGGCTAGCTCTCCGGACATTCAACTTATGCTCAGGCCCCACTGCATTTTCCTTCTCAACGCTTTCTTTTCCTATTGCCAGACACAGTGTGTTGGATTCTATTCCTGTCTAGACCACAATAGAGAATATTTGTTTCTCCCTTTCTGGCAATTCATAGGTTCCTTTTGCTCATTCTCAAAAAAATAAGAAGAGATCTTACAGGAACCCTTTAATCATCCTAGATGGGGTCCTTTTGTCTTACGCTATTCAAAAAAGGAGATGCTATCATTTTTCTTTGGTCTTCTGTGTTGTGGCCAACAGTTCTTTCTATGTTTCAACCTCAGTTTGTTTTCATATGGCTTTCCCTCATGTTCTTCTTGAATTATTTTTGGAAACTGGCTACATGAAAGAGGGGCTAGCTAGAACACATGGAGTTGCTGTGTGGATAAACTGAGTCCTGACTTAAGCTCAGCTTTGTAGAATTTGACAGCTCTGCTTATTAAAGAGAATATATTCCTTGTATGTCTATTTTTATATCCTCATATCATTAGAAAGCCTTCATTGGAAGGAAGGTGATCTCTCTCAAGAGAGTGAGCAACTTGGAAAGTAATAGAGGCTTTCAAGCATTTCAGGTGCTCTCTGTTAGAAACAATCTTTTTGCTTTTGAAATAGTTAATTGAATAGCGTTTATATTCATAACACTACAAGAAATCATCCAACCCCATGTGCAGTTGTGACAGCTGGAAAGTATTTTTCAGTCATCTTCATGCATCGGACCTTATGGAACCTTTGTTGCCCCCTCTCTCTCTCCCTGTAAGCCTATAAAATACATTTTCTTCTGCTGACACTGCACCATGAACTTTCTCCAGCAACTTATTCCCACACCACCTGTTAATAATGCCAAGAGCAATGTATTTAACTCCCTGCATACTGTGCCAAAATGTTTACACAATTCAGCTTATTTCAGACTTTAAAGTCCAGACATAAATCCTAAACTAGCTGTGTCCCTTCCAAACACTCAGGGAGTTGGTTACAACATTTTTGTGGGTAGAATTAAGTAGATTTTTCCCAACAATTTTTTTAATAAATAGTAGGACACTCTTTTGGGGTTACTTTGATAATTGTTTTGGAGGTCTTTAAAAATTAACTGTTTTTCAGAACATTGTCAAATATATGAGTGCATCTTTTCACTTAAGTATCAGTTTTATTGGCAATGCCCTTAAAACAAGAACTAAAACTTCTAAACTAAAAATTTGTTAATATAAATGTCTCAAGATTACTCTTTATAATTTGTCATCTGAATTAATAGTAATATGAACTAACATTTATTTTGTATTTTTTATAATTTAAATTTATTATTACCATTATAAAAATTCTGTATTATACAGATAAAAAAGCTAACAAACCTGAGGCTTATACTAGGCAGTGAACTCGATAAGATACCACAGCTAGTAGATAACAGAATTGGGATTCACACTTTGATGTGTTTGCCTCTAAAGCCAGGAGTCTTTGTACTACACTAAAACTTTCTAAAATGATTTTCTAAGCACATTACATGAGGAGATGCTAATAGGCATGTCTCAAAAAGACAGTTTTGTTGTCAATACCTTTGAAAACCTGATAATGCGTTCTTCTTCTGGAAATTCACAATACACAAGCATAATAAAGGCTCTGAGAAGTCCTGCAATAACAACAACAAAAACAATTCTGTGCTATGCAGTAGTTTCTAAACTTACTTAAGCATGGTGTACTTTTTCTTTAGCACATCTATTAACACAAAGAGAAACATGGTCTTTAAAACACAGTGTGAGAAACACTTTATCTGCCAGGCTACCTCCCAGCCAGAGTTGAATACCCCAAGGCCCAGCTTCCTTCCTTCTACACTTAGTTTCCAACTGCCTCTGAAGTGCCTTTTAAAGAGGACATATTAAAAGCTATTCTGTCTCCCCTCAGCCATTCCTTATTCATTCACTCAGGGCTTCTCCTCCTTAATAATACTTTATCTGACTTCCTAAAAGGGATTGTTCCTCTGACCTTCTGCATATTTTGAAACAAATAACAAAAATAAGGCTTGAATTAATCAAAGCTCAACTGTTTTATTTAGATCCTCAGAGTGTCAAACATTTTCATTTGAAAACTTCTATTTGTCCAGCAGAACTCTCTATTTGAACAAACATTTTCATGAAACCCCACATAGTGACAAAGGCAAATGAATTCGTCAATTCCTTTAGAAAGCATTCGATATTGTATACAAGTCATCTAAATCTAAAATAGTGTCAAATGGTCCAATGACAAAATAATTAGTAATTCCCAAGGTTCTGAATAAAATTTTTTTCATGAAAGACTATTATCTACTAAATACCCAGCACTTAAAACTGAAAAAAACCTTGCTTACAATCAATATAAATATTTGAAAACTTCTTAAGTTCTAATTGGGATGTTCGGTTTTTCCCAAATGCCTAGCATAGTGTAGATATAGGCAGGAATTTTGAATCGTTGGATAAATTATTCCTCTCTGTTCTACAACTCATTCAATTCATATTGTATTAATCTCATATTTTATATTATGCAGACAATCTTATTATTGTTAGTTGACTCCATGCCAGGTACCATTAGCTATAAATATTAATTATCTTTTTATTGGTAAATGAGTAAAATGGAAACTAGGCAAAACCAAGAAGAAATAGCTATGTTTTCCCTAAAAGAACTTTGATGCTAAATTTATTGAACGATGCAAATTTCTGTTTCCATCTCCTTGGTCTTTTCACTGTTATCCATTTAAAGTTATAATGTTTCTTTTTCAAGAGATCCTATAACAAGATTCAAAACTGAAAACTGTAAGAACCACAGTTTGGAGTATGCAGCATAGAAAAATCAACAGAAACTTTAAACTTCATGTGACAAGAGCAATTTTTAAATGTTCAGGGGAGAAATAACATAGCAAAGTAAGATATCAGATCCAGAGTCATGGATAAAAATGTCAAAATCTTGTAGCTAAGAATAAAGTAAAGAATTAAAAAAATAAAAAAATAAAAGTTGTCCTCTGCATTGGATTTCTTCCAGGGCAACAACTACTGAGTCATTAAGAAAAATGAGAGTCTGAGAGTTCCTGATTGCCTGTGACAGGCTTCCATTCCTCAGATGGAATGAATGCACTGCTCTTGCCAATAGCACCGACTCAGCCACTTCTGCAGGGTGTGGACAACATTTCTGAAGAGCAGAAGCAGAATCTGGCTGCATCTGGTTCTGTTCCTGGTCAGTTTGCATTTTCATCCTCAAAGTGAGGGGGTACGATTTAAATGCAGACATTTCATAAAGTTCAGTTTAGTCCAGAATGTTTGTAAAAGGCCAAAGCTGCAGAGCAATGATGGCTTTTTTATACAAAGAACAAAATTAAATGTTGTTTCTCAGCTGGACTAGGGAGAAACGTGATCCAAGCCACAAAATATGCTATTAGCATAACTACATGCTATGTAATCACCATGATCATCTCACTATCAGGGTTGTAATGATTCCAGAGTAATGATGGGGTTGTACCATGCTGGCGACACTCTTTAGGCTGATCAGAGTGATCATCCTTGTGATTAAGGGCATTGTTGAGTTTGCTTTCATTGGATAGACCTGAATTTGCCCCCTCTTTGGAGAGAGCAGCATCTGTGAATACAATTTTTCTTTTACATGGGAATTGTTCTGCTATCATAGAATTCCAGAGCCAGCAAGGTCCCTTGGAGTCACTGAGGCTCCATGTACATGCTACACATAAATAGGGTCAGGACGGTCACATCTGGCCATTGCAGCTCATTTTTACAGCTGGAACCCAGAAACATCAGATTCATTGTACATGCTGTGCCAAGCACCCCACAGAGCCTTGGCCTCAAGGAGATATAAACGGCTTCATCTACAGAACTGGATTCTGCCGACCCAGGCTGCTCACGGGTGGACCAGGTGACACTGTATGTTATGATTTGGGAGGAACTAGCACTTGTGCCCTCAGAATCTCCCCATCTGCTGGCACTTTACTTGAATTTCCAACCATTAGAGTCACTCCTTTGGGTTAAAGCAGTGGTTTCCCACTCTTTTTCTTTCCCCTTTAGTACAAAGAATTCTTTTTTTAACATCAAAACGTTTTATACATCTCCCATATAGTAGTTATATTTTTAGATTCTGATGACAGAAAAAAGGTGAAAAAAAAAACTCCCTACTAAAATCTTAGTGGTACTTTACATGAATTCATATTTAATAAAATTTAGTCATACCTAATATATTTAAAAACTAGTCACCCATATATTCATGTTATAGTATTTATTGTTTAGAGATAATGCTTTGTAAACATATGGATTTGTAGATCTCTAGGTCTACATTCTTATTTCTGACTCTCCCACTCCACATACCCCATGCTTTATCACCAGGATTTATGGCCCATTGAATGGGGCCACTGAGTTAACCAGCATTTTATAAACTTGTGTTCTCTGGAACGTATTTCATAGGGTTCAAAATAAGTATGCTAAGATAAAGAAAACATTGGGAAAAATCTGGCTTATACAAAGTTGAATAGTTCTCTTTAATTGCAGGACTTTTCAGAACCTTAACTATTAGCATGCATTTTGAATCACTAAGAAAGAGGTATAGATTTCAGAATTCACTAAATTTCTTGAACCACAAATGCTTTTTACAGGCATACCTATTGGCATAATTGAGATAAGTGTTCTGAAGAACATCACTTTGGGTTAAAACATTGTTTCCAGAAGATCTCTGTTGAATATAAACATAAACCTGAGAGAGGGAAACTAGTAAGCCTTTTGCCTCCAATAGGTTATTACCAAAATTAGCTCTTTTGAGAAATTGTTGAATTGCCAAGAGGAAGGTCTTGGACCAATCTCCTCTAAGGATTCTGAAACATGTGAACAACATAGTTTCCTATCTCAAGTGACATTTATGATTATACTTATTATCTTATTAAATTCTCCCTCCCAAACCCCTTATAAAAATCTCAGAAGCTATGAGGGCAAGTTGCTCAGAGCCCATTAGAAAATCAGATGGGACAATGAATAAAAATATTCTGGTACCACAGGGATAAATGTTCTCTAGATGTAGTATGAGAAAACAGAATGTAGAATTTCTGTCTTTACAGTGGATACAGGTTTTGCTTGTTTGCTTTGTATGGCATCCAAGGTACTCCTCAGTGACAGAATGGCAAATTCTTGTTTCATTACAGTATGTGTGTCATGAGTAGATGTGGGCTGGCTAGTGACTACCTTCTTATAGCTTCAAATGTCCCCAAGCCTGAACTGCCCTCTAATTATCCACCTTCTCTCATATATTGAAATAAACTGAGACCCAAATTATACCTATTAGAGTTTCACAGTATTTACACTTAAGATTTGGATTCCTACTGAAATTCTCACCTCCCTCACAAAGATAAAAAGTTAAATTTATTAGTCTTTAGCAATCTTAGTGTGATGCTAAAAACAGGATTGATGAGATTAGAGGAATGTATAGAAAGCTGGAGAGCATTTCGGTACCGGGGACAGGCTCCCCCCAGCTGCCTAAGAGGGTGTCTCTTGAAAGAGACCCAAGGGACTCCTAAGGGAACTGGTTTTGCCCCCCAGTTAAGTGGCAAGCTTAAACAGCAAATCTAAAACAAAGGGCAGACCATCTGTTCTTGCAGATGCAGCTAAACTAATGTGAGAGAGAAAATAGGAGCAATTACTTAGAAATTTTCAAGCCTCAAGCAATTTTTCCTCAATCAAGTGAATATATCAGGTTAGAGTGATTTTTGGACTTGAGGTTACTAGTAGAATTGTTTCAATTTGTCATTTTTCCTTCATGTGTAGACACTGCTAATGAGCACATCTTTGCCACTCACCTCAGTGAAGTCGTAATTTTGTTTTATAGCCCTTTCACACGACATCATGTTGATCAGTTAATAATTTATCAGGAACCTCCAGCCAAATATTAAAACTATTATGCACCAAAATACATCACTATATCTTTCTTCTGAACCATTCAAAAGGACAAGAAGAAAGTTAAATTACAAAACATCTGTGCTTCTTCATGGTCTTCTTATAATATCATTTTAACTTTCTATGCAATTAGAATAAAAATCATTCCAATTAAATGGTTGAACCAATGTGGTACTCCTATTAAAGGGTTAAAACATTTATTATGTCAAATAGGAAAAAAAAAATTGTTCCCTTTGAGATTTTCTCCATTAAACTAGTTTTCTAATTACTACATGCTATTTAAATAGCTTAGACTGCACTTCTTATCTCAAATGATACAGTTCAATTAGTCTGTAAAATATTTCAGGTCTTCAGTGACAAAGAAATTTCACACAAATCTAATCTATATTAGAGGACACATATCTCTTAAACTATTCTTGGTAGCTATCACCTTTCCTTGTTGTCTTCTTATGATCCCAAACTCAATTTCATTTTATTCTCTGAATGTGAACTATTATAATCAGTATTAATAGCAGTGCCAACTATAATTTATTAAGCACATACTGTTCCCAGGAAGATTATATGCATTCTTTAATTTAGTTATTTTAATAGTATACACACACACACACACACACACACACACACACATATATGCATATACATATACATATATAAAATCCACTGTTTGTATATAAGAAAATAAGATAGAGAAGTAATTAGAAAGCTTTTCTATTTAATTAATTAGAGACCGAAGTGAGATTTAAAGTCACTTCTTCATCACCAAAGTTTGTATCCTTAACTACAGGGTCTACTCTAATCGTTGTTGGTCCTTTAAACAAAATTCATTCAATATAATTGTGCTTTTCTAAGTTAATTAAACAATTAGTTTATAGTCAAAGTACTATTATTCTTTCTCTGTATTATGACTTTTTAAAAATATACACAAAACTGAAGAAAATAATATAAAGCATCCTCATATATACCAAATGGTATATAATCTCTCTCTCTCTCTCTCTCTCTCTCTCTCTCTCTCTCTCTCTCTCTCTCTCTCTCTCTCTCTCTCTCTCTCTCTCTCTCTCTCTCTCTCTCTCTCTCTCGGCACACATACACACACATACACATATATGCATATATATGTTTCCCTCTTCCCTCTTGTTTAATTTATCTCTCTATTTCTTTTCAGGAGCGTTTAAGGACAAGTTGCAGTCTTTGTGATCATCTCATCCATGACTATTTGGTATGTATTTCTATCTGGAAACGTTTTCCAATATAGCCACCAAGCCATTATCATACTAAATAAAGTTATCATCTAATACATAGTCTGCATGAGTCAGGGTCCTGGTAGGAAACAGCATATTCAAAAGAGGTAGTTAAAGAGATTTTAATAAAGAGACTATTTACAAAGTTACGTCCAGGGTTAAAGAAAATCATCAAGAGGTGGAGCAGTACCTGAAGGCTAGCAATAATGAAAAGCTATTATCACCTATAGACCTAAAAATGCAAAGGGAAGAAACATACTGGAACTTTGAGAGAATAGCCTGATAGAAGGGAGGAGGAAGGGAGGATAAATACTTCGATCACTCTTCTTGCACCCTCGGAGTTCCTCTTGGCACCTCCCATTAGCCAGACCCCCCCACCCAAAAAAAAAATTCAGAGGCTAAGAGATCCCAGGTAATCAATACAGGGATTGACAATCTTTTTTTTTTTTTTTTTTGTAAATAGCCAGATAGTTAATACATTTGGCTTATGGACCACACACAGTCTCTTTCCCATTACGTCTTTGTTTTTGTGTGTAACTCTTTCCCCCCAGCTTTACTGAGGTATAATCAACAAATAAAATTACAAGATATTTAAAGTGTACAACGAAATAATTTGGTATACATATCCATTGTGAAAGGATTTCCTCATTAATTAACATGTCTGTCACCTCACATACCATATTTATTTACCTGTTTTTCATTGTTTTATTTTGGTGAAAACACTTAAGTTCTACTCTACTAGCAAATTTCATTTATATAATACAGTGTTATCAACTGTAATCACCATGTTATACATATATCAGATCTTATTCATCTTATGACTGAAAGTCTGTACTCTTATCAACCTCTCCCTCTTTCCCCTACCTGTAACCACTTTTCTACTCTCCATTTTTATGTTTGACTTTATTTTTTAAAGATTCCACACATAAATGGTACCATGCAGTATTTCTCTTTTTCTCTCTAGCCTATATCACTTAGTATAATGCCCAGAATTTTCATCCTTGTTGTCACAAATGGCAGGATTTCCTTTTTTAAAGCTGCATAGTAGTCCTGTGTGTGTGTGTCACTTTTTTTTAATTCATTTATCTGTTGATAGACAGTTATGTTTTTTCTATACCTCTATTGTTAATAATGCTGCTATGAACATAGGGGTACAGATATCTCTTCCAGATAATGATCTCATTTCCTTTGGTTATTTTCCCAGAAGTGAGTTTGCTAGATCATATGATAGTTCTCTTTTTCCATTTCTTGAGGAAACTTCATACTGTTTTTCATAGTGCCTGTGCAAGTTTACATTCCCACCACCTGTGTAGTAGGGTCCCTTTTTCCACATCCTCTCCAGTACTTGTTATCTTTTAATACCAGGCATCATAACAGGTGTGAGGTGATATCTCATTGTGGTTTTGATTTGCATTTTCCTGACAATCAGTGATGCTGAACACTCTTGGCCATTTCTATGTTTTTTTTGGAAATACATCTATTCAGGACCTTTGCCCATTAAAAAAATTTTTTTCCTGTTGAGTTGTATGAGTTCCTTGTATATTTTGGACATCAACTACTTTTCAAATATGTGGTTTACAAATATTTTCTCTCATTTCAGAGGTAGCCTTTTCATTTTATTAATGGTGTTTTTTGCTGTGCAGAAGCAGCTTTTTAATTTAATGTAGTTTCACTTGTTTGTTTTTGCTTTTGTTACCTGTGCTTTTGATGTCATATTAAAAAAAAAACAACTTATTTCCCAAACTAACATCAAGGAGCTTTTTCCTTATGTTTTCTTCTAGGATTTTTATGATTTTAGGTCTTACATTCAAGTCTTTAATAATATCTAAGTTGATTTTTGTGCATGGTGTAAGATAGGGGTCCAGTTTTATTCTTTTGCATGTGGCTACCCAGTTTTTCCAGCACTATTTGCTGAAGAGACTATCTTTTTTCCATCATATATTTTTAGCTCTTTTTTCATAAGTTGCCGGAGCCCGCCGGCTAAGATTGAACGGTTCTTGAGAGAGGGAGTGAGGATTGAGAAAGATAGAAGAAAGAGAGACAATAAGAAACAAAAGATAGAGTCCGGAGGGCTAACAGTAAATACTGTGCCCTGAGTTTATTTAGCACAGCATATATATACCCTTGGAGAAGCAACACCAACACATATGCAAATGATCGCTGACCTTTAGGTAAGTTTTCCAAAACATCCTTGTTCCTGTTTTTGTCTCTTATTCCCTGGGGCAAGAAACATTCAACATTAAGCCAAATTTCCTCTTTCAGTAAACAAGCCCACCTGCTGGGCAAACTTCTAGCCTGCAGTCAACTCCAACCCTGCCTGCAGGGCATTCATCAAGAATGGCTCCCAACAATAAATTAATTGATCATATATGCATGTATTTATTTCTGAGCTTTCTACTTTGTTTTACTGATTTATGTGTCTGTTTTGATGTTAATAGCATACTGTTTTGATTACTATAACTTTGTAATAGAGTTTGAAATCAAGAAGTGTGATTCTTCTAGCTTTGTTCTTTCTCAAGATTGCTTTCACTATTTGGAGTCTTTTATGGTTTCACACAAATTTTAGAATAGTTCTTTCTATTTTGTGAAAAATACCCTTAGAATTTTGATAGGGATTACATTAAATCTGTAGATCACTTTTGTTTGTGTGAACATTTTAACAACATTCATTTTTTAATCCATGAACACAGAATAGCTTTCCGTTTATTTCTGTCTTCTTAAATTTCTTCCATCAATGTCTTATATAGTATACAGAACTTTTATTTCCATGGTTGAATTTATCCCTAGGTATTTTATTCTTTTTGATGCAATTATAACTGGGATTATTTTCTTAATTTCTCTTTCTAATAGTTTTTTGTTAGCGTATAGAAACATAAGTGCTTTTTTGCATATTTATTTTGTATCCTGAAACTGTACTGAATTTGTTTATTAGTTCTAACAATTTTTTGATGGAGTCTTTGGATTTTTCTATAAATAATATTATGTCATCTGCAAATACAGACAATTTTATTTTTCTCTTTTCAATTCAGATGTTTTTATTTCTTTTACGCTCTCAAGCACTGTAGCTAAGACTTCCAGTACTATGTTGAATAAAAATGGAGAGAGGGGCCATCTTTGTCTTGTTCCTAATCTTACAGGAAAAGCTTTCAGCTGTTCATCATTGAGTATGATGTTAGCTATGGGTTTGTCATATGGTTATTCTTATGTTGTGGTATGCTCTCTCTATACCCTGTTTTTTGAGAGTTTTTTTTTTTTTAATCACAAAGGGATGTTGTATTTTGTAAAATGCCTTATATGCATCTATATGATCATATGTTTTTTGCCCTTTTTAAAAATGCTATGTATCACATTTATTGATTCATGAATATTAAATCATCCTAACATCGTTGGAATACATCCCATTTGATCATGGTACATAATCATTTCTGTGTACTGTTGAATTGAGTTTGCTAATATTTTGTGGAGGATTTTATGTTCATCAGGAATATTGGCCTATACTTCTCTTGTATTTTTGTTTTGTTTTTGGTGTCAGGGTAATGTTGAGTTCAAATATAAGTTTGGAAGTGTTCCCTCTTCTTCTATTTCTTGGAAAAGTTTGGAAAACATTAATAATAATTCTTTTTAAAATGTTTGTTAGAATTCACCAGTGAAAACATTTGATCTCTTTTTATTTGTTGGTAGATTTTTGGTTCTTGATTCAATCTCCTTACTAGTAATTGGTCTGTTCATATTTTCTGCTTCTTCATGATTTAGTCATAGTAGGTTGTATGTTTTTAGAAATTTATCCATTTCTTCTGAATTGTCCAGTTTCTTGGCATAAAACTGTTCATAGTAGTCTCTGTTGATCCTTTGTACTTGTGTGGTATCAGTTGTAATGTCTCCTTTTTTATTTATAATATCATTTGAGTCGTCTCTCTTTATTTCTTGTCTATTTATTTTATTTCTTGTCTATTATTTCTTGTCTATTTATTTGTCTATTTTTGTTTATCTTTTTTTTAAAAAAAACAGCTACTAGTTGTATTGATTTTTTGAAATCAAAAGAAAAGTAAAAAAATCTTGAAACAAATAAAAATGGAAGCACAAAATACAAAAACTTACAGGATGAAGCAAAATCAGTTCTAAAAAAGAAGTTTATGTAGTGTTAAATGCCTACATTAAGAAAAAAGAAAGATCTCAAATAAACAACCTAACTTTACACCTAAATGAGCTAGAAAATGAAGGACAAACTAAGCCCAAAGTTCATAGAAAGAATGACGTAGCAAAGGTCAGAGAGGAAATGAATGTATAACCCTTTAAAAATAAAATATAAACATCATTTTTAGTTCTTAGGATGTACATAAACAGGCCATTGGCTAGATCTGACCTGCTGGCCATAGTTTGCTGACTGTCTTAGTTCAAAAAGACCAGCTCTCTGGGTTTACTGCATACTGGTTTACTGCATCCATTGATGGTTATTTCCTTTATCTATTATTTTATGAGGCTCATAAAATGGTGATATTTTAATTCCATAATTCCTTCTGCATTTATTAGCTAGAATCCCTCTGTCAGACCTTTTTTTCCTTACTATATATTTGGTTACTTTGAAATATAGTTCATATTGGAAATGCAAAATAAACATTTGATATTTTTTCTTTATCAATTTTAACTTAGTGTTCTGATAATCTCCAGTAGTAATCATGAGCTTTTAAAAAGTATTATTTTGAAATATTAAAATAAATACTTATATTTTATATGTATATTACATATATATACTTATATTTTATAGAGAGAAATCCATAAATTTAAAATAAAAAATGACATACATATAGTTTATCAATACATTGCAAACATTGTTTTTTGTCTTCCTCACATTATCTTATTTTAGGAAAATAGGCACTTTTTCATGTTAACTCTTGTCTGTCTCTCCCCCTTCCCTTCCATTCTCCTCCTCCTTCTCCTTCTTTTTTGGATGGCTTAAAGCAACAGAAATTCATTTTCTCACAGTTCCTATGGCCAAACGTCAACATGTGGACACTGTTGCATCACCTCTGGAGTCTTTAGGGGAGATTCTGTTTCTTCCCTTTTTCAGATTCTGGTCACTGTTGGCAATCTTGAGCTTGTGGATATATCACTCTAATTTCTGACTCTGTCTTTACTCTGCCTTCTCCTCTTCTCTATGTGTCTCTTATCTTTGTGTCTCTTGTCATATGAACACTCTGCATTGGATTTAGGGTCCACCTGGATCATCATGAGAGTCTTAATTTAATTACATCACCAAAGACCCTTTTCTAAATAATACCACATTCATAGGTTCTGGAAACTAGGATGCAATCAACTACAAATGCCTTTTTGTGATTTATTTTGTGATGATTGATCTATTAACAAAAGATGTGTTTCTGAAGACCATTAATGCATCACAATCTATATTATTGCAACTACAGATACATTGACTGATTTTTGTTTTATGTCAAAATCACAAATAGTAAAAGTTTACTAATGACCTATGAAATATGAAATTATCAAATAAATGGTATAAAGCAGCCACAGACTAAAAAAAAATACATTGCTTTTGCTAGTACAATTATTTGGTTTCTTGTTACCCTTTGGTTTTATATATGTATTTATGTGGGGATAGAAGAAGTCAGTAGGGTCAGAGGTTAAAAAATAAAAGAATGCATCAAAGAGTTTTACTCCTATTTGATAACAGAAACTTGAATTGGCTTTTCACATCTTTGTGAATTCACTTTTACTCTTTGTTATAATAATTTCAATCCCAATGATGTCTCACCACTTTTATATAATAGGAGAATGGCTTATTCATTTTGTAATAGTACAAAAGAATTGGGAGATACAGAGGCACTAGATGCACCTTTTTTCTATGTCTTTTGGAACAAAAAAAGTAAAGAAAATGTTAGATTTTTGTTTGAAATCCATATACCTCTTTTTCAAAGAATCATCATTCCTAAGAGAGAAAACTCTTGCTTGCATTACAAGCATTCAGAGAGAGGTACCTTATGTACTCAGAATCTGCATTTCATCTGTCAGTATCATCATAGTCACTACAGTGTGGATTCCTATGTCCTTTCAATAGCTTTCTTCCTTTCTGGAAGAAAGAGCAAAATATCTCAGACTTCTCTTATACATTTCCTGTCCTACATCTGAAATCATCTATTTTCTTCAACAAATCTTGTTGCTTTTAGTAGAAAATGGTATTAAGAGAACATATTATAGGTGCTAGGGATACTCACTCTAATGGATTGTCATTGTTTTTAGGCTCTATTTTTCTGAAAAGTAAAATGTTTATTGTTTATTTTCTCTATAATTTGGTGAAATTACATGCCAGTTGGCCAGGGACATTTTGGGTTTATGACTATTCACCCAGCACAATTATTAATGGTATCCCTTAAAGGTATCCTAGTTTGGAGAAGTTATATGACCACCTTACTTATAAGTGACTTAATCTGTTATTGTTGTGTGCCAAGAGAATGTTTTCTTTAGCTTTAAAATTCTGTAGTTGCACTAGGATATGTATTGGTGTTCCCATCTGGGTAAGTTTTCTCAGATACATGGTACGCTCTTTTGATAAGTCTTCTTTTATTTCAGGAAGCTATCTCATTTTATAGTTTGTAGGAATTATTCTGTTCCAGGGTTTTGGATTTTTTATTTGAGCATTCGAATCATATGTATGTTGAATTTTCTTTATATATTTTATGTTTATTTTTTTAAATTTTCTTATTTTCCTCAATTTCTTCACTTTCTCTTTTCTGTTCTCTATTTCTCTTATTGTCCTCTCTCTGTTGTCTAGTCTCATATTTCTTTTAGTTTAATCTTCATTCTGAGGTACTTTTTTTCCCTTTATTTTCACAATGTCTTCCTAAACCCTGGCAGAACTTTTACACATCCTGCTTGCTTTCAACCATCTCATTTCTCAGATTTTCTGCTTCTAAGTTATGCTAAGTTTTCATAGTTCCCATACTGTTCTTATTTTTATCTTAGCTATTTTGTAATATTAGGCTATAGTTTTCATCAGCTTTGTGATCATTTTTTTTTCTGTTTAGCTTTCATTAATGGTTAATTTTCCTCTTTTATTTCCCCCATAAAACATCCTTATATGGGATTAGATTGCAATCCTTTTCATTTCCTCTTGTTTATTTAAGATGTTCATTTTCTTCTCATTATTATTTTAGAAGGAGATTCCTGTGGAGACAGGTTAAGATGGTTTCCTAGAGAAGTGGTTCTAAGGCTCTCTCCTCTGTTGTTACCTTGAAATATTAAAAACAAACAAAGCTACAGCCTATTAGTTTAATAGTCCTGCTTCCTCTGGACTCTTGTCTCTCCATTTTTTCACCATTATTTTTCTACACTGTTCATTTTTTTTTTATGTACATATAGCAATTTTTTTTTTCTCAGAATAAGTCTTTATCTTTCCAGAGGGGAATATCATGGATATATCTGAGGGTCTTGAGGGTATAGGCTTCCTAGGACCTTCTGATTTTTTCATAGGTCCTTAGTATGTTTTATTTGCACTCATCTGCTCTCTAGAGTCTGTGGAGTTTCCTTCTTTTCAAGGTCACGTGCTGAGGATTCCACGCAGAGTGAGGCCATATCTCTGTGAGACTAATAATTCAATGCAGCAATTTTTGTGTTTTAAGTCTCTTCAGACAATTTAAACTCTCTTTTCTAGCTGCTTCCACAAGTAGTAACTGCACATATATCCTGAACAGTTCCTATTGTTGATGGTGGCTTGGCATTAATTATTTATACTCTGGAGGTCAGAAGAACTCTTTGTCATCTATTTTGTTAAATATATTATTGTTGTTTTTTTAAATCTTGCTATTGTATTTTTTCTACCTGTTTTGTTTCGTTTTATGAGAAGTTTTGGGGATATTTATATAGGAAATGCCATAATAATTTTGTTCTGGCTGGAAATTTGAGGTCACTTTTAAAAAACTGACCTGATATAGTTAATTTCAGAAGCATAGAAAATAAGACAGGACCTCACAGAATTCAATTCCACGCCACATGGGAAAAAATTCAACCTGAATCAGGAATTAGCTTTCCATGCCAGGCATTGTCCTCAGGTGCTACCAGTACTTCAGGCAAAGTAGCAAAGCTGGCAAGTTTATCTCTGGTTGTCTTCCTTCTATCTCTTTCAGCACTGTATCAGGGCTAGTGGACACAGGTGTTTGGGGCTTCTGAGCCTTGCTGTTATAGGTCATTATTGGGCACACCCTAGTGGGTATAGGCCATGAATTCAAAGTCAAGCCAAATCTGGCTAAGTCAGAAAAACTAGAATTGGACAAAGACAGAGGATACCATCATGAGTCAAGGTGTGGGCCAAGCAGTCTACAGACAGAGGCAGCAATTGCTTTTGAAGGGCTGAGGAAGCAGATAACCAGAGTCAGAGCAACAGATAAGTCTCTGACAGGAAGCCATCCAGGTCGAGGCCACTTAGACTTTTGTTTGTTTCTGTTCTTGCTGGCCCGATCTGCTGCATTTAAAGTGTTTGCTCATTGTCTATTGCTCAGCAGGGCTATGTTCTTGGACAATACTAAGAAACATAATGAAACATCTCTTCTATCTTAGGAGCCTTAAAAACATGGTCTGAAATTTTGTCTCCATTGATAGAGCTACTGTTATGGTAAAAATTATCTTTTTATTATCATTTAAAAATTTGAAAATTCTTTGCTCAGTATCTGAGGGCACATTAAAAACATTCAGAACGAGTACCTTAAACTACCTTCTCCTTTCTTCAAAAGGACTCCATCTCTTCATAATTCTTTCCTTCTCTACTATGTCAGAGAAAAAGACAGGTCTTCTTCTGACCAATACTAAACCCTCAAGTGTTCAGAAAAAAAAATGTCCCAAAGACATTCAATGAAAAAATCAACAAATTTTTTTACCATTTGCTAAATGTTTATTTGCTAATCTCCATGCCATGAGTGTCGCTCACATTATCTAATTTAAATTTTTATGAAAAGTTGTGTGGTTGGGGCCATCAGTTAAGGTTTAGTTCTAGGCAACATAAACTACCCTTACTATTTTAAGTAGAAGAAATTTAATACAGGGAATTAGGTGCTTAACAATCATCATGAGTGTTAGAGAAGCAAGCTCTAAGCTAGTCCCTTCAGGAATGGCTCCCAGAAGAACCGCACAGAACTGACTATCCAACCAGGAACAGCTAACTCCTTCACAATGAGGAAGTTGCTCTGGAATTTGATACCTTCAAGATCCTTCTCTTTAGCAGTTGTCCCTGGGTCAGGAAGCTGCTTTTAACTGTTGGTTCCAGGAATATCCTGTCTTAACAGTGACCCATGACCAGTTGCCAAATGTATACTACCAAAATCGATGCCTTAGATACTGCCTCCCCCTCTACTTGCTAAACTCAGTTTCAAATTCAGATCTTACCAGAGTGCTTGTAATTGGCAGAAACTAAATTATATTAGGAATTCTTGCTAAGAAGAAGTCACAGAAATGCAGTTTTTTGCTTTCTAGCCTCAGTACTATAGATAAACATATTAGGACAACTATAAGTCCTATTCACTGATGAGGAAATGGAGCTGAGCTTTGACTGGAAGAACAAGTCATATGAGCAGAACTGAAAGAGCCAGGATTTAATCCAGACTCATGTTTTTGACTACCTTACTCTTCTGTCTGCCCCCCTCAAAATATTTTGTTCAAATAGGAGTAAGAAAAGCTCATTTATAAATGTGGTCAGGACTTCCTTATCTACTTTTTACCCAGACTGTGTCACCTAATTGTTTATCAGTTATTAGTTCCCCATTTTTTCTGTCCCATTAAATTTCCCAGAGGTAGAAGGAATCTTCTAGTATCTTATAACTTATGAAAACTACAGTCATAGTTTTCAGTCTGCTGTATATGGACAGCTTCATACTTTGACTAAACATACTGGATTATTTCCAAAGGTGGCAAATTATATTGCTTCAATTTATCATGGAAAAGTAGTAATTTCCATTAGTCAAAAATGTTTAAGACAGGAAATAAAATGTTTCCTTTTGTAATGGGCCTCAGAAAGTGCAAATGTGTATCAAAATGCTCCAGGCCATTTATTCTTGTACTCATATCTTAACATATTCATTCATTGGGCAATATTTTATTGAGTGTCTATTATATGCCAGGAATATAGTGGTGTATAAACATGCACTGTTCCTGTTCTTACAGTCACGAGTTGAGGACCAACATTAAATACCCATGTAAAGAAGGGTATTTAATGTAACAGGGGAAGGATGAGCACATGCTTTTCTGGAGGAGTTTCATCCAAGCTGATACCTGAAGGATGTATAGAGATTAGCAAGACATAGAAAGAAGAGATAAGTGTCCTAGTCATAAAGGGCTGCAATGCCAAAATCTTGGAAAGGGGAGAAAGCAGGGCGCATTTGAGATAGTGAATGAGGAACAGAATGATTGGAATATGGGGTAGGAATGAAAATGAATCAATGTGAGCTGTAAAGATGGATGGGGGTGTCATTTGCAGATTTGGAGATTGATTTAACAGAATGAAGCCCTCCTATGCATTCAATGTGCTGCTGCTAAGCCAGGTGGAAACACATGCTAAAATAGTAATCATCAACTGGTTAACTAGTTCATGTTAGTAAAGAGAAATAGATACTACTGAAAGTACATGCAATTAAAGGATTTTTTTTATTATGTATATTGTACCTCTGTAGTATTGAGGTATGATTTAGCAAAGATGCACTGTTTGCAAAAGTGTTTTTCTAATGTTCAATGAATATTCAGAGCAATGACATAGAAAATTATCATCCTTTAAAAATGCACTCATATTTTTCAGTATTCTAAAAACCAGGTCTCTGTTGTTTAATCATAGGAGATAGAGATTTCTACTTTTAAATAATTACATTTTTGTCTTCTTTAAAAATTCTCTGTATTATTTATGGAAAGAGATTATTTCATAATAATTTATTATTCAGAGTGAACACTGTAATGGTAATTTTTAGCTATTACCTTTAGAGGAAAAAAAAGAAAGCAATGTTCTTCTTTTCCTAAAGTTTTGAGTTTTAGGATATTCTAGTGGTGAAGAAGGTGTTGGTGACTGGGAATGTGGTGAAAGCTGTCTCAACTGAAGGTACTGGGATGGCTGAAGGGAGAATATGCAGGTATGTGGCATGAGGTATTAGGAGAGTATGACAGCCTATTACCAGTCAGTAGCTAGGCAGTCATTCACATCTGCAAGGCTGTGGTGTCTCTGGCCCATGTGGGGAGCCCAGGTCTTTAACTGATGAAATTTTGAGAGTACTTCTTTGATTATCTGGCTCCCAACAAAATACGTGACACCAGAGCAAGTTAGGAAGCTTTAAGATTCACGAAAAATTCACCTCCATGTGTGTAAGAATGAAATGAACAACAGTTGAGTGGCAGGCAGGTCAACACACACCAAAGCCATGCTGCATGGGAAATTTGCTCTTGTCATCTATTTCTGCCTTCCAGGGACTAAGTAAACTTTTCCTGCTCTCTCTTTTGTCCCAATTTATTCATTTCTTAAAAAGTATCAAATGAGCTCCTATAAGGTTCCAGGCTCTCAGCTAGATATTGGACCAACAACAGCTCATTAAATCATTTGACAATTATTTGTTGAATATCAATTATGTGCCAGGCAATGTTCTGATCACTGATAAACAAGACAGAAAATGATTCTGCATTCACAAAGTTTACATTCTGAAGGGGAAGACCTAAAATGTAGAAAAGTGCTAAACAGAGAATTTAAAATCAGGTGATATAATAGTAACATGGTGGCTACCTACCTTAGTTTGGGTGGTAAAGAAGGCTTCCTGGAGGAGGTGACCTATGTGCTGAGATATGAATTGCAAGAAGAGTAAGTCCTACGAAGATCAGAGAGAGAATTCCACACAGAGGGACAACTAGTGTAAAGGCTCTATATCAGGAGTGATTTGGACATGTTCAAGGAAAATGCAAGTCCTTTGTAGCTGGAGTGTACTGAGGGGGAGAGCAGTACCAGAAAGGTTTGGAAAGATAGAAAGAGAACTTTGGGGTTTCACAGGCAAGGGTAAGATGCTTAATTTTTGTGTATATATTGGAGAGCAACTGGAGTTTTTTTTTTTTTAAATTATCTATCTTATCTTTATCTATTTATCTACCTATCTATCTATTATCTACCTACCTATCTATATCTATCTGTCTTATCTTTGTCTACTATCTGTCTCCATAGAAAATGTGTTGCTTTATTTGATATTGCATACATGGTATGTTACCCTCGCCATTCTGCACCTGGCTATTTTTGTTTAATAATATGCCTTGGAAGTGTAAGACACTGGGAATTTTTAAGTAGGGAAATGATGTGATATGATTTGCATTAAAAATATAACTTTGGCAGCTCAAGAGGAATGCATGGTATGTGTCCTAGTCTGTTTGGCTGCTAGAACAAGATACAATAGACTGGGTGGCTTACACAACAAATCTTTATTTCTCACAGTGCCAGGGACTGGGAAGTGCAAGATAAAGGTGCTGGCAGATTTGATGTTCAGTTAGGGCCTGCTTCCTGCTTCTTTTTGTGCTCTCATATGGAAGAAGAGGCAAAGGACTCACTGGAGTCTCTCTTATAAGGGATAGTACCCTTATAATTTTTTTTAATAAGAGTCCTGCTTCATAACCTAATTGTCTTCAAAAGTTTTTTAGGATTAGGTTTTAATGTTTCAGTTTTGGGAGACATAAAAATTTAGTCCATTGTAGTACGAGAATAGGATTGTATATATTGTGGAGAATAGAGAATGAGTGAATTTGGACCCTGCCCTTAAGAAGCTTATAGTCTCTCTCTTCTCAACATGTACATTTGAGTGTCAGCCTAGTTGCCTGTGTATTAGTCATTATTCTCCCGAACTGAACTGTGAGATCCTGGGGGCCAAACAGTATCTGTCTTGTTCATCTCTGTGTCTCAAATATCTAACTAACAAAATGACTGACACTATAGTAGATGCTCAATAAGCATTTGTTGGTTGGATGAATTAACAAGGATATATAGTTATATTAATTAAGCACCAACCCTGAAGAGCATGACCTTCTTCCTGTGATAAGTCAGTGTTTGTGATTAAATATCCACTGTGAGATATCTTAGAGAGACACCTATATGTGACAAAATGAAGACTAATGAGTAGGGGGTTTTTAAATTATTATTATCTTTGGGATTATAGATAGCAATCACGGTTGCTGAAGGCCCAGACACTAATTCATATAAAATGACTAAGAATATTAGAGATGTTGATGCCAGAGAAGAGCAGACTCGGGGCAACATGACAGCTGCCTTAAAATATGTAAGGAACTGTCACATAGAAGGGAGAGAGTGCTTACTTTATATTTCTCTGGGGAAAAAGGCAGGAGCACAAGATATCCATCTCAAATAAAGAAAGATAATTTTCTAGAGCTACCCAGTAATAGAATAGGTTCTCTTGTGAGATAATGAGCACATTGTCTTCAGAGATATTCAAACAGAAATTAGATAATAATCTGTCAAAGATCCTGCAGTAGAGACTCTTGAAATTTCTATAATGATAATAATAGCTACCATTTATTTAGCACTTACCCTGTGCCAGACACTCTGCCAAAGGCTTTACAAATGTCATCTTATTTAATTTTCATAACAACTCTTTATGGAACAAGTTATCTTTTTTTTTTTTTTAGACTAGGAACCTCAGTTTTTGAGAAGTTAAGTGATTTTTACAAGGGCATACAATTAGTAAGTGAAGGAATCAGGAATGAATACAGTCTCTGTGACTTCAAATCCTTTATCCTTCACCTCATTAGCCTCAGGCATGCCCTGGAGATTCCTAAACTATGGCCTATTTCTCAGTCTTCTTCAGGGTTAGGTCACAGCATTTCTTCCACTTCATTACCAAAGAGAAAAGATGATACTCAGAGGCAGAGACATTTATTGGCCATTGCTTGTGGGTGTTCAAGTTTAGGTGCAGTGAAGAGTCATTTCTGCTTCTTCTTTCTATGAAGCTAAATGGAGAGAATTCTGAGACAGTTCTTCCCAAGAAAATTTTCTGTCAATTCTCTATCTATTTAGCTTCTTCGTTCTAATCCTATCTATTTAGCTTTTTCTTTCTAATCCTTGCTTCTACAGGACACTAGAAGTGACAATATTATGGATTGAATATTTGTGTTCCATCCTGCCTCAAATTTATATGTTAAAGCCCTAGCCACCAATGTAATGGTATTTGGAGATGGGACCTTTGAAAGGTAATTAAATTTAGATGAGGTCAGGAAGGTGGAATCTCCATGATGGGATTAGTGTCCTTACAAGAAGAGAAAGAAACTAGAGCTCTTTCTCTCTATCTCTTTCTCTCTTCACCACATACAGACAAAGAAAGTGTCTGCAAACAAGGAAGTGAGCTCTCACCAGATACCGAATCTGCTAGCACTTTGATCTTGGACTTTCTAGTCTCCAGAACTGTGACAAATAAACATTTGTCGTTTAAGCCGTCCAATCTATGATATTTTGTGATAGCATCCTGAACTGACTAAGACATATAGAAAATAGGTTTTGTTTTGCTTTCTTTGCATTTATGGAAAAGAACTATTGAATGAGAAGACTGTATTTATTTATTTATTTATTTATTTATTTATTTATTTGTTTGTTTATTTATGCCTTTGTGGAGAAGAATATACTATTTATGATCTCCACAAAGCCAGGCAGGCATATCTGGATTTTGATGAAACCAGCAATCTGAAAGGCCTAATATTCATGCATGATTGACAACTTGGTGATGAAATCAGCATTATTTTCCTTTCTTTTTTCATGCTGTCCTAAGCCCCACGTGGACAATGCTGTTTCCAGGGCAGCTCTGGTGGAAAGTGCTTCACTCTTGAGTACCAAAATACACAATCTTTGTAGCCAGTGAAAAACAAAGAACTAGCTTTTCTCAGTCTAGATACAACTCTGACCAATGCATAATATAGAAAATGCCACTCAGTCATGTACTTAAAGAGCAAGACGTGTCCCCTGCAACCCAAAAAAGAAAATTTGGAAAGTAGAGAACACGTGGATTGTTCTGTGGAAGAAAGCAGGGGAAAGAGAATGTAACCAATTTTTGAGTGGCTATTTGGTGTCAGTAGTTTTTCATATTTAGACAACATAATCCCCCCCACCCCAAATAACACTGTGAGGATGTTATTCTTTACTTGTCAAAAAGTTAATGAGCCCAACTATGTGTTAGGCTTACACTGAAGACACAGTTGTGAACAAAACCTACAAAGTCCCTGCTCCCCAAAAGCTTACCTTCTTGAGGATATAATAATAATGTTCGTTTTTATTGAATAAACATGTGCAGGGTTCTATTTTATGAGCTTTGTACACATTATCTCATTTGTTATTTCAAAACTTCACAAGGGAGGGAATATTATCAGTCTCTAGTTTCCATCCGAGGAAATCAAAGCACAGACAGAAGAAATAACTTTTGCCAGTCGCATAGCTAGTCAGTGGCAGAACTAGTATTCTAACCTCACCCAAGGGGTCTGGCATCAGAGCTCATGCTTATAATTTTATCTTTTACTGCCTCTATGATACAAATATGACCCAGATGAAGAGAATGGAGCTCATGTGGCCAGCGACTGGGCAGAGCGGGACTTGAACTCAGGTCTGTCTTGAAGCCCACCCTCTTTCATCAGTCTACCAAGAGTTGTAGAAATATTGAGTCACTGAAACCAGATCAGACTGAGTTGGAATTAGTTTCTACCATATCAGTAGAGCTCTTCTCTAAAATTAACAAAGAACAACACACAAATAAGGAAGATCTGTTTATAGTAAAATGTTTTGAACCTGTATATTATTGTAATAATATGTCCTATCCCTTCCTTCTTTTCTGCCTTCCTTCATTTTTTCCTTCCTTCCTTCCTTCCTCCCAACAAATATGTATTGAGGAGACAGTGCAAAGTGCTACATTCATAATACAGATTAAAAGTTTCTTTAGATACTTTGTTTTTTGTTATCAAGGGCTGAATGAGCAGAAGATAAAAAGGTTTTCATTATTCAGCAATTTGGTCAATATGTATTTAATAAGTTTGAAAATTTCCTAGGACATTCAGAAAAGATGATTATTTTCTCTCTGATAGCAGTTATTTTTAAGCTGACAAATGTTACTTCTTCCTTTTTCTATCTCTTGGATGTTTTAGAATGTGCACAAGTCAACAAAACTTGGGTTGCTTTTCTTTTCTATTATCAGGTTTTATCCTAGAGGGCAGGGCCTGGCATTCCAAAGCTGGGATTTCCAAGTTAGTATATGTTTCTTCAGCTGGTCTTGTCATTGCTGAGCACAGAGCAGCAGAGTGCCCAGTCTGAATAAAGTGTCAACTGTATTTTAGCTCTTATCATATTTCCCATGTTCAAGTGGACTAATAAATGAAGTCTTTCAAGTAGCATGGTGGGCAAATCGTGAAAACAAGGACATGTGAAATGAAGAATGTAAGGATGCTTTTTTGTGAGCCTGTGTTTACTGAGAGATGAGGCCTCATAGTCAAGGAAACAGCTCTGTTGTGAAATTGACAGTCCTGTAAAGGGAAAAAGCCATCAACACATCATGTTATGTGTGAATACTAGGAAGGCTCGGTTAGCACATCCCCTACCAGCTCACTCTCTTAGCAATTCTGAGAAGATCTGGAATAGGATAGAGATTTTCTTCAATGACTTACATTAACAAGTTTGGTAAACACAAAACAACAACAATCTGACAGCTGTTACATATGACTTCCCAGTTCTGGTGTATGTTTTATTGCTTTGCTCAAGATGGCAGCAGATTAGGAAAGTCCCACTGAGGTATGCCTTTCTGAGACCCTTACTATGATTTACCCTTCTCTCTGGAAACCCACAAGCCATTCAGAGTTGGCCATCTGTCTTAGCCACTTAGTTACAAGTCACACCATCTCCCACAAATTCCACATAATGTGTACAGAATATAAGTCAGCCACAAGCCAGGAGTGTACAAAAATTTAGTTTTATTTTAAAACTACAAATGCTTTCCTTGACTCTGAGTCCTCAGGTCTTCCCAAAGCAAAGAATTTATTTTACAATATTTGTGTATCTTTAGTTCAACCAAGTGCATTTATCTAGCCTAATTAAGCTACTGTTCCCTCAGTCACCATTTAGGTTCCCGACAACCATTTGGTCTGTCCTTTTTAGTCACATTTCAGGTCAAAGCTCTGTCTGTCTGAGCTGTCTCCCTGCTACCATCACCCACCCCAACTCTGGTTCCAGGCTGTGCAAAAGCCAATTCACAGCTGCAGTAAAGCAGGGCAAAGGCAGGTCACATCCTAGGGCTGGTCGAGACTTGGTGACAGTTTGAATGTGAAACCTAAAGGGAGGGAGAAGTCAGAGGTGACACCTAGATTTGGATCTCAGATGGCATGGGGAATGATGTTTCTATTAATAAACACAAAAAGCAGACATAGCAAACACATGTAAGAGGAAGAAGAGCTGGTTTTATGAAATGGAAAGCTCTAATACATTAAGTTTGGAATATGGTGACTTTGAAGTATTGGCCAGACATTCTAGTAGGACTGCAGGTCTCAGGTTTGGAAAAAGACTAGAAATACAGATTTAGCATTTATCTGCATAGAGTTGATGGTAAATGCTATTGGATTTGTATGTCTTTTAAGGGGAGATGACTAAGAGAAGAGAGTCAAGTGAAGCTTGGAGTAGCACCCCATGAGGGAATAAAGAAAAAATTGGCGAGGCTGGGGATTAACCAGAGTCACTGAAGACAAGAGAGAATTTCAGAATTCTAGATAACTGTAAAAAGTGGACATTATGTTGCGAATTAAGTAAAAGAATGAAGAAGGTACTAAAAAAAATCCACATAAAAGAACAAGAGAAAGAGAGTCTAGAACAACACTTGTGGCCTTAGATGTCTCTACATAAATCCATGTAGGTCACAAAGTGAACTTGAAGTTAAACCATGCAAAAGGAAACAAAGAGTGACACAAACTCATCAACATGTCATCAAGGCATGATGATATGGTGCACATGCCTGGAACTCAACAATGAAGAATGCTTTGTTCAAAAGAGCCACAGTTCACAGACAGTACAAGAGAGATGATCAATAGCAAGATTATTTACTCTGATATACATATATATCCTAAGGTAGAGAGTATTTAGACAAGATTAAAATGTGCCATTTCACAGAAGCAGGACTGCTGTTGGAGTTTTCTATAGAAGGCCTGGTTAGAAGCAACAAAGAAATGATCATTTCCTAAGGCAAGCCGCCAATCTGGCACATAAGAAGATACTATAGTGGGCAGGGAGAAGCGTTTCAATTCTATGAAACTTTGCTCCCAGTTTTAGTTTACTGATAATTAGGACATAAAAATTTCACTTGTTAGAAGATGGAGAAATAAATTGAGGTTACTATCAGTTGGGTTTAACTACTACCAACAAAGCGTTCACTGACTGGCCAAGTTCCCTTTGACAATTACCCCTCACACCATCTCAGCCCACACTGCTTAAGCATCCTGGCCTCTCTTCCTGGATTGGGCTAGACCAGCTAGAGCTGATCTTGAGACGCTTGCTGGAGTGATGTGTAAGGAGCATTTGCTTTCTGCTACTCTTAGGCCTCTGTGGTGCCAGAGCCAGCAGGCTAAAATCGAACAGTTCCCGAGAAGGGGAAGTGAGGATTGAGAAAGAGAGAGAGAGAGAGAGAGAGACAGAAGATAGAGTCGGGAGGGCTAACAGTTAATACAGTGCCCTGAGTTCAAGAAGCACAGCATATTTATACCCTAGGATGTGCATGAGAAGCAACACCCACACATATGTAAACAATTGCTGACCTTTACATAACTTCTCTCAAAACATCCTTTTTCTGTTTTCCCTCTCTTATTCCCTGGGGCAAGGAACATTCAACTCTTTCCATTAAGCCCAACTTCCTCCTTCAGTAACAGAGCTTATCCATTAAGGAGCCCACCTGCCCTGCAAACTTCTAGCTTGCAGGCAACTTTAACCCTGTCTGTAGGGCATTCAGCAAGAATGGCTCCCAACACTGTGGATCATGGGCTAAAGGGAACCTGCCTGGGAATTAATCCAACAAAGGAAAGTAGAACTTAAAGATTGAGACATCTTTCTGGACACATCATTGAACATGTTGATGAAACTTTAACTTTGTGAAGCGTAAAGTACCTGAAATTTCTCATTTAAATGGGCAGATAATTTTTATTTATTTATTTATTTATTTTTGCTAAGATCAGTTTTAATTGTCATCCTTGTCTTTTGTAACTGAATAAGACCTAATTAGTATGGCTCTTTATTTGGTCTTCTTGATTTTAATTTTCTGGTCCATCTTCTACTACAAGGTTGTAATATTTTTTTTTCTAAACCATAAATATAAAAAGATCACTGCCTTGCTTAAGTCCTTCTCTACTCTTCTCAGTAACTACTGAATAAAGTTCACATTCCATAAAATCTGTTATTATCTGGTCTTAAATGACTCATATCTTGCCACTTTCTTCCATCTCTTCTAAATTCTTAGTTTATTCCAGTGTCTTATGGGGTCTATCAGCCTAGGACCAGATTTTATGTCAACCTCTTTGCTTAGAGTTCCCACACAGGAGAATAAAGATAAGTTTGGACTGCACCTATTTATAAAGCACAAAGTTGGGGATTTTAATTCTTAGAGACAATTCTTTTCTGTCCATGTACTGTTTTAGATGGGCAGAAAGTTTTCTTTTTGCTTTGCTTGGCTAATGAGTAGAGTTTTATTAGTTTCCTTTTCATAGTACAGCCCTTTAAAATCTGGTTTTAGGCAGGGGTTTCTGTTTAAGTGTCCTCTTTTCTTGAGTGAACCTACACCACATTTCTTGTTCCTTCAAAGGCATTAAAGCCTTTTAACTCTAGGGCCTAGAGCCAATATACTTGTCTGATATTTCCAGAGCTATAGCAGTGTCAAAGCTTCTTAATTCTCCAATTCTGAACTCCTTTATTGCTGGTACATGGAATTCTCTTTCTTTCTTTTTCTGTCTGTTTTCCTTTCTTTCTTCCTTCCATCCATCCTTCCTTTCTTTCTTTCTTCCTTCCTTCCTTCTTTCCTTTTTTTCTTCTTTCTTTCATAATTCTTGCACATAGAATTCCCTTTCTTTTTATAACTATTTCTTTGAATTTTTTTCCCTAGAGTTTGTATTGTATTGAAACTAATGTTTTCATTTATTTGTAGCTGGGGGACAGTTCCCTCATGTAAGCTTTTTTTCCCCCTACCATAATCTACAACTTTAGCCAGGTCCTATTGCTCAACATTTTTTTTCTACTGTGTTATTTTCACTGTCCATTCATTCATTCTGCAAATATTTTTTTGAGCATGTATTTTGTGCCAGGCATTCTTCTAGGTACTTGGGATACAGCAATGGAAAAAAAAATTAACAAAAGATTTCTGAGCTCATGAAGCTTACTTTTAGACAGGGGGAAACAGAGATATGATGAACTAGAACTACATGGACTAATATGAATGACTCTCAAAAATATACAATTGTATAAAAAGTAAGCTTCAAAATGGTATATACAGCACAATATCCATTTTCTTATGTTACATATATGTAACCAAGTATTATTTATGGATACATTATAGCCAGTAAACTAAAAATATGCAGAGGAAAGAAACCACCAAATTCAGAAAGTAGTTACTGCTGAAAGGAAGGGAGGGAGAAGACTGAGCCCAGTAAAAACTATGCAGGAAGCATCATTTGCTTTGCTAATGTTTTGGAGTATTTTTTTTTTAAATTATATATGTATAGCAAAAGTGGCAAATATTAAGATTTAGCAAAACTCTGTTGTGATTACACATGGCTATTATAATATGCTCTGCATTTTCTGTACAATTAAAATAATTTGTAATAAAATCAAAATGCTAAATGGCTCATAAAATCAGACTTCAAAATAATACAAATAATAAATAAATTATATAGTATGTTGAAGGATGGTAAGTTATATGGAAAACAGAAGATGAAGAGTAGGGTAAAGGGTATCAGGAGGCAGACAGGTTTAGATATTAAGTTGAGTAGTCACCATAGCATCCCTTGAGAAGGCTTTTTAAGGTAACTATGAGGAGATGTATGTGAAGACTTGAAGGAGGTAACCTCCTGCTGACCTTAGACAACCAAGATGGCAGCCCTAGGAGGATCTTGGTGAGTATGCGATGGAAGCAAAACTGCAGGATTTGGTGACAAAGAAATGAGGACAGTCTACAGTGCATGACAGGTACATAATAGATGTTGTTACATTTCAGAGAGACAGAAGATGTGGGAAGATAATCAGTTTCTAAGGGAAAGAAAATGAGGTCTTTAGTTCTTTAGGGGAAACAAAGTTCATCCTGGAACTTAGGTCAAAAGGACATCACTCTAGGTATTTGTTTATGTTGGAAACAAGAAGGTATGTGTGAGATGTATCTTTAATCAATGCATAGTGTTTTTTAATGGATTACCCATGTGTAACCTAGGAATATAATAAAAAATAAAAATCTGTGAAAGTAACTCTACAGGGGTCCATGCATTAGAGTAAATAGCCTTTGACTGCCTCTCTTGATCTAGAGTTAAATTTTAGAGTATTTAGGCTTTAGGCCAGGATGTATAGAGAGACTTTGGTTATGCCAATTAATGTTGCTTTGACTTCCCCCCATTCCTCTCAGTCTTCCTTAACCATCACTCAATACCCAACCTAGTTATCTCTCTGGAGTCTCATGAACTAAGTGTAATCCATTATCACTCAGTAGCTTTCAGGTATTTAAAGACAGTTACCATTAATTCCCCCAAGTCTCTTCTTCTACATAAATGACATTGGTTCTTTCAACTGTCTTTCATATGAGCCACGGCATGTTTCTCAGAGCCACTCCCTGCCCCACCACACTGGCTACCTTCTTGCAAAGACATTCCACAGCATTGATGTCTGTCTTAAATCCACAGACATGGTCTGACAGCACAAAATACAGTGATTCTATTGCTATGAATGCAGCCCAAGATTACATCAATATTTTAGTTAACATCAGCATATAATTTTCACATGCATAACTACCATGCCTGGTTTCTACCATACTGAAGAAGTTAGAACCAGCACAGACGTTATCACTCACTATTAGACTCATCCAAACATTCTTTGGGTATAGTTGTTCAATAAGTAATATATATTACAAACCTCATTATTATCTAGGTATTTATATCTTGTTTGCAAAAAAATATATAAAAGAATTTATCAAATGCTTCAGTTAAATTTAGAAGCAATACATTTATATCTATAATCTATTAAAATTTTTTTCATAAAGATAATAGAACGGTTTTGTGAGATTCATTCTTAATAATCCATGCTGATTTCATACAATAATCCTTGCCTTTCTAAAAGCTCACATACCACATTTTTTAAAATCCACTCTAGAATTAGATTCAAACTGATGTTATATTTAACAATCTATAGTTTCTGGAATTCATTTACCCTTTCTTTTTGAGTTTAGTAATAATTTGTTCAAGTTTCACCACTGTCCATTATCACTGATATAGGGGGAAGGACAAAGCTCTGGCAACCAGGGAACCATGGTTTGAAACCAGACTTGCTGCTAGCTTGCTATGTAACCCTGAGCAAATTGCTTGACTCATTTGTAAAAATTAAGAATTTAGACTATAACCACTAAAAGTGCTTTCTGCTTAGTTTATTTACTAATAAACTATGTTTTGATAATAAACTATATATTCTTCCAATTTCAATGTATTAGAGTGAATTGCTTCCTCTTGGTAATAATAGATGTGCTACTCTGAAAAGCAGTCCAATATTCAGTTTGAGTTTCTTTTGTTCTTTTTTTAAAAACATCTTTATTGAAATATAATTCACATGCCATAAAATTTACTCATGTAAAGTATATTTATCAATGGTTTGGGATATATTCAGAGTTGTACAACAATCACCACAATCTAAGTATAGAACATGTTCAACTCTTGTCTTAAATGGACTCAAGTAGCAGCTCACTCAGGGATCTGGACATGCTGGAGTGACAGTCTGAGATCCAGGGCTAAAAACCTTTTTTTTAAAAAAAAAAAACAATGAACAAATATTAGTTAAATGTACTTCCTGTATTTAAACTGTAAAATGTAACATATAAGGACAAATGTTCATGTATAACTGTAAAGAGTACTTCATACCATAAAGATTTATTGTTATTTCAACTGCAGGGTTTTTTTAATCTAAATTTTAAGAAGTTAGACATTTGTACAATCCATGAAGTGATCTCCCTGACTATGCTAGCACCTTCTTTGATTGTTTCTCTCATTCCTAGATTGTGTGGCCTCATTCAGAAGCACAGCTGATATTTTGAATAGCACTGGCTTGCTGAGTAGGAATGAAAGCTTTTGGAAATTCCCATAAATCTTTTTCATGCGTCCACTAAAGCTTATTCACTGTATATTCCCTGAGTGATAGACATTATATGACTGTTGCAGTAGCTTAAAGAAATGAACACTTGTTATCACAGAATACTTTTCATATTCTTCAGTCTTTCTTCAGTCAAAACACTCCTAAGTCTTTAGATTCATAAACAAATATTCTTGAAGCTGCTATGTACCAGGTTCTGGAGATGTAAGGCTCTGGAGCTTCAGGGGTGAGTAAGGCAGGCAAAGTCCACCTATCGCAGCACTTACAGTCTATTTGGAGGAGAGAAGCAGGAAACAATGATTAAAACTATATCATTTTAGATAGAGATAAGCACTATAAAGAAAGTTAAATAAGGTGATATAATATAGTAACCAAAGGGTATAAAATTACAGAGTTCAGAAACATTTTTATACCTATCATCTTAGTCAATATTCACAACCTTTCCATGACATAAAAAAGCATATTATTATAATTCTCATTTGATAAATGAGAAGGTGAAGTGCAGAAAAGTTGAATGACTTCAAGAAAGTCTCACATCTAGGGATTGAGAGAGCTAAGATTTGGGTCTAGTTGTCTGACTTCAAACCAGGATGCTTTCTACCATGTCATTTAAGAAATAGAAATGGTTATGCAAATTATGGTGTGTCTATCCCATGGAATATCATTTCATTATTATAAATAATTATGGACACTGGTGGTTATAATATAGCATTAAAGAGAGATATAAAATACAAAATTATACAAATACCATGTAAAAATAAGAATGCCTATGACACAAAGACTGGAAAGTAACACACAGAAATGAATATAGTTTTGCTTTGGGGGTGTTCCTTTTTCTGATTTCCTAAATTTAAATTAAATAAGTTTATATTTAAAATAAGATTAAGACACTAGATGAAAGTTATTTTGACATCTTGACTATAACATATACTAGTAACATATACTAGTTTCTGTAAAGATTAGTATATTTTATATTTTATATCTACTTATCTAGTCACCGTAACAGTTGAAGGAATAACGTAATATATGTTGAAAATGAAGCTTATAAAAAGCAAAGGGCCAATTACTTGATCCTCAAAAATGGGTTTGTGAAAGGCCAGCCTCCTAGTGAAGGATTACCTGGGTTAGAAAGAAAATTCTCAAGAACTATATTCTCTTTTGCAAACAAAGAAATAGGAACGGGAGAGCCTTTCTGTCAACATGATATGCCTGTTTCTTGAGTAGAGGCTTTTCCATCACTCTAGGACTATAGAGCAAAAGACTTGCTAGTTAAAAATCTCTCACTGGCTTCACTGGGAAAATTGTGAGTGCAATGTGTAAATCAGAATTCTAATGGGACACAGATAGATGGCACATACATGGGTCATTTGAAGAGTCTTGAATATGGGATAATTTTCAAGGGTGGGGCAAGATGTAGGAAAACCACCACAGATAGTGAATAGTGCAGTGGCATGGGGCTATTCACAGATGGATGCTGTTATCACCTTCCCCTTTATTCCTTCCCCACTGAAGGGCAAAGAGAATACATCCAGGGCATTGAAGAAGTAGGAGAAGATTCTTCTTGGCCCCTCCCTTCTTCACAAACTCCTCTCCCTACTATTAGGTACTTGGGGAATATAGAAGAAAAAGCAAAAGCAGCAAGGATCTGGAGTCCAATATCAATAAAAGAAAATCACTGAGTCCCTTATGATACAAGAGACATAATTTCTCTGAATCTGTGGCCTTTGTGCACTGGGGAGCAAGTAAATAAGGTTCTTGTGATCCTTAAATTCACACTTAATGGAGCATGTTGGTGATAAGCCAACAACCAACTCAGTGGGCAAGGTAATGTCAAGTGATGGTAGGTGCCATGAAGAAAATAGAAGCAGCAGCTGGGTTAAAGAGTGAGAGTGGGAATTTGGGTAAGGAAACTACATGGTATGGTCAGGAAGATCTGTCTGGAGGAAGAATTTGAGCTGAGCCACAAATGACAAGATTCTGGCATGGGAAGATTGACTGGGCGGGGGTGGGGGGTTTGATGGAAGAATCTAAGCTGAGGAAACAGGGTACAAAGTCTCTAACACAGGAGTGAGCTTGGTATATTCAAGGGTGTGGGATAACTGTTTGGAGTCTGGTAGGGGATAAGGCTGGAGAGGTGGGCAGGAGTTGCAATTGCAAGGTGCTAAGTAAAGGCATATTGTGATTTGAATCTGTTTTTTAATCTTACTTAGATGCTGCCAAGGTGAATGTGAGGATTAAGGTGGTACAGGGAAGGGGTCTAGTACTGTCTTGAGAACAGAGCCATGCATAAAGACTGAGACAATATGGGAATACCCCAAGCAGGGGACACTAGAGCTGAGCCTCTTTTTTGCAGAATAGAAAGAGAAGTAATGTGGTCATTACCACAAGGGTAGGTGCTTAGAGACAGTTCTCAGACCCAGGGAGCAGATCTGTGGAGCTGAGCCTGAGAGCCAATCCTTTGTCCTGTCTTCCAGTACATGTGCCCTCAGGCACAGTGGCCTCCAGGTTTGGCTGAGATTTTAGACTCTGGGACAGAGTCCAATTATGTGCCCACTGGGTCTCTTGACTTCTTTCACACCCTCAGTTGACCCCCAGAACATGCCAGTCACCATCCAGAAAAGGATGAATTTACTTTCAAACAGTAAATGAGGATTTGGCCAGTGGAAAGAATCTCACTGGAAGGCTCTTTGCACATGGTAGAAAGAACCTTGGAATTTGAACCAAGTTCTGCCCCTCTTTCATTTAGCTTTTTGACCTTTGGCAAACCTCTAAGTCAGTTTCCCCATTTGTAAAATGACGACATTACCTACATTCCAGGATTGTTGGAAAACTTAATAACATAATGTACAGAAAACTATATTTTCATTCTCTCTGCTTCCACCCTTCTGTGGCCTTTTACAGTCGATAAATAGATTCTGAAGCTTTTTGGATATTCTGTTTCTGTCAAAGAAGCAATGTCAGAGAAGGCATCTGAAGAGCAGGTTTTCTCTGGATTAAACTCAGCCAGCAAAATAAGCTTCTCAGTCCAATCTCTTTCCTGCTAGGTCAGATATCCCAAATAAATGTGCTTATTCTCCAAGGTAACAAGCAGATGCTTGAATCAACAGAAACGAGAGGGTCAGACATTTTAAAATAGAAAATAAGGTCAAAAAGCTCAATTTGGCCAGTGAATACTGACCTCTCACAAACATTTTTAAAGCCCCAGTGTAGAATTGGCTCATTTTCATAAACTCTGCTACAAATAGAGTTTCTCCTATCTGGGTAGCCAGGCTGAGTGCCCCAAAAACTTACAGAATGACAGCATTTGTGATCTTTATTAAAGAAATATTTTATGCATTTACATGGAATGTTTTTAGTCTGTTTGCCTCTGTGTGAATATTTGAGTGGATTCTTCCTGCACAAAATATTTCATTCCAACTACTGCTCCATGGGTTGCTAAGGTGGAAGTGCTCATGAACAAATATCTTCGTAAACTCACTGGAGAAAGGAGGAAAAAAAGGCCTTGGTGTATATCAGTATTTTAAATGCTGTGACTCCGATTCAATTTAATTATTTTCTCCCCATGGCTTTAAATTGAAAGTCTTCAGAATCAGGAGTTGCTCTCCTAAACTTAATTACTTTCCCTTGGTTGAAAAAAAAAAAAGAAGAATGAATTCAGAAATAAAGGGCTCCAAAGTGGAGGCAATGTGCTTGATTGCATAAAACCTAGACACAACAGTGGGCCATGCTAAATAAAAATAAGTTGTTAGAAGTTCTTCGCTATAATGGAGAAGGAGGCATTCAAAGACATAGGGAGATAACAATGTTAGAATGAATTTATCCAATAAGATTCACAGACCTACACCCTAACTGTGTGTCTCCTGAGAAGACCCAGAAGATACTCCCATTACCAAGATGTTAAGCAATATATTGCTTAGGGATGTACTTGCTTCTTTTAACAGCAATGTAGTGACTGTTCTCTGTTGGCCAGGGATGCTGGCTTTTATTTTCACTGTGATGTTTGAAGTGCAGTTATATACTGATACTTAAAAAAGAATATGTACAAAGCAGTTTGGAGAGATTAGATACCTGATATAGTCACTGTGGGAAAAGAGGAAGAGCTTATTAGAAATATGTAGAAGTATTACCCAATAATGTTTGGGGCCTGGTTGATGCAGGAAAATATGAAATGTTGGTGACACCAATCATTGTGTGTGTGTGTGTGTGTGTGTGTGTGTGTGTGTGTGTGTGTGTGTCTTAGTAGCAGCCAGCAACCTAGTAATAGAAACTGAGAATTAGAGTGGTTAGACTGATTGTGGTTGATACTTTTCTAAATATGTATAAAAAATGACAAGGGGGTAAGTGAGTTAATGACATTGAAAGAGTTCAAATGTCCTGTCATGGGGAATAGGCTGCACTAGGAGGGGAGGAGCCAAGAGAGAGCTGTCAGAATTGGGTAGAATGATTAAAGGATTAGCTATCTCAATGAGACTGAAAACTGAAGGTTAGATAGGAGAACAGAATGGCAGAGACTGGCTAGCTATTTACCATACCTATTTTCTTCTTTCTTTTGGATCACAGATATGTTATTGTTTCCTACCTTTCTTATGAATATGTGTCTGACTTCTGACAGTAGACTATGGTTGGAAGAGTTGCGTGCTGATTCTAGGTTTGATCTATAAAAATTTTCATGTGTGATCTTCCTTGCCCTTTCCCTTGTCGACCTTGGAAGCCACATGTTGAAGATAATGGAGTCACAAGATGGGTTAATAAGGAATTTTTTAGCTGCTTCATATGCAAGAAGAAACTTGCCTACAATTGCACATGAAAATCTGCTTATATATCTACTATACTGCCTTTATTCCCATCTTCTCCCATTACAGTAGAGAAGCCATCCCTCTTCCTATCAAAATCTAGCCCTTTCATTTCCCCCAGCTTCTGAGAAAACATATAATATTATAAATTGTATATTAAAATTGTTGTTCTCTTCTAACTTTCAAACAGTATCAACTGGTTCTCATTTACAAAAGCAGAATAAAACTATTTCTACCTCTATAATCTCCTCAATCTACTTCCACTTGCCAAAAAAAGAGTCCTCAATACTTCCTGTTCTCATTCCCACCTTTATCTTCAACATTTTTTGGCTTCTTACTCCATCACACCAACAAACAACTCCCATAAAGGTCACCATTGACTTCTCTGTAATTAGCCTCAAAGGATGTTTTCAGTCCTTACCTATTTAATTCTTAGCATCATTCAGCATAGCATTCCTTTTCCTCTTGGCTTGATTTTCCACAGATCTCCTACCCATTCATTCTTTATCTCCTTTGCAACTTTCTCCTCTTCCACAAACATCAGATTTCTTAATTCTTCATTTTGCCCCTCTTCATTTCCTGCTCTGTATTTTCAGTCTAGGCTTGTGGTACTCAAATGGACTACACCTGGAGAATCACAGGGACTTTAAGAAATGTTGATTCTGGGGTCCCCTTCTTCCCCAGAGATTTTTATTTAATTTGTTTTATGGGCAACCCAGCTATTTGGGATTTATAGAAGCCTCCCAGAGAATCCTAAAGTGTAATCCAAGTTGTGAATCACATTTCTTGGTTATTCCATCCCCACCATGGCTTTAATGATTACCTTGATTCAGATGACTCAACAGTTTTTATCTTCGTCTCAGAAATCCCCTTTAAGTTCCTAACCCATAAAATCCATTGTTTATTTGGCATTTTCACTTGGATGCCTTAAAGGAAACTTCCCACCTTCCCAGGCTCACCTCACATCACATTCTCCCTTGCCCCTTGCCCTTTCCATGCCTCAAATTCTCTTCTGCTCTAGAGCTTTTGTACCTGTAGTTCCCTCCACATGGCCTCTTCTCCTTTATTTAGTTAACTCTTACAATTCTTAGAGTACTTAGTTCTCAGGCCATAGCCACTTCCTCAAGGAAGCCTTCCCTGGCTCCCCAGATATATTTCAAAGTTATAATTATAGTTATAATTTTAACTTTCTTTACATGATTATTTATTTAAACCTGTCTCCCTTATTAGGCTGAAGCTGTACTCTGTTTATTTCTTTACCTATTTTGTGAAATCTAAGATGCTGACTATAAGATGTATCATTATTTTATATATTACTAATAAAAAAAAAAGCACTGGCGACTATTTTAAGAAAAATATGGATTTTAGATTTTACAAAGTAAAATAATATATATGTGTCAATGAGCACTGTATTACTGGAGCATTGCACACTGATTAGTTCATAAAAGACACTTAGATATTTCATTACAAAGTAAAAGAAGTAATTTTTGGGGTGGAGCTTCTAGTGTTTCAAAGTTTTGTGTAGATAATGAGAAAAATTTTTTTAAAGTTGGGGAACCTAATTCTGCATGCAAAGATTGTTCAGAGGAAGCTCATAATATAAAATGGCACTTTAAAAAAAACGGACTTTACTGTTTAGAACAATTTTATATTCATAGCAAAACTAAGCAATAAGTACAGAGTTCCCATATGCCCCCTGTACTCTCACATGTATAGTCTTCTCTATTATCATCTTCCTATAGAGTGCTACATTTGACACATCATAATCACCCAAAGTCCATAGTTTACATACTGTCCTCTCTCAGTGTTGTACATTCTGTGGGTTTTGACAAATACATAATGACGTGTATCCATCATTATAGTATGATACAGAGTAATTTCACTACCCTAAAAATCCTTTGTGATCTGCCTATTTATTTCTCTCTCCTACATAACCCTGGCCACCATTGATCTATTTACTATCTCCACAGTGACATAGTAACAGTACAGTGACCCAAGAACTCAAATCAATAAAATCCCACACCTCTCAGAAAATCCTTGTTTATTCTCAGAAAGCAGCACGTTTCCAAATTGACCAGCCAGAATTTTTTAATGAGTTGTGTTAGCTTTTGCTATACTGAGGATAACAAAATGGAAATTCCTCCATTTTCCTTTAGGATCTTTGGTGAATTTACCATGTGGATAAAAAATGCTCTTTTTACACAATAAAAACTGCATATTATGAGCTCTGTGGGTAACAAAAGAGTGCCTTCTAAATAATTGATTCTGGATTTTCCTCTTTTTTTCATTTCCCTCCCTCTTTCTTCCTTCCTTCCTTCCTTCCTTCCTTCCTTCCTTCCTTCCTTCCTTCCTTCCTTCCTTCCTTCCTTCCTTCCTTCTGAAGCTTCTGGAGACCTCTGAAATTAACCACTAGCACTCAGATCTTTGTCTCAGGCTCCGCTCCTGTAGAAATCTGACCTTAGCTCTCTTCCTTGTAGAGTTACCATGAGGATTAAATAAAGAAAT